>JASDDO010000022.1:709057549-709529474 GCA_030015575.1 Agapanthus africanus
AACGCAAATTTGCCCTGTCGGTACTGGTTTTCAAGCCAATTTTTGAAAACGTAGCAATCTTCGATCGGATGGCCCAGTACTCGATGATAAGGACAGTAGTTGGGCTCGTTGACATCACTTGGTTGCAACGGACGTTTTGGATCTGGCAGGTTTATGAGTCTGTTGCGTAACGCCAGCTCGAATAACCTCCTCGTTTTATCGCGGGGAAAGGAATAAGGACGTCCCATCCTGTCCTCAAGGGGTACGTGCGGGCGCATATTATTTTGACGAGCAACCGGCTTCGAGTCGCTCGGTTGTTGTTGAGCATTAGCGACGACGATCGCTTTTCCCTTCCCTTTGTCATTTCGGGAGTCCGGCCTTGGAAGAGGAGGTTTATGGCCCATTTGATCCATTTGCGCTAGTTTGTCAATCAAGGCCTGGAGGTAGTCGGCTTGAAAAACATCATAAATTGTGAGATGGTCGCTTGCGGATCAAGGGTTCCCACAAACATACCCACTGCGGGAGCTTCTTCAATGCGCTGCTCACACCTTGACCATAAGTTCCGCCACCGTATAGCATACTGAACCCACGTCTCACCTGGCTTTACCCTGACGTTAATCAATGCTGCCATCGGGGTACGCTCACTGGCGCTTGCAAAACGCTAAGTAAACAGTAGCTCCATCTCTGCGAAGGTTTTAATGGAGTCGTTCGGGAGCTCAGAGTACCATTCGAACGCCGTATCTGATAAGCTTCCAACAAACTGGCGAAGCAACAGCTTGTCGTCACCGCCAGTGTTGCCGCAAAGTGCCCTGAACTGGGCAACATGCTGATGAGGATTGCCCGTCCCTTTGTAGACATAGAACTTGGGAATTGTGTAACCGGGTGGGTACTTGATTTGATCGTACCAACTCGGATATGGCCGTCCCGTTTTTACGATCTGGCCGGCCGCTTCGGTCGCATGATGAACCCATATTTGCTGGGCGATGTACTCATCTAAATCAGCCTTGGAGATTGTATCCTCTTTAGCCGTCGACAGAGCTGGTGGAGGATTTAATGTTTCTCCCCTATCGTCTCCAAGGACGATCGGGGGCTCTTCAACCGGGGGCTCTTGTTGTATCATCATCCCTATCATGTCCTGGAAGAGGAGGCCCATACGCTGTATGTTGGCTGCTTGTTCAGCGGCCTCTTTGTCCTTCTTTTCCAATATCCGACGAAGGAATTCGGTGTCGGTTTCTTCCTCGTGGCGCTCATCTGAGGACGTTTCAGGGTTCTCTTTTGGCCCTGTAAGTGCGGCCATAGCGTTCATCATCTCCTGGAGCTTCTGTTGCTGCTCCTGAACCTTGGTCACTGACCGTGTAACCGGTCTATGACCCGTGGATGCACGGCTGTCTTCTTTTCCCGATGCCATGTAAACCGTATGAACTGTTATGCCCCCTGACTTGGGGCGTTTAGGTTCATCATTTTTAAATTTTGCCGCTGACGCGGGAGTTTTCTCTGGCCTCCTTCTTTTGTGGGCCGTTGAGGTTGAAGGAACCGTTGAAGGGGGCACCCTAGCAGCTTCTGTCCCCTGCTGTTTAATGGGACAGTCCTTGTCTTTTTCCACCTTCGCCTTTTTCTGGCGACGAGAGTGACCTGGGTCAATCACGGAGTCTTGAACCCTCCGCCAAACTTTATAAATTTTTGAAGACAGCCGTTGAGGGGGCTGTTCTTGTTTTGTTTCCGGAACTCTCTCCACAGGCGGAGGAGATCTTTTCAGTGTAGCGGTTGAAGAATTCTTACGCACCCTCCTCAGCAGTTCAAAGCTGTTCCCAGTTGGAACAGCAGCGTTGACCTCCACCACTGGAGCCAGTGGAGTTAGTCCTGAGGGGGAGTTGCCCCCTGCCTTCCTCACTCGTTGCCAATGGCGACGTCGAGCATGACGAGCCGTTGGGACTGGCTCGGAGATTGAGACATCTTCTTTTTGCCCCCTGTCTGAATGAGGCGCCGCCGGTGTTAACCTCTTAAAGTCTGAGGTTGTCTTCTGAGGTGTGATATCCAACCTATCAAAGACAGATCTTCGAGCAGGGACAGGAGCAGGAATCGTCAGCCTTGAAAAGACTGACTCTTTGACAGGGGAAGCCGCATTGACGACTTCTGAAGCAGCAGTCATTGCCTTCCTTGGGACAGCCAGTTTAGAGTTCTGATTTAGCCTGGTGAAAACAGAGGCTGTTGGTTCGGCAGTGGGCGACCCGCTGACAGGGGTCGTCGTAGCAGTGGGCCGGTCGAAGACCGACTTCTTGTTCACTTCCGGTGCAGGTATTGGCATAGAGAAGCTTGTAGGTGGGATCATGGTCCCGAAAAACAGGCCGGTGGTGGCCTGGGTCACCTGGTCTACCGGCAGAGCGAGGAAGGAAGCCGCTTAGGGCCCATATGCTACACCTCCGGGGGAGGTGGAGCGACCGTTGCAGTGGCACTTCGAGCAGTTGGTGCAGTTGAGACCATGGATGCTTGAGTTCTGCGCCAGGCAAAAGACCAAGTCTTAGTAACTTAAAATCCGAAGGCAACCATTAACAAACCGTGATTGGTTCGCGAAGACGACACACGAAGTGTGGAGTGGAAAGAGGAAAAGGTCCCACCAGGCGTGCCAGAATCTGTTCCCCTCCGTAGGACGGTGCACAGGACCGCGATGTCCTGACGCTGAGATTCGGGGAAGATGCTATTTGGTTTTATCCGTCCACCTCTCCGAAGATGCCAAGTTGATTTATGGCACCGTGTATCGGAGGTTTAAACGGATGCGACCGATGTAGCAGACTTCGTCAGATTTCCCCTCGCTTGAGGGGTTTTTGATTGTGGGGACGCTCTTCCCTGCAGGCGCAGGCCCCTGCAGTTAATTACGCTACCGCATCGCGGTAACAACTTTCTCCATCTCCAGAATTTCACTTCGTGTTGTGTGTGTTTGTTTTGTTTGTGGTTGCCCGTGGATTGTATACGGAGACTGAGTAATGCCGTCGTCCGTAGGACGTGGATTAGTCCAAATCCGTATTTACTTAGATTTGGGTTTGGTGTTTTTAGTTTAAGGATGCATTAGTCGCGTTGCGGCTAAGATCAACTTAAACGTTCGTTAAGGATACGTTAGTCCTGTTTTGGACTAAGATCAACTTAACGTAGTGATTCATTTAATATATGGCCGTCAGGACTCGTCATCTCTCTGACGTCGTTGAAGGATTACAACGACAGGTGTCAGAGGAGTTCAGAGATGTACCCTTGAACCAAAGTTGATTTGGAGTTTTATCATTCATTTAAATGTCTAAGGATACGTTAGCCGTATTTGGGGCTAAGATCAACTTAAACGGGACCGTTTAGATCCGGCAAAAGAGCATTTGGAGGCTCTATTGTTCCAGTTTAGGGACATAGTGGTCCATAGGTAGTTTAGGGACGTTGCGGTCCATGCTCCAGTTTAGGGACGTGGTGGTCCGTATTCCAGTTTAGGGACATGGTGGTCCATATTCCAGTTTAAAGACGTGGTGGTCCGTTATTAGTTTAAAGACGTTTCGGTCCGATATTAGTTTAGGGACGTCTCGGTCCAATATTAGTTTAGAGACGTCTCGGTCCACGAGTTTAAGGACCCCGCAGTCCATATACGTGTGGTCGTTGGGACCCGTCACCTCTCTGACGTCGTTGAAGGATTACAACGACAGGTGTCAGAGGAGTTCGGAGATGTACCCTCGAACCGGTAGTAAATTGATTTAAGAGAGCAATCTTGCTCAGTCAATTTAAGGACTTATGGCCAAAATTGGGCTAAGTCCAGTTGAAAATGTTCAACATTTTATTTGCTTTTGCATCGCATTTCTTCTTATTTTTATCTGGACTTTGCCCAGAAAGGATGCAGAGCATCAATTTGTTTTGGGCTCTTCCCTTTATAAATGATGCAGAGCATCAATTTTATTTGGGCTTTGCCCTTTTATTGCTTTGCAATTTATTTTGGCCTGCTTGGTCTTTTTGATTTGGGCCTGGCCTTTTAAGAAATGTCTTGCATTTGTTAGGCGCTTTGCGCCAATCAGAGAGCGCAAGCGCTCGTGGTGAGGACACGTGTCATGCTCTGGTGAGCGCAAGCGCAACAGCGCAGTGCGCTGCGCTAGTGCGCTGCTGACACGTGGCGCGCTCTAGTGAGTTGCGCCAATTCCAGAGAGCAAAGCTCTATTTCAAGAGCGCGTAGCGCAAGTTGTTCTGTAGCTGACACGTGGCGCTTTCTTAGAAGCGCAACAGCGCAGTTTGGAAGTGCAAAGCACTAAGAATCTTTTAGATTCAAGAACAGAAGTGCAGAGCACTATTTGATTTCTTGATCTAAATTAGATCAAAGAAAAATAAATTTTTTTTTTGTTTGAAGAACCAGAGGTTCATAAAAGTGCAAAGCACTATTTTTATTTTGTTGTTTTCTTGTTTTAAAGAACCAGAGGTTCATAAGAAGTGCAAAGCACTGTTTATTATGTAAAGATCATTGATCTGGTTTTTAGATCAATGATCTATTAGAAGAAATTTCTTCTCTCTCGTGAAGGTTTTTACCTTTTTCTTGGAATTTTCTTAGAATTCTCTCTCTGTTTTAAGCTCTTGAATTTTTTTCCAAAAAAAATCTTTTTTTTTTTGAATTGAGGCCTAGGGTCCTTTTGATAGTGCCCATAAATTAGTTAAATTTGTTAAAGAGATATTTCTCTGAGTGATTTGGGGAATTTTCCCCACCGTTGGATCTTTGATCCAAGGGCTTCTGCTTTGCAGAAGAAAATCTTCTTATTTTAACAAGAACAGAAAAGATTTCTTAGAAATTTAATTCTGTTTGGCGCAGATGCCCCAGCGCGTGACACGTGTCGCGCAGCGCACAGCGCAGCACAACTGCGCGAACGCATCTGCGCTGACACGTGTCGCGCAGCGCACAGCGCAGCGCAACTGCGCTGACACGTGTCGCGCAGCGCACAACGCAGCGCAACTGGCATCTGCGCTGACACGTGTCGCGCAGCGCAGTGCATGCGCAACTGAAGCGTTGCTTTATTTAAATAGAGCTTTGCTCTGATTGGGCGCGCCTTCTTGGGCGCTGCGCTGACGTATTAGCGCCTGACATGTGGCACGTTGCGCCCGAGATTTGAAGCGTTGCTTCAAAATTTTGAATTTTGAATTTCAACAGCTTTGCTCTGATTGGGCGAAACAAACATGAATGAAAAGCAGGTGTAACAGTAATATAAATCAGGCAGTGCAGGGTAGTGTGCAGTGAGTAAACTACTGTTCTATTGGCTTTTTCTACTCTAAAGTCTTTGAAATCAATTTGATGAATCATCGATGTAACTCAATAGTATCCCGTGCATACCCGGGACCACGGTCCAGATTCTCGGGCTGAAACCGAGACATGCCGCTAGGCACTAAAACAGGAATATGTACAGATGAATGATGTAAGCGGCATCATCCCAAGGCTGGCCTAGCCTCTAAAACTGATCAGAACAAGTATTGAACTGTTGAGTTACAAGTCAGGTTTCACCATTGATTTCCCCATACCCCCAAGTTATGTGTGTATGTCAAGTCAGGTATTCAGAAATCAAGAACTAATGCCAACACAGGATCGCGTAAGCAGGTTTGTCTGGATAGACAACATGAACGGTCCGTGAGGACTACATGTCATGTTTGTTGGCATTAGACACAAGATCAAATAATAGGTAATACCATGGTACATCAGGTCAAGCCAGGTAATGTATACAGATGTTATGTCATGTCAAGAGTGTATGAAACCATGTCATATCAAATAGGAGGTGCAACAGGTCATGTCAGGAACTGCAAATAATATGTGGGTGCTCACAAATCAAATAATATAAACATGGTAATAAATAAACAAGCATGGAATTATTAGAACAATAAACTGGAACATGATATGCAAATAGGTGCAGATTGAACTACTAGGATGCAAGGTTATCAGTTTGGGTTTAAGGAATAGTTTTAATATTTCACACTTTCAGTTTTAACAATATGGATGATAAAAAGGTTGATATGTATTAAATAATCTAAGATGCAACGGACGATAAATCAGGTTAGACGTGCACGAACAGTCGTCCAACAGGTATAGAGTATAAAGAGGGGCACTGTGGGTCATGCCAGTAATTATTATAAGATTTAAATATGAGTGCGCATACTATGTATAACAGAACTAAGAGCAAACTGGTATGTTTCGAGCCATGATTATAAAATGATATAACGGGATGCCGAACTGTAAAAGGAATTAGGGCATTAACTGTGAACTTCAGGTTAACGTGCATTCAATTGTACAAATAGAACTTTAAATAACGTATATAGTAATTCAAATAGCATGTAGCAAGTTTCACTTGCCTGGACGGATCAAGAACATGAATACGGAACGTCTCACGTCGGCGGAAAACGTCGCGACGCGCGCACGGTACACGGAATGAGTCCAAACAACGCCCGATGGAATCCCATGGGTCAGGTATCCTCGCTGGGTTGTCGGAATCATCGTCGGCATGCCGGATCCTGGCAAACGAGAAACAACAGTAAAATATCAATATGAAAATACGAGGAATGTGAAGAAGAGGAGACTAAGAAGAAGGTCTCACTGAGGCTAAGGGTTCTGGGACTTCAGGGGAGTCGGCAACGGCGACTACGACGAGAGTTGCCGGCGTGTGGGTTTCCCGGTGAAGGGTAGTAGTGTGCAGGGGTTCACGGCCGTCGGGGATCAAGGTTGCAGGGGATAGCATTGCGATCTGGAGTGGCAGAGGAGAGAAAGGAGATAGGGAACAAGGGGTAGTGACGACGAGGGATGATCGCCGGCGGCGAGGCAGAGACGAGGAGGGCTCAGGCGTGGGTATGGTTTTCTGTGGGTTCTCTGGTGATGGGTTCGTCGGGGCTACAAGTGTGGGTGATGGTGGCGTCAGGGTCGGAGAGATGTGAGGAGAAAGGTGGTGGTGGTCGGGAGGTGAAGGAGGTCGTCGGCGACGAGGGTTCCTGAGGTTTGGTTGCAGTAGTTGGGGGTTGTGCAGGTTGTTGGTGAGGGCTCGGGAAGGATGAATAACTAGAAGGAGATGAAGAGGAGGAGGAGGCCGTGACGAGATGATGGATGCGAGGGGGTCGGCGGCAAGAGGCGGCGCCACGAGGGGGCTCGGGTTCCTCGCGAAGATGGCGAAGGAAAAAATAAAGAAGGAGAAGAGAAGGAAGGTGACAGTAGGGGAGAGGCGGCGACGGGATCCAAGAAGGGAATAGTGATCGCGAGAGGAGAGAGAGTGGATGCGAGGGGAGAGAGAAAGAGAAGGGAGAGAGAGAGAGAGCTGCGGAGGAGGGAGGAGAGAGAAGGAGAAAGAGAAAGAGAAAGAGAAAGAGAGAAAGAGAGATGGTGGGCCTGGTAAAATATGAGGGTTGTGATTGGATGAGGGATGTATGAGCACGATATATATGAGAAAGAAATATTTGGGAAGAGAGAGAGAAAGAGAAAAGCGAGAGAGAGAGGGATTCATGGTGGGGCCAGCACATGAAAGGGAGAGTTTGATTGGCTGAGGAAAAAGAATAGTTTAGGGATAAGATTTTATTTAGAAAGATTTAAAGAGATTTAATTGTTAAAAATATTTTATATAGTTGTGGGGGCAATCTGAGTTGTTAAGGAAAAATCTTTACTGAATTAAGGAATTTAAGAATTAATAGAATTTTGGCGGGATACAAAATAATTCCGAAATACGCCCGGGTCGGGTCCAAAATTTTGGATTTGAAATATAAAAAATATTGGCAGGTTCCAAAAATTGAAATGAAGGATTTTGTAATAAAAGAGCATACCCCCAAGAACGGACGCACGCACGCGCGCGTAGCCATCCAAACACGTCCGTTTCTCTGAGCGAGGCAAGGACACGATGCAAGGACGCTACCACAGGATTAGGGGTATCAAGCAGGCCAAGACAAGTATTTTAATTCATTTTACGTGATTTAAATTGTTATGCAAAAGATGTGATACAAGACAGGTACCAGTATAAACTAAATTATGAAATGCACTAGTCCATGCAACAAATCAAGACAATATATAATAAGAGTCAAACAGGTTCAAGCAAGCGGTTCGGGTTGAAAGCCCAGTAACATGTAAAGTACTATTCGCACCCAAACACGCTAAATCAGGAATAGACCATGGATAAGTAAAATACTGAAACTGCAATTGGTATAAATGAACTTGGGTGTTACATTATACCCAACTACAAAAGAATTTCGTCCTCAAAATTCCAAGAACAAGAAAGGATAATTAATCAAGAAACTCCAAAGATAGATGTGGAAACTTCTGCCAGATTTCGTCTTCTCGTTCTCAAGTTGATTCTTCATGCAAGCAATTACTCCAAGAAACAAGCACAAGAGGGATAACTTTGTTCTTAAGAACCTTTCTCTTTGATCCATAATTTGACATCGGTCGCTCTTCAAAAGTCAAATCTTCCCGTATAGTCAGTTCCGAAAGATCCAATGCATGTATTATACTTCGAGCATACCTACGGAATCGAGGTACGAGGAACACGTCATGAACATTCTCCAAAGATTGCGGTAACTCCAAACGGTACGTCACTTCTCCAATACGCTCCAAATCCTTAAAGGTCCAACGAGTCGAGGGCTAAAACTTCCCTCGGCTTCTGCAACGGATCACCCCTCCAGTCGGTGACATCTTCAAGAATACTAAATCACCAACAACGAAATCTAGAGGTCTTCTCGATATAACTGCCCAACTCTTTTGTCGGTCTTGCTGCTCTTTCATATGATTCCGGATAGTATAAACCTTCTCAACTGTCTGCACAATCAAATCTGGTCCCAACAATCTTCGTTCACCGACATCGTCCCAACAAACAGGTGAACGACACTTTCGCCCATACAAAGCTTCAAATGGAGCCATCTGAATAGTTGCCTGAAAACTGCTGTTGTAAGAAAAACTCCACCAAGTATAGATGATCCTCCCATGAACCCTTGAAGTCCAACATGCAAGCTCTTAACACCTCTTCAAGAGTTTGGATCGTTCTCTCCTACTGACCAACTGTTTGAGGATGATAGGCTGTGATAAACTTCGATCGAGTCTCCAAACTTTCCTGTAAGCTCCTCCAAAAGTGTGCTAAGAAACGAGTGTCATGGTCGGACACGATGCTCCCTGGTACTCCGTGCAATCTTACAATCTCTTGCATTGTACCGCTCTGCCAAAGCTTCTGTTGATTGACCAACCCGAGAGGGAAAGAAATAAACTGCCTTGGTCAAACAATCGACAATCAACCACACTGCATTGTTGCCTTTTGGACTCCGTGGTAAAGCTGTCACGAAATCCATGGTTATATGTTCCCAATTCCACTGATCGGAAGTGGTTGCAATAAACCAGCAACCCTTTGATGTTCAGCCTTAACTTGCTGACACACCAAGCACTTTGCCACAAAGCGGGCAATCTCCCGTTTCATGCCTTCCCGCCAGGAATGCTGCCGTATACCTCGATACATCATCGTGCCTCCAGGATGTACAGAAAATGCTGAACTGTGCGCCTCCTTCATAACTCCTTCACGGATATCTCCCTTTGGCATACACAAACGACTACCATGTCGCAACGAATCACCTTCATGAATCCATAAGTCCTTTCGAGGTTCAGCTTCAACCTGTTCTCGAAACTTCTGCAACCTAGGGTCCTGCAATTGCACTGCTTTAACATCCTCGATCAACGACGACTGTACTTGCAGCTGCATCAACTGTCCCGAAGAATGCGGTAGCACGATCTCCAACTCGAATCTCCGAAAGTCTTCAACAAGTTCCTTCTGTGCAGTCAACATCTGAATTGCTGGCAACCGACTAAGCGCATCCGGTACAACAATAACTTTCCCCGGATAGTACTTAAGATCGAGATCGTAGTCAGCCATTAGTTTTCAACCATCATCGCTGTCTCACAATTTGCTCCTTCTGAGCGAACACATACTTTAGGCTTTTGTGATAGGTGAATACTTCGCCCTTTCGCCTAATAAGTAATGTCTCCAAAACTTCAAAGCGAAAAAAATTCCAGCTGTTAACTCCAAGTCATGAGTTGGGTAAATCTTCTCATGGATCTTCAACTGCCTCTACGCGTAAGCTAAAACCTTCCCACGCTGCATCAAAACACATCCAATCCTTTCCCCGATGCGTTGCTGCGAAACACCAATCCTCCGGAACTGTCTGGCACGGTTAAGACAAGAGCAGTTATCAATCTTTGCTTCAACGTCTCAAAAGCTGACGCACACTTATCCGTCTATACAAACGGTACTTCCTTGCGCGTAAATTTGGTCAAGACTCAGCCGAACGAGCAAAATTCCCCACGAACCTTCTGTAGTATCTTGCAAGTCCAAGAAAACTTCTGATTTCTACGACGTTCTTCTGAATCGACCAATCTTGAACTGCTGCAGTCTTCCCTGGATAAACGGCGATTTCATCTCCATCTATGATATGCCCAAAACTTCACTTCTTCAAGCCAAAACTCGCACTTGCTCATTTTTTGCATACAATCTTTCTTGCCTCCAATTCTGCAGTTCGATCTTCAAGTGTTCTGCATGCTCTTCAATGCTCCTTGAGTAGACCAGAATATCTCCCATAACCATTACTAAAACTGGTCCCATAATGGTGAAAAGATTCCGTTCGTCAAGTCCATAAATATTGCCGATGTATTTGTTACTCTGAAAGGCATCACTAATACTCGTAATGTCCATACTGAGTTCGGAACACAGTCTTGCAAATGTCTTCTGATTTAACTCGGACCTGATGATATCCGAACTGCAAACCCAGCTTCGAAAATATCCTCGCGCCATTAAGTTGCTCAACCACTTCGCCAATATGAGGGATCGGGTTCTTGCCCATAACAACCACTCGGTTTACCTCTCGATAATCAATGCACTCCTTCCCTGTGTCATCCTTCTTCTTTACTAGAAGAACTGGAGCTTCCCCAGTTAATTTGCTGCGGCGAAATCAACCCTTCTCAAATAATTCCGCAACCTGCTTCCTGACTTCTTCCAACTCCACTGGTGCCATCGGTAATACACCTTTAAGATTGGCGCTGCACCAGGAACAAGTTCAATTGCGGACTCCACGTCTCGCTTCGGCGGTGAACTTGATATGTCTTCAAACACGTCCATGGAACTCTCAAATATATCCGGCGGTTCTTCCTTATCCACTGCCATTGACGAAAGAACCTTGTTTTTCGGCCTAGCCCTAACTCGACTGGCCCGACAGAACTGCTTCCTCCAGCAAAACAACTTCCGAATGTCCGGGAATCTGGAGAATCACTTTCCTTCCATACAATTAATATGAGCATGGAAAGTGCCGCGAAAATCCATTTCCAAGACAACAACAAACAAGGGAACGCACTAGGATTGAATAGTCCTAATGCGGGAAAAACAAGAACAAGTAAGATATCGAGATAACTTTATCCGAAGTCAAGATACTGAAAAGGGTTAACCGCGGTAAACATGATTCAAACTGGCGATGAAACCATAACTGGTAAGCAATGAAACCGAGAGGAACAAGGTAGTACAATGATCATGGAACAAGGAAGTGAATCAAGACCAGGACTCCAAGTTACCTAAATAGAGTACCGCATTGTAACCATGCTGCAGTTCATGGGCACAATTACATAACTTCACCCAAGTCGCCCAAGTCCTAGAGATAACAATGAATCAGGTTTTCGAGTCGATATGCAAAGGAAGTTTGCATATCGTAAAAGATATAATCAGGAAGAACTTGATTCAAAAACGGTAAGACGGCAAGGTGGCCGGACTTGTTTCCTAAACACGGGTATTCCGATTCGTGTATTGGGTACAATACCTAACTACAAAAGGATCAACCCGACTAACCTATGTCTTTGATACCAAAAGAACCATGTCACGCCCCGCTTCCCAAAGTATGCTAAGATGGGCACGTGACATAGCCAACCATGCTACCTGTGGATAGGAAAGATCCTTCCACAGTTACATTACGGCTGTAGAGATATCAAGAACATGAAAGTAAACTAACTATCTAGTACATGTCCATAAGCCAGAGCAAAAGAGTCAAGAAATACGAGATGCGGAAGCCATAAGATACAATAAATGAAACACCTGGAAGAAAGAATACATACCAACAGGAACTTCACCGCTCAATCTAATAGCGGCAATACTCCTGATCAGTCTGCACAAGGTAGAAGAATCTGGGCCATGCAAAACCCAGACGTCAGCGCGTCATGTCATCAAGTAATAAAATATGAACAGAGTAACAGGCAATGCCAATATAAACATGAATGAAAAGCAGGTGTAACAGTAATATAAATCAGGCAGTGCAGGGTAGTGTGCAGTGAGTAAACTACTGTTCTATTGGGTTTTTCTATTCTAAAGTCTTTGAAATCAAATTGATGAATCATCGATGTAACTCAATAGTATCCCGTGCATACCCGGGACCACGGTCCAGATTCTCGGGCTGAAACCTAGTCATGCCGCCAGGCACTAAAACAGGAATATGTACAGATGAATGATGTCAGCATCATCATCCCAAGGCTGGCCTAACCTCTAAAACTGATCAGAACAAGTATTGAACTGTTGAGTTACAAGTCAGGTTTCATCATTGATTTCCCCATACCCCCAAGTTATGTGTGTATGTCAAGTCAGGTATTCAGAAATCAAGAACTAATGCCAGCACATGATCGGGTAAGCAGGTTTGTCTGGATAGACAACAGGAACGGTCCGTGAGGACTACATGTCAGGTTTGTTGGCATTAGACACAAGATCAAATAACAGGTAATACCATGGTACATCAGGTCAAGCCAGATAATGTATACAGGTGTCATGTCATATCAAGAGTGTATGGAACCATGTCATATCAAATAGGAGGTGCAACAGGTCATGTCAGGAAGCGCAAATAATATGTGGGTGCTCACAAATCAACTAATATAAACATGGTTATAAATAAACAAGCATGGAATTATCAGAACAATAAACTGGAACATGATATGCAAATAGGTGCAGATTGAACTACTAGGATGCACGGTTATCAGTTTGGGTTTAAGGAATAGTTTTAATATTTCACACTTTCAGTTTTAACAATATGGATGATAAAAAGGTTGATATGTATTAAATAATCTAAGATGCAACGGACGATAAATTAGGTTAGACGTACGCGAACAGTCGTCCGACAGGTATAGAGTATAAAGAGGGGTATTGTGGGTCATGCCAGTAATTATTATAAGATTTAAATATGAGTGCGCATACTATGTATAACAGAACTAAAGCAAACTGGTATGTTTCGAGCCATGATTATAAAATGATATAACGGGATGCCGAACTGTAAAAGGAATTAGGGCATTAACTGTGAACTTCATGTTAACGTGCATTCAATTGTACACATAGAACTTTAAATAACGTATATAGTAATTCAAATAGCATGTAGCAAGTTTCAATTGCCTGGACGGATCAAGAACATGAATACGGAACGTCTCACGTCGGCGGAAAACGTCGCGACGCGCGCACGGTACACGGAATGAGTCCAAACAACGCCCGATGGAATCCCACGGGTCAGGTATCCTTGCTGGGTTGTCGAAATCGTCGTCGGCACGCCGGATCCCGGCAAACGAGAAACAACAGTAAAATATCAATATGAAAATACGAGGAATGTGAAGAAGAGGAGACTAAGAAGAAGGTCTCACTGAGGCTCAGGGTTCTGGGACTTCAGGGGAGTCGGCAACGGCGACTATGACGAGGGTTTCCGACGTGTGGGTTTCCCGGCGAAGGGTAGTAGTATGCAGGGGTTCACGGCCGTCGGGGATCAAGGTTGCAGGGGATAGCATTGCGATCTGGAGTGGCAGAGGAGAGAAAGGAGATAGGGAACAAGGGGTAGTGACGGCGAGGGATGATCGCCGGCGGTGAGGCAGAGACGAGGAGGGCTCAGGCGTGGGTATGGTTTTCTGTGGGTTCTCTGGTGATGGTTCGTCGGGGCTACAAGTGTGGGTGATGGTGGCGTCGGGGTCGGAGAGATGTGAGGAGAAATGTGGTGGTGGTCGGGAGGTGAAGGAGGTCGTCGGCGACGAGGGTTCCTGAGGTTGGGTTGCAGTAGTTGGGGGTTATGCAGGTTGTTGGTGAGGGCTCGGAAAGGATGAATAACTAGAAGGAGATGAAGAGGAGGAGGAGGTCGTGACGAGATGATGGATGCGAGGGGGTCGGCGGCAAGAGGCGGCGCCACGAGGGGGCTCGGGTTCCTCGCGAAGATGGCGAAGGAAAAAATAAAGAAGGAGAAGAGAAGGAAGGTGGCAGTAGGGGAGAGGCGGCGACGGGATCCAAGAAGGGAATAGTGATCGCGAGAGGAGAGAGAGTGGATGCGAGGGGAGAGAGAAAGAGAAGGGGGAGAGAGAGAGAGCTGCGGAGGAGGGAGAAGAGAGAAGGAGAAAGAGAAAGAGAGAGAGAGAAAGATAGATGGTGGGCCTGGTAAAATATGAGGGTTGTGATTGGATGAGGGATGTATGAGCACGATATATATGAGAAAGAAATATTTGGGAAGAGAGAGAGAAAGAGAAAAGCGAGAGAGAGGGGGATTCGTGGTGGGGCCAGCACATGAAAGGGAGAGTTTGATTGGCTGAGGAAAAAGAATAGTTTAGGGATAAGATTTTATTTAGAAAGATTTAAAGAGATTTAATTGTTAAAAATATTTTATATAGTTGTGGGGGCAATCTGAGTTGTTAAGGAAAAATCTTTAATGAATTAAGGAATTTAAGAATTAATAGAATTTTGGCGGGATACAAAATAATTCCCAAATACGACCGGGTGGGGTCCAAAATTTTGGATTTGAAATATAAAAAATATTGGCAGGTTCCAAAAATTGAAATGAAGGATTTTGTAATAAAAGAGCATACCCCCAAGAACGGACGCACGCAGGCGCGCGTAGCCATCCAAACACGTCTGTTTCTCTGAACGAGGCAAGGACACGATGCAAGGACGCTACCACAGGATTGGGGGTATCAAGCAGGCCAAGGCAAGTATTTTAATTCATTTTACATGATTTAAATTGTTATGCAAAAGATGCGATACAAGACAGGTACCAGTATAAACTAAATTATGAAATTCACTAGTCCATGCAACAAATCACGGCAATATATAATAAGAGTCAAACAGGTTCAAGCAAGCGGTTCGGGTCGAAAGCCCAGTAACATGTAAAGTACTATTCGCACCCAAACACGCTAAATCAGGAATAGACCATGGATAAGTAAAATACTGAAACTGGAATTGGTATAAATGAACTCGGGTGTTACAGACAACCTTGACATTCATCGCAATATTGCAGACACAATGTCAACAAACGAAGCCAAGGAAAATCACTCGCTTCAGGGTCTTGACGGCAACTCAAATGAGACCTGAAAAGACTATCGGAGATCATCCCACACCAGCGCGGAGTGGTCATGACTCATCGGGGCTCCCAAACTGAGCCTAACCTCAAGTAAAAAGCGACATGGAATATCCCTAACGCTTGCTCTTTCGACGGTAATATCACCTGGAAGATTACTTGAAGACGTCTTGTCCATCCCCCGAAAGGATCAGAGACACGACAGTCGCGGGGCTACTCGAACAACAAGATTGCATATAGAGGAATACACCAGCCAACGCGACGGTGCGACGGGTAGAAAACCCTAGTACCACAGATCCTAACGGACTTCTATTAGCAGGAGTTAACTGTGACGTTAGAAAACCCTTACGAGAACTTCTCGATTCGTATCGACTCGTGGGGAAAATAATGTTCCTGCGAGAACTTCTCGACTCGTCTCGACTCGTAGGGAAAAGCCTTAGGCAATAGGGATAAGGACCTATTTCCTAAGCACTGGGGCCTTGCAAGTCGGTCCAAGATGGACTATTGTATACTATTCACGGGCCACACTCTCCAAAGTCGAATCTAGACAAGGAGGAAAACAACCACTTACGAATCCTCTTGACTTGTAAGAGGGAAACAACCAAATTACAAAACCGGTGTTTATTTTTCTTCACCATTTATATTTTTTTGTGTCATAATTTTGTTTATATATTTTTTTCCCTTCATACTAATGTTTTTAGACAAGAGCATTTCATGGCATCTTCTACTATCCCAAGTTTCAAGATGTGTGCAAGTGCATATAGTAAGTATCAACGTTCAGAAGTTTGGACTTAAAAATATGGACTATTTTTCAGACTTATTTCTATCTTCAGATTAGTAATTTCCTTTATCTTACTAACTCTTGGGACAACAGCTCATGACTACCTATTACTAGTTTAGTTTTAAAACATCTAATTTTCTTGTATTTTTTAATCTCTTCATCTCTTTCATATGTGTTTTTCACTTTCTAACTTTATTTTCAAAAAAAAAAATTTAGTGCTTTTAATTAGTATAATGAAAAAATGAATAAGCACAAACCTCCCCCTGAACCTATTTTCCTCCCCCAAACTTATTCTTGGCTCACAATCGTGCAAAAATTTCTTTTCTTTTAAGAGCCAAAATATTTTTCTCCCTCCCAAACTTACAGTGTTTTTATTATTAAGCATTTAAAATCATAAAGGGGGGGGGGGGTAAATATTATTGGTCTCCATTTGTGGACTTGGTCTATTGGGCCTCAACCGGTTTGGAAAAGGAGTTTTATTAACAAGGGTTGGGTCTAACTCTTGTGGAGAAGTTTGTGGGGATGGAATGGATCCCAAAATTGAATTTGGGATGTGTTTCCACTAAAATCTTCGGCCAAGAGTTATTTGTGCCTGTTTACACCGGTTTAAGCTTCGTTTACAGATATGTATGAAATCGGGCTCGTTCGTATAAGCACATGCACACATCAAAGGGAACACTTGGTGCTCAACAACAAAAAGAAAGCTTTTTATTGAACATTTTATTCTACAGGAAATAGATCACCAAACATGGGATCAAAAGTACAGGGATTCAAAAAACTATGGATAAAATTATCTAACTCCCTCTCTGCCTTCTCCACCATGTCAAAGCGGCGATCTTCACGAACAGTCGCTTCCCATCGGTCAGCACCGTGCCCATCAGCGAAGGCAGACATGACGACCCGCTGAGCCCGTATCTGGCTTAGTAACTGAACAGAGCGATCCCTCAGAACTATGGTAATCAAAAGTGCCTCGTGAAAGCACTCGATCTTGTTCTCTGCGGCGTCAAGCAATGCCGGAGTCATCTTCGCTGGATGAGGAAGGATGTCATCGAGCATGGACAAGAAGACCATCCGAAGCCAAATGGAGCCAATGGGGAGAGGAAATCCTCTACGAGTCAAGAGCTCGTACAACACCGTATTGCATTGGTCATCCGTAAGAGCAGGGTCCACCAAGCGTGCAGCAAAACGAGGAATGATTTCCTCAATAGGCACCTCCGATGGTTGCGGGCGAGCATGTGGACGATTATAAGCCATAGCTCTTCTCTGTTAAAACAATTCTCTGAAAGTGAGAGAGAAGAGAAGCATTACATCAAATTATAAAGAGAGACATTTAAGTCTAGGCACAGAAAATTTTGTGCATGATGGAACTGTTTCCGAGCTCTGCATTGGGAAAGAGAAGTTTTACTCAGGAAAAGCAAAGAAAGAAGGCGAAAAGACACCTTCGGTAAAGAGGCAGCGCCTCATGTGCAAAGCACGAGAGCGCCAAGAGTCAAAGACTTTGAGGCAGTGCCTCACGTGCAAAGCACGAGAGCGCTAGCGCCAAGACCAAGCGCTAGAACTAAATGTTCTCCACCATTGGATCAAAGATCCAACTGAGATGAAAAAATCATCAAATTACATAATCAAATTCTGTTGAGGAAATACTCCTCAAATCTTTCCAAACAAGAAAGATTGTGCTCTGTAAATCAGAGCACCGTTGGATCAAAGATCCAATGGTGATTAAAAATCACCAAGATACAGAGTAATCTCTGTATGGGAAAATAATTTCCCAATCTTGTTAATAACAAGAAAGATGTCTTCTGTAAAACAGAAGCCCTAGGATCAAAGATCCAATGGTAGGGAAACATTCCTAAATCAATCAGAAAAAGATTGCGTTAACTGATCAGCCTCCACTATATAAAGGCCTCAAGACTTCAAGTCTGGGATAGAAGAAACTCCCCATAAGTTTCATACACAGAGGAACCCCCCTACAAACTTTAAGAAATTTCAAAGAGAAGAGCAAGCTCTCGGAAGAAGAATTTCTTCAAGGTAAATAAAACAGAGAGATCAAAGTATCTCATCAAAAAATAAGAACTTAGTTTTTTTTCTAGATCATAGATCTACAAAGACAGAAGTCTTTCATAAAAGTAGAAGAGATTGGAGCATCTCATTATAAAAAGGGAGGGAAAAGAACTTAGTTCTCTTTAGATCACAGTTCTATAAGACGAAGACAAAGTCTTTCAAAAAAACAGAAGAGATTGTAACATCTCCTATTAGAATAAGAACTTAGTTCTTAGATCCACGAGACAAAGTCTCTTATAAACTAGAACTTAATTCTCAGAGCACAGAACTGATCATAGCTGCCTAAAAAGAGCCTTAGCGCTCCAATTAGAAAGTAACGCCTCAACGCTCCAAGTCTGGCGTTCAGTGCCCAGCGCTATTTTTAAAGAAGCGTCTCAGCGCTCCAAGTCTGGCGCTCAGCGCCCAGCTCCAAGCACTATTTTTAAAGAAGCGCCCAACGCTCCAAATTTAGCGCACCACGTGCTCCTCACGTGTGCGCCATTTTATAAGAAGCGCCTCAGCGCTTCAAGGCTGGCGCTCAGCGCCAAGCGCACCACGTGCCCCTCTTGTGCGCGCTATTTCATTGGAAGTACTTCAGCGCTCCAAGCCTGGCGCTCAACGCCAGGTGCACCACATGCTCCTCATGTGGGCGCTAAAGAAACACAAAGTGTTCTTTAAATAAAAGCCCCAGTGCCATAAAAAAGTGTTCAACACTCGGCAAAAGACAAAAAGAAAAAGGGTGTCAGAATCCATGTCAATGCTCAAGCATTCTTAAATAAAAAGGGACTGAGCCCAAATGAATGTTCAACATTCTATTCAAAACTGTGTGGGTTGAGCCTAAGTTAGTCACAAATCCTTATTTCAGATTAACTGAGCCCATGTGCTCATAATCTCTTAATTGATCATGGTCCAAAACCTGATTATGGATCTCCCAACCAACAATGGTTCAAGGGTACATCTCTTCACACCTCTGATATGTGTCATTGTAATTCTTCAACGTCTTCAGAGAGGTGGTGGGTCCCGACAACCAGAAACCCAATGGACCGCAACGTCCTAAAACTAACAATGGACCGTTATGTCCTTAAACTAACTACGGACCGCAACGTCCCTAAACTAAACTCCATGGACTATGAGGTCCTTAAACTCATGGACTATGATGTCCTTAAACTTATGGACCGCAACGTCCCTAAACTAAACCCCCACAGACTATGACGTCTTTAAACTACGGACTATGATGTCCTTAAACTCCATGGACTATGATGTCCTTAAACTTATGGACCGCAACGTCCCTAAACTAAAACAATAGAGCCCAAATGCTCTTTTGTTGGATCTAAATGATCCTAAAACCCTGTTAAGTAGATCTTAGTCTAAAATTAGACTAACGTATCCTCAACAAACGTTTAAGTTGATCTTAATCTCAAATGAGATTAACGATCCTTAAATCAACCAAACCCAAATCTAAGAAAAAACGGATTTGGACTAATCCCCGCCCTACGGGCGACAACATAAATTAGTCTCCGTATACATTCCACGGGCAATCAAAAATAAAACAAACACACACAACACGAAGTAACCTACTGGAGCAGGAGAAAGTGGTTACCGCAATGCGGCAGCGTAATTAACTGCAGGGGCTTGCGCCTGCAGGAAAGAGCGTCCCTACAATCAAAAACCCCTCACAATGAGGGGGAATCTGACGAAATCTTCTACAACGGCCACATCCATCCGAACCTCCGATATACGGTGCCATAAATCAACTTGGCATCTTCGGAGAGGTGGACGGATAAAACCAAATAGCATCTGCCCCCAAAAATTCAGGCCGGACGTCCCGGCCGCGTCTTTCGGCGGTGAACAGATTCTGGCACGCCCGATGGGACATTTTCCTCTTTTCACTCCACACTTCGTGTATCGAGTTTCGCGAACGAATCGCGGTTTAATGTGGTTGCCCTGGATTCGAGGTACTAAGATTTGGTGTATTGCTCCCGTACAGTAAAAGATGGCTTCTAACTGCTCCAGCTGCAACAATTGCAACAACTCCCACTCCGTCCTCGCAAGAGGAGTGACTTATAGGCCTCAAGCGGCCTCCATTTTCGCGATGCCAGTGGAACAGGTGACGCAAGCCACCACTGGGTTGTTCTTTGGGACCATGCTCCCACCAATAAGCTTCAGCGCCCCACTCTCGTCGCAAGAAACTCTGAAGAAGTCGGTCTTTGATCGGCTTACGACTACCGCGGCCCTTCTCAATGGGTCGTCCAAATCCAACGCCTCAGTCTTTAACAGACTGGGCCAAAACTCCAATGGGCCTGTGAAGAAGCCCGCGATATCTGAGGGGGTTATCCCTAAACGGATAGCCATCCCTCTTCTAGTAAATGAAGTTATCAGAGAGAATTCTCCTGCTAAAGGATCGGTCTTCGATAGACTGTCCGCTCCAACTCCCGCTTCAAGCGAGATCACCAAAGTTGCTTCTCCTGCCCAAGGGTCAATCTTCGACAGGTTGGGCGCTTCTTCTCAGCGGACGTCAGTTTTCAAAAGGCTGGCACCGACAGCGACCCTTCACCAGAGCAGGGGGCATGATGAAGCCACCCACATAGCTGAGCCAATACTGTCTGCAAGGCATGCTCGATGTCGCCACTGGCGCCGAGTGAGGAAAGCTGGGGGCAGTTCCCTCTCTGGATTGACTCCACTAGCTCCGACGGTGGAAATTGATGCTGTTGTTCCAACTGGGAACAACTTTGAACTACTTAGGAGGGTGCGCAAAAACTCTCCAACTGCTGTATTGAAAAGATCCCCTCCACCTGTGGAGAGCGCTACAAAGACAAAGCGGGAGCAGCCCCCTCAGCGGCTGTCCTCCAAAATTCACAGGGTCTGGCGAAGGGTCCAAGATTCTATGGTTAACCAAGACTACTCCCGCCAACTGAAGAAAATGAAGGTTCGGCAAGAGAAGGACCACCCTGTCGTTCCACAGTAGGTGTCGTCTACTTGAGTGCTCGATGCAATGGCCCCCTCAGCTTTAACTGCCCATATAAAGAAGAGGCCGGAGAAGATCTCTATGCCTGCGGACAAAGCTCAAAGGCACTGAATCCAAACGCATGGGGGCATGGTGGTGCACACCATTTATATGGATTCCGGAAAAGAGGAAAGCCGTGCTTCTATGGGTCATCGACCGCTCACACGGTCTGTGACGAAAACTCAGGAGCAACAACAAAAGCTCCAAGAGATGTTGACACGGATGGCCGCACTCACTGGGCAAAAAGAAAGCCCAGAGACGTCGTCAGAGCAGCGTCAAGAACAAGAAACTGAGGCCGAGTTCCTCCACATAATCCTTGAGAATAAAGACAAAGAGGCAGCGGAACAAGCGACCAACATAAAACAAATGGCGCTTTTATTCCAAGATATGGTCGGAATGATGATCCAGCCGGATCTTCCAGCTGATGACCCTCCAGTAATCCTTGAAGACGACAGACGGGAGACATCGAACCCTCTTCCGGCTCTATCAGCAGCCAAGGAAGAGACCATCTCTAAAGCCGTCCTTGACGACTATATAGCTCAACAGATACGAGCTCATCAGGCGAGCGAAGCGGCTAGCCAAGTCGTCAGAATTGGGCGACCTTATCCGGGCTGGTACGATCAGATTAAGTACCCGCCAGGATATACGATCTCCAAATTCCATGTGTATAAGGGGACGGGTAATCCACATTAGCATATCACTCAGTTCAGGGCTCTCTGCGGCAATACCGGAGGTGACGACAAATTGCTACTTCGCTAGTTCATCGGCAGCTTGGCTGAGACGGCCTTTGAATGGTATTCAGAGCTGCCGAATGACTCCGTCAAAACATTTACATAGATAGAGTTGCTATTCACTCAGCGGTTCGCAAGCGCCAGCAAACGCACCCCGATCACGGCATTGATCAACGCCAGAGTGAAGCTAGGAGAGACATGTGTGCAGTATGCAATCCGGTGGCGGAACCTATGGTCGAGATGCGAACAACGCATAGAAGAAGCTCCTGCCGTGGGCATGTTCATGTGGACCCTTGACCCTCAGTCGACTATCTCCCAATTCATGATGTTCTTCAAGCCGACCACCTTTCAGGCCTTGATTGACAAGCTGGCCCAAATGGACCAGATGGGCTATAGGCCTTTCCCTTCAAAGTCAGAGCCGCGGAATGAAAAGGGGAAAGGGAAAGCGATCTTCGTCGCCAACGCTCGGAAACAGCAGAGTAACCCGAGACCGGTTGTTCATCGAAGTAACAAGCCGCGATCCCTCGATGAGAAGTTGACACGTCCTTACTCATTTCCCCAGGATAAAACAAGGAGACTGTTCGAACTGGCAGTGCGCAACGGGCTCATCACTCTGTCGAATCCAAGACATCCGTCATAACCTGGTGACGTTAACCATCCTAACTATTGTCCCTACTACAGAGTAATGGGTCACCCACTCGAAGATTGCTACGTCTTAAAAAACTGGGTTGAAGACCAATACCAGCAAGACAAATTCGCGTTGTCTGAAAACTGGAAGGTTAACCCGCCACAACCACATGCTCCGAAAAAGATGGACATGCCGGGGGCATCGTTCTCATTCATAGAGAAAGCTCCATTGACCGAAAAGTCCTTAAACTTGAAATTCACCTCAAATATGGCAATGACGGACCGAAACGTCCCTAAACTAACAGCAGGCCGAGATGTCCTAAAACTAACTATGGACCGTAATGTCCTTAAACTAACAATGGACCGTAATGTCCATAAACTAACTATGGACTGTAATGTCCTGAAACTATCTCCTGACCGAAATGTCTCTAAACTACTACAAACCGTAGCATCCTTAGGGTAACTCGGCAAAAAAAAGGCACGTCTATAAGCGAAATGGGCACGGATGAAAACCCGAAAGGGCTCTGTGAGTAAAAATAGTAGGGCTACCGGCGAGTTTGTGAAAACCTGAAAGGGCGCAATCTCGTTAAAAGACACTTGCAAGGTCCTCTCGACCTTGTAAGGAGAAAATACCTGCGTGAGATCCTTACGACTCACAAGGGAGCAACACACTTAGGGATCCCCACGATTCCTAAGGAGAAGTTACACTTACGAGATCCTCACGACTCGTAAGGAGAATTCCCCTATGAGACCCTCATGGCTCATAGAATTCAAAAGTCTTAACTACATGGATCTAAACATGTTCTTAAGCCGTCATACACCCCGATATTGCCCTACAAGAGTTTCAATATTGACCCTTGTATATAATCCACGGGCACGAATAAACATTTCCCCAACAGAGTCCCACCAGCAATGAGTGATATCATCACATGGTGAACGACCCTTGTAAGTCCTCTCGACTTATAAGGAGAAAACACTCTTGCAAGATCCTTACGACTTACAACATACACTTAAGAATCCTCACGATTCCTAAGGAGAAATCGCACCTACGATATCCTCACGACTCGTAGGGAGAAACACCTTTCTGAGACCCTTACGGCTCATGAAGTCAAAAGCCTTAGTCGACAGGATCCTAACCCTGTTTACTAAGATACCTTTGTTCGAACCGACAAATAAAAATGATGATTCGCTTCTGGCCATATCCCTGTTGTAGCGATGTTGATGCCTAAATCGGTATCAAATTCCAAGTCTAAACTCGCAATAAAAATCAGCGAGCCAAAAATTCATATAAAATAGCCGAAATGATGGGGCAACTTGCAACAAAATCAGCAAGTAAAAGATATGCATAAAAAAATAGCCGAAATGATTGGGAAACTCGCAATAAAAAGCAGCGAGTAAAAAGAAAAATAGCCGAAATGATTGGGCACCGCGAAAAATAGCCGAAATGATTGGGCAATCGCGACTTTTGCGATATAAAATGCTGAAATGATAGAGCATCGCAGAAAGAAATAAAAAAAATGAAATGAAACTTTTTGCCCTACAGGAGAGTCCATACTGACCCCTGTATACAATCCATGGACATAAACGAAGAGGGAACCACATGCCCCGACAGTCTCTGTCAAAGAGGAAGTCAGATCTCGACAACAACATCTGTATCCCAGGAGATCAACAATGGCGTTTCTTCTCACTTCAACAGGATAAAGATGTAATGTTAACAAAACGGAGCCATGGAAAGTCCCTAGTTCCAAGTATCGACGGCAATATCTACAGCTTAGAGATCAACAACGGCGTTCTTCTTCCAGCAGGATGCAGACGCGACATCAACAAATGGAGCACGACAAAGTCCCCTAGTTCCAAATCTCGACGGTTCACAGACAACCTAGAGACTACCTCGGAGTCATGGTAGAGTCCCTAGTTCCAAGTTTCGACGACAACATCTACAGCCTAGAGATCAACAACAGCGTTCTTCCTCCTGCAGGATGCAGACGCGACATCAACAAACGGAGCCACGGCAAAGTCCCCTAGTTCCAAACCTCGACGGTTCACATACAACCCAGAGACAACCTTGACATTCATCGCAATATTGCAGACACAATGTCAACAAACGAAGCCAAGGAAAATCACTCGCTTCAGGGTCTTGACGGCAACTCAAATGAGACCTGAAAAGACTATCGCAGATCATCCCACACCAGCGCGGAGTGGTCATGACTCATCGGGGCTCCCAAACTGAGCCCAACCTCAAGTAAAAAGCGACATGGATATCCCTAACGCTTGCTCTTTCGACGGTAATATCACCTGGAAGATTACTTGAAGACGTCTTGTCCAGCCTCCGAAAGGATCAGAGACACGACAGTCGCGGGGCTACTCGAACAGCAAGATTGCGTATCGAGGAATACACCAGCCAACGCGACGGTGCGACGGGTAGAAAACCCTAGTACCACAGATCCTAACGGACTTCTATTAGCAGGAGTTAACTGTGATGTTAGGAAACCCTTGCGAGAACTTCTCGATTCGTCTCGACTCGTGGGGAAAATAATGTTCCTGCGAGAACTTCTCGACTCGTCTTGACTCGTAGGGAAAAGCCTTAGGCCATAGGGATAAGGACCTATTTTTTAAGCACTGGGGCCTTGCAAGTCGGTCCAAGCTGGACTATTGTATACTATTCACGGGCCACACTCTCCAAAGTCGAATCTCGACAAAGAGGGAAACAACCACTTACGAATCCTCTCGACTTGTAAGCGGGAAAAATTCTCTTGTGAGATCCTTACGACTCTTAAGAGAAAACACACTTAGGAATCCTCACGACTCATAAGGAGAAAAGATACCTACGGGATCCTCTCGACTCGTAGGGAGAAAACCCTTTATGAGACCTTTACGGCTCATAAAGTTGAAAAGTCTTAGGCGGCAGATCTGAACCTGTTTCCTAAGCCATCGTTTCTTGTCTCGACTCGTAAGGAAATTAGTGTCCTTGCGAGAAATTCTCGATTCGTCTCAACCGGCAGGAAATCAGTGTCCTTGATAAATATCTCGAATTCAGGGAAATCAACATCCTTGACTAGAACCTCGATTCGCGTCGACCCGCAAGGAAATCATCGTCTTTGTAGGAATCTCTCGATTCGTCTCAACTCCAGGGAAATTAGTGTCCTTGATAAATATCTCGATTCAGGAAAATCAGCGTCCTTGATGAGAACCTCTCGATTCGCGTCGACCCGCAAGGAAATCAGCGTCTTTGCAGGAATACCTCGATTCATCTCAACCCCAAGAAAATCAGTGTCCTTGACAAATATCTTGATTCAGGGAAATCAGCGTCCTTGAAGAGAACCTCTCGATTCGTGTCGATCCACAAGGAAATCAGCGTCTTTGCAGGAATACCTCGATTCGTCTCAACCGTAAGGAAATCAGTGTTTTTGACAAATATCTCGACTTAGGGAAATCAGCGTCCTTGACGAGAACCTCTTGATTCGCGTCGACCCGCAAGGAAATCAGCGTCTTGCCGAAATACCTCGATTCGTCTCAACCCCAAGGAAATCAGTGTCCTTGACAAATATCTCGACTCAGGGAAATCAGCGTCCTTGATGAGAACATCTCGATTCGCGTCGACCCGCAAGGAAATCAGCGTCTTTGCAGGAATACCTCGATTCATCTCAACCCCAAGGAAATCGGCGTCCTTGACAAATATCTCGATTCAGGGAAATCAGCGTCCTTGACGAGAACCTCTCGATTCGCGTCGACCCGCAAGGAAATCAGTGCCTTTGCAGGAATCTCTCGATTCGTCTCGACCTCAGGGGAATTAATGTCCCCGCGCATGAAAAGAAAATTCTCCTATGAGATCCTTACGACTCTAAAGAGAAAATGCACTTAGGAATCTTCACGACTCCTTAGGAGAAAATACACCTACGGGATCCTCACGACTCGTAGGGAGAAAAAGTCTTTATGAGACCCTTACGGCTCATAAAGTTGAAAAGTCTTAGGCGGCAGATCCTAACCATGTTTCCTAAGCCATCGCTGGCTTACAAGGAGGTCAAGTTGGACTATCCACGGGCCATACTCTCCAAAGTCGAATCTCGACAAGGAGGGAAACAACCACTTACGAGTCATCTTGACTTGTAAGGGAGAAAATTCTCTTGCGAGATCCTTATGACTCTCAAGAGAAAACACACTTAGGAGTCCTCATGACTCCTAAGAAGAAAACACACCTACGGGATCCTCTCGACTCGCAGGGAGAAACAACCTTCATGAGACCCTTACGGCTAATGAAGATGAAAAAGTCTTAGGCTACAAGGACCCTAAACTTGTCTCCTAAGCCCTCAATTCTATGGCCATGCATAACTCTGCACTACTTCACCCACGTACATACTTACGTGGGCAAAGTAGTGGGGGGGCATTTGTTCCCGCTAAAATCTTCGGCCAAGAGCTATTTGTGCCTGTTTACAGATATGTATGAAATCGGGCTCGTTCGTATAAGCACATGCACACATCAAAGGGAACACTTGGTGCTCAACGAAAAAAAGAAAGCTTTTTATTGAACATTTTATTCTACAGGAAATGGATCACCAAACATGAGATTGAAAGTACAGAGATTCACAAAACTATGGATAAAACTATCTAACTCCCTCTCTGCCTTCTCCACTATATCAAAGCGGCGATCTTCATGAACAGTCGCTTCCCATCGGTCAGCACCATGCCCATCAGCGAAGACAGACATGACGACCCGCTGAGCCCGTATCTGGCTTAGTAACTGAACAGAGCGATCCCTCAGAGCTGTGGTAATCAAAAGTGCCTCGTGAAAGCACTCGATCTTGTCCTATGCGGCGTCAAGAATTGCCGGAGTTATCTCTGCTGGATGAGGAGGGATGTCATCGAGCACGGACAAGAAGACCATCCAAAACCAAATGGAGCCAATGGGGAGAGGAAATCCTCTACGAGTCAAGAGCTCGTACAACACCATATTGCATTGGTCATCCTTAAGAGCAGGTTCCACCAAGCGTGCAGCAAAACGAGGAACGATTTCCTCAATAGGCACCTCCCATGGTTGCCGGTGAGCATGTGGATGATTACAATCCATAGCTCTTCTATGTTAAAACAATTCTCTGAAAGTGAGAGAGAAGAGAAGTATTGCTTCAAATTATAAAGAGAGACATTTAAGTATAAGCACAGAAAATTTTGTGCATGATGGAACTGTTTCCGAGCTCTGCATTGGGAAAGAGAAGTTTGACTCAGGAAAAGCAAAGAAAGAAGGCGAAAAGACACCTTCGGTAAAGAGGCAGTGCCTCACGTGCAAAGCACGAGAGCGCCAAGAGTGCCAGCGCCAAGAGTCAAAGACTCTGAGGCAACGCCTCACGTGCAAAGTACGAGAGCGCTGGCGCCAAGAGCGCCAGCGCTAAGAGTCAAAGACTCTGAGGCAGCGCCTCACGTGCAAAGCACGAGAGCGCCAAGCGCTAGAACTAAATGTTCTCTACCATTGGATTAAAGATCCAACTGAGATGAAAAAATCATCAAATTACAGAATCAAATTCTGTTAAGGAAATACTCCTCAAATATTTCCAAACAAGAAAGATTGTGCTCTGTAAATCAGAGCACCGTTGGATCAAAAATCCAATGGTGATTAAAAATCACCAAGATACAGAGTAATCTCTGTATGGGAAAATAATTTCCCAATCTTGTTAATAACAAGAAAGATGTCTTCTGTAAAACAGAAGCCCTAGAATCAAAAGATCCAATGGTGGGGAAACATCTCCAAATCAATCAGAAAAAGATTGCCTTAACTGATCAGCCTCCACTATATAAAGGCCTAAAGACTTCAAGTCTGGGATAGAAGAAACTCCCTAAAAGTTTCATACACAGATGAACCCCCTCCACAAACTTTGAGAAATTTCAAAGAGAAGAGCAAGCTCTCGGAAGAAGAATTTCTTTAAGGTAAATAAAACAAAGAGATCAAAGTATCTCATCAAAAAATAAGAACTTAGTTCTTTTTCTAGATCATAGATCTACAAAGACAGAAGTCTTTCATAAAAGTAGAAGAGATTGGAGCATCTCATCATAAAAAGGGATGGAGAAGAACTTAGTTCTCTTTAGATCACAGATCTATAAGACGAAGACAAAGTCTTTCACAAAAACAGAAGAGATTATGACATCTCCTATTAGAATAAGAAATTAGTTCTTAGATCCACGAGACAAATTCTCTTATAAATGAGAACTTAATTCTCAGAGCACAGAACTGATCAGAGCTGCCTAAAAAGAGCCTTAGCGCTCCAATTAGAAAGTAGCGCCTCAGCGCTCCAAGTCTGGCGCCCAGCGCTCCAAGCGCTATTTTTAAAGAAGCACCTCAGCGCTCCAAGTCTGGCGCTCAGCGCCCAGCACTCCAAGCGCTATTTTGAAAGAAGCGCCCAGCGCTCCAAATTTAGCGTTCAGCGCTAAGCGTACCACGTGCTCCTCACGTGTGCACCATTTCATAAGACGCGCCTCAGCGCTTCAAGGCTGGCGCTCAGCGCCAAGCACACCACGTGCTCCTCACGTGGGCACTGAATGAACACAAAGTGTTCTTTAAATAAAAGCCTCATTGCCATAAAAAAAAGTGTTTAACACTCAGCAAAAGACAAAAAGAAAAAGGGTGTCAGAATCCAAGTCAATGCTCAAGCATTGTTAAATAAAAAAGGACTGAGCCCAATTGAATATTCAACATTCTATTCAAAACTCGGTGGGTTGAGCCCAAGTTAGTCACAAATCCTTAATTCAGATTAACTGAGCCCATGTGCTCATAATCTCTTAATTGATCTTGGTCCAAAACCTGACTATGGATCTCCCAACCAACATTGGTTCAAGGATACATCTCTTCACACCTCTGATATGTGTCGTTGTAATTCTTCAACGTCTTCAGAGAGGTGGCGGGTCCCGACAACCAGAAACCCAATGGACTGCAACGTCCTAAAACTAACAATGGACCGTAATGTCCTTAAACTAACTACGGACCGCAACGTCCTTAAACTAAACTCTATGGATTATGAGGTCCTTAAACTCATGGACTATGATGTACCTAAACTTATGGAGCGCAATGTCCCTAAACTAAATCTCCACAGACTATGACGTCTTTAAACTATGGACTATGATGTCCTTAAACTCCATGGACTATGATGTCCTTAAACTTATGGACCACAACGTCCCTAAACTAAAACAATAGAGCCCAAATGCTCTTTTATTGGATCTAAATGATCCTAAAACCCTGTTAAGTAGATCTTACTCTAAAATTAGACTAATGTATCCTCAACAAGCGTTTAAGTTGATCTTAATCTCAAATGAGATTAACGATCCTTAAATTAACCAAACCCAAATCTAAGAAAATACGGATTTGGACTAATCCCCGCCTACGAGCGACAACATAAATTAGTCTTCGTATACAATCCACGGGCAACCAAAAATAAAACAAACACACACGAAACGAAGTGACCTTCTGGAGTAGGAGAAAGTGGTTACTGCGATGCGGTAGCGTAATTAACTGCAGGGGCTTACGCCTGTAGAGAAGAGCGTCCCCACAATAAAAAACGCCTCACACTGAGGGGGAATCTGACGAAGTCTGCTACAACGGCCGCATCCGTCCAAACCTCCGATATACGGTGCCATAAATCAACTTGGCATCTTCGGAGAGGTGGACGAATAAAACCAAATAGCATTTGCCCCCAAAATTCAGGCCGGACGTCCCAACGTCCCGACCGCGTCTTTCGGCGGTGAACAGGATGGACATAAATGGTAATTCATTCAAGGAAGTGGGCTGAGGGTTCGAGCCTAGTGAAGAATGGAGAATAGGCTCGGAAGAAGATATTGGACTAGACGAAATAGGAGTAGAAGTAGTAGCCGGGGTATCATCAGAATCATCAACTTGTTCACCAACCTGGTTATTCATCTCTCTTCCCGATCTCAACGTAGTTACGGCGCTCACATTATGATTTTGTTGCTGAAGGATGAGATTTGCGCTTTGTGAGTGGCCGAGATTTGGTAGAGGTTGAGATGGAAGTTTCCCTTTCTCTTTCTCACTCATTGCGGCATTCAACTGTGCAATTTGTGCTTCTATCGATTTTATGCTTTCACCGTGGGAAGCAGTTTGTTGCATCAGCGTTTGGATAGAAGATGTTAAATTAGCCGTCGTTTGTGCGGATTGTTTAATAAACATTTCTAAACATCTTTCGAGTGCAGAGATTTTATCGGTACCGGCCGTTGGAATATTAGTCTGTGGTTGGAAAGAATTATTATAAGGGGCAAAGTCGTTGGCTGGATTTTGGAAAGATTGTGGTTGAAAGGGCTACTGAATTTGTTGTGGTGGCTGTTGTTGCTGTGGAGGAAGCTTTTGATAGTTATTTTGGCTTGGGAAATAATTTTGAGATTAAGATTGGTTTTGGTTCCAAGCAAAATTAGGATGATTCTTCCATCCTTGATTATATGTGGATGAATAAGGATCGTTTTTAAGTTGTTGCTGAAAAGAAGCATTGGTTTGCTCATGATCTTGAGACGGAGGATTCAAAAGACATTTTTCCGTTAAATGTGATGGGTCAAAATAGCAACCACACATGGTTTTAGGGAGTGTAACTTGGTTTAGGGAGGCTGAAGAGAATTTGCTTTCCATAGCTTCAAGTTTCTTTTGCATTGCAGCCATTTCGGTTTTCATTGCGATGGAAGCGTCAAGCTGATAGATACCTGCCCTAGACGATGTTGTTGGTCTAGTGGTCTCCCACTATAATGTCTGTTGGGCGAGATCTTCCAGAAATTGCCATGCTTCGCCATCATCTTTTGACATGAAATGACATTGACAAATGGTTTCTAGCATTTGTTTCGTAGCCGGATTAATACCCTCATACATAATTCGGCAAAGTTGACATCTATCGATTCCGTGATGAGGGCATTAGACAAGGAGATCTTTAAACCGTTCGAATCATTTCCAAAAGGGTTCGTAGGGAAGTTGGGCAAACTGGTTAATCTCGCTCTGACTACGGGCGGTTTTGTGATGAGAATAAAAATTTCTTAAGGAATGTTTTAACGAATTCATCCCATTTAGCGATAGAATGTGCGGCAGTGCTATAAAACCACTTTTCTGCGAGATCGCACAAGGCAAAAGGGAGAAGACGTAATCACAGAGTATCCCATGAAAGTTGGGTTGTGCTCATCATTGCACATACATTTTCGAATTTGGTTCTAAAAACGTATGCATCTTCAGATTCAAGACCGTGAAATTTGGGCAACAAGTTGATGAAGTAGGGTTTAATTTTGAAATTATCCACATTGGCTGGTGGAAGAGACAAACACATAGGAAGGGGTTCGCGTACAGGATAACATCTGTCTTGCAGAGTGATGCGGGGAGGATTCTGAGTTTGCGCACCTACGAGTGGTGGGAAGGTGGTATTGTTCAAACCCGATAGAGATCCATCAATCTCGGAAGATGTGGTTGGTGGAGGAGAAATAGAAGATGAAGAAGTATCGACTTCAGAATCGACAGCAAAAACGCGGACTAGACGGGCACTAGAATCCCGTGTCCAGCCGATCATGCACTAAGCGGGTTTAGTGCATGTGGCAGCTTGTGATATGTGTGAGAACAATTTGAAGAAGGATTTTTTTGAAAAAAATGTCGGACGCGAGGCTTGACTCAACCAATCACAAAATGCACAATCAATCCGTAGAGGTAGGGTCACCTAGGTCAAGTCACAAGACCGCTCCTAGACTTCGAAAGGACAAAACGTAGGATCAATCCTCTACCACCTTCTTATCAATCCTGCAGCCAGATAAGTGCCAGATAAGTGGGAGGTATCCTCTATACGAATCACCGAAATACCAGGGCTAATTGAGTAACCACTTTCCTTAGTCACACTTTCCTAGACACCACAAGAGAAATGCGGATAAGCAATAAATTACCCACGACCTTTCTCTGTCCTAATTGAGCGCAACAGTCCTTAAAGGCTTGGTCTAGATATTTTTTTAATGTAGGGTGATATTATGCTCGTATGTGATTTGTGGGGCCTGGGAAGGGTAATGAAATCTCCACCTAATCTGAATTTTGGTTTATTGCCCCTTAATGTCCGGTTTAAGTATGCAAAACAAATCGAAATCAAAATACGCAAAAAGATTTCTTTTTTTAGCGGCGCTGTTTGCAAAGAATCCTGTAGATAAAATCAGATTATTGGAGGTTTAGAGTAGAGAAGGAGACAATAGGAGAATACCAGAGAGTTTTGGGGGCCTAAATCGTCGAAGGGACCACGGTTCCGCCGCCGAAAGCACCCAATGGCCGCAGTTCCGCCGCCACTTGGAAAGATCTGCTACTAAAATTTCTTCAGAGCACCCATATGCTCCTCTGGTCTAAATTTAAAGTCTCTGAATCTCTGTTGGTTTGCTCCAATTACTCCAGATGTCCTTTCAAAACCCATACAATAATCGTTAAAAACACAAGATGCGGTTTTGGTTCTCGTTTATTTTATGTTTCTGGTTTTTATAAGAAATCAACCCGAATAACAAGAAAATTAGTTACGATCGTTTCCCCGGCAACGGCGCCATTTGATTGTTCATGCGAAAGGTATTTGTATGTTTATTGTAAATAACCGCAATCAAGACGGTGTCGTAAATAGCCAGCCGCGATGAGTACGTGTCGTCCGCAGGGAAACATGAACTTCTTTTCTTGTTTTAGACGAGTTAATAAAAGAGAATGGGTTGTTGTCGTTTTATTTTAATATGGATATAAAATTTATAATAGAAGAGCTTGTAGGGTTGATAGGACTTACTAGTTAATGGATGAATATTTAGAAATGTCTCTTTTGATCTTTTAATAGTTTAAAACATAGAGAAATAAGCGATGAATGTGGATTAGGGGTTCTTGAAGGGAACTAGGGTTTCCCACTACTACCCTTTATCCTTCCATTGATCTCTATTAATCTCCACCTTTTAACAAAACAAGTGTTTAACGAATCTCGAATCGTGGCCGTGACTATCAATAAATTGATAGCGCGCCCGATAAGAGGGTTAACATTTATTTTGCTAAAATTTATAAATATTAAAATGTCAAAAGAAATTAAAAGATATTTCATCTATTATTCTATCCCATCCTATAAACCCTAGCAAGTAAGAAATTACTCGCTCATGGTTAGTAAAGATTTAGAAGAAATGTTGAAAATGAATGAAAGCATAATTAAAAGTGCAGAAAAGTAATGCAGAAAAAGTAATGCGGAAAAGTAATGCGGAAAAAGTAAATGCGAAAAGTAAATGCGAGAAGAATTAAAACAAATACTACCTTTATTAATCCACTATTGTATTACAAATTTTTCTTCTTCAAAAGTAGATTACAAGAACCATAGTTTTACTCGTAAATCTCTCTCTTGAACTTTTAGTTTGGGATCTTCAATTGTTGGATGGTTTTGAATGCACAGCTCTCGGTCCTTTATATAGCCCCTGAAAGTACAAATCCTAAATTCTATATTGGATTATGTGTGATTACAATCATGCCCCCAAAATATCAAATCCAACGGCCAAGAGATGACCGTGGTTCCGCCACCCTTACCCTTGTTGACTGCGGTTCCGCCGCCCTCTAGAGAGATTGGGTGTTGAGATTTTTTATGGCTTTTAGTCTCGATATTTAGAGATCCTTTTGATATATAGATTCTGAAAATATTGCTCTGAATCTCTGCCATTGCTAGATTTCTCGATTTGCTTCTAAAATTTGGCAGATTCAGTTTCGATATCCCGATTTGATTTGGATCTCCTACTTAGATTGCAAACCTGAGCCAATCTTTTATAATAACTGCACAATATCTCAAATCAAAGTGTTAATAGAATTTGATATTTTTGAGATATTATTCCAACCATTTATATGATATAATATCTTAAGAATATTGATTAAGAATATTTGATATAATATGCATATTTTAATTACTAATATTTCATTTAAATATTATATGCATATATTTGCCCTAATTATATTAATTATAAAGGAAAAAACATATGATAATAACTTTTATAAATTGTCACGCCTCGCTTCCCAGTATACGACGAAGGGGACGGGACTGGTCCGCTACGTATTTACTCTGAAGTAAATACGCTAAGCGTATCTAAGCAATATAAAAGTAAATACACAAGAGACAAGATATAATAAAAACAACAACTTTTATTTATTAACATTCTTTTGTACAATGCATGGAAAGGAAATACAACTGAAATAAAAGCGATGCCTAAACAATGGCATAACAGGAAATGAAACGTACTGAATGGAAAATGTACAATGAAACTAGAGCTCTGGTTCTTCAGCAAACTGGTCCAAGTCTTCTGCAGATGGCTCGATCTCTGCCAGGTCCAAAACACCTGACGACATTTAAAGAAGAAAGAAATAGAATGTCGTCAGCGAACAGGTCGCTCGGTAAGTCCCAAAGATAAGAGGAAAGTATAATAGACAGAATAAGAATGTTTCTTTTAAAGTTATATTATCTTGTTGTAATGTTATATTAACGCTGTTGTTTGTAATTCGGTACAGAAGAATGCCAGTGTATACGAGAGGAGTTTCTATATGCCAAAGACTAGAGGCACGTATAGTACAAGGAACCGTTTATGCCACGGTACAACAGCAACTGCATTCATGTTATGTGTATTAAGTCTTACAGTCTAGTGCCACTTTTAACACCTTCCGTACCAATCTACCCCTTAACCCCGCGATGTCTTGTTTGTATTGTAAATTGTATTGATTGCATAATTGATTGACTGACCGAAACCATGATATCAGTAAACGGATGCAACTGTAGAATCATGCAAATGGAATAACTGGAGAACTATGTAAATGGAATATATATCCATGGTTCGGTTCAGTTAAGTTGTATGGATTGATAATTGGATTCATGGATTCATGTTGAATTGTAATATTGAAAATTGTAGATTGTAGATTGTACTTGAATCATATTCAAGTCAGATTATAGAGAGACTCAAACTGAGTCAGACAATTAGTAAAGTAAATTGAAGTCCTGATTGTTTTCATTAATTTGTCTACCTTAGATAGGCAAGCACCCACTTCTCCGGCTCTCTGGGGCTCAAGAGATTGGTTCTGCTTAGACCTATGTTTAATAGGGTCCTTAGGGTAATTTATAGAAGTTGAGGGGTTTTTATGTAAAAATACTTTTATATACTTTTCAAAATACACCTAAAGTATTGATTATTCATCTTTAGAGTTGTAATGAATGTGGATTTTGTATTGTGATATTCCCAGTGAAAATATCCTAATTTCAGAAATAAAGATATTTATTTGTAATATTGATTTATTTGGAATTCATGGTATTTTTGTGTAGAATTTGTTCTTGTGATTTTTAGAAAAAGTGGAATATTTATATCATAACAAAATAAGTATTTTAATTATAAATATATATATTTATACAAAAATAATTTTAATTTATTTATTATATTCTAAAAATCTCATTTTCTTAAGATGTCGTACTTTAAATCTTTCGAGACCGAATGCTCCTTTCGGAGGTCTGAATCTCGCACTACTAAGCCCGAGGATGTGCGATAATCCGCACCATCCCGAACGGGTTCCCAAAAATGGGTTGTAGCGGCGCTTTGCAAAGATTGTAAAATACTAAATCTTTTAGAAAACGGTTTTATGAAGTAAATGGTATTTATTTGTAAAGATGTCAATTTTCCGTATTCTATGTTTTAGGGTCTCCTAAGTTAACTAGACTATTTCTAATTGGTCCAAACGACAAGTTGTGAGATGCATCAAATCGCCTCTTCACCGCCAATTGTGGCCAGGTAAGTACAAGTGAAGAAAGGAGAGATCCGCTCACGAATCACCGTGAGACGGGCCTTTTAAAGTTATCTTTCTCACTTGCCTAGCCTAGACACCACAAAGTCAGGTTTAGATAAATGACTGATGTCCACAACTTATCGTATTTTCATAATAAGAGGTATTTATTTAAAAAGTGTATCAATACTAAATCTTTTAGTAATAGTTTATTTAAGTCAAGGGTATTTAAATGAAAATATTGTTTTCTCGTATTCTAAGTTTTCGTGTTATGTTGCATATGAGTGTGTGAGGAGGTAGGTCGTTACCTCGTGATCTACTTTAAATGTATAGCAAGTTTGATGGAGTTAAATATATGATTGAAACAATGTGGTATTTAAGTGAAAAATATGATAAATGGAAATAGTTATCATTTTATGTAATGAAACTTGATCAATTTGTTTGATTAGTGTTTAATAGTCAACATGAGGAAATTTAAGTATGATTGTATTAGTGAGAAGTGGAATTTTATAGGAAACCGAATCGGAAATTGGATTTGTTCCGATTCCGTCGGGTTTTGTAAATCCTTATTTTTAGATAGAAGAGATAGGTAGAAATTAGGACTTACGGGTTTTAGGTCACACAAGAGAGTGAAATAGAAGTAGGGGAAACACCGATGTGTTGCGTCGTTGCGGTAGTTCCTAAAACGATCGCCGGAAGTTCCGCCGGGAATTCGTCGGAGCTTCGCCTCGAGCTCGTTTTGAAAGTGCACAAGATTCTTGGAAACTTTTTAGATAGTTGGCTCAGAGTTAGGGGTGAGAGGGTAGAGGGTAGGGGTGGTATTTATAGGGTTAGTCTAGGGATAGGTTAAATGAAAGATTAAAATGGAAAATGTGATAAAATGTATTAAAAATGTATTAAAAGTGGAGTAATTGGGGTTTTAAAAGAGCTCTGGAAATGGTCTGATGCTAAAATTTTGCAGGTGCATAGGGAATGTGAAAAGACACAACTTTCATGTTGGGGTCGTCGCCGGAATCGGCTGACTCGGCCGTGACTCGGCCGTGACTCTGTCGGAGGACTGAGTCGGCCGAGTCGAGGCCGATTTGGCCGATTCCCGGCCGAGTCAGGCGGCCGGGATCCCCCCCGAAGGTTCATCTAACCCTTGGCAATGTTAAATTTTTGGGTGTAGTGGGATTTTTGTGAGATATGCACTTGTAAACCCTTGGTATTCTAAAGGTTTTAAAAAAAAAATCAATATTAAAAAATAATGTGGGGTATGGGATTTGAACTCTGGTGGCTTGGTTCAGCAGTGCAAGGTATTACCAATGATCCATAAGCTCCTTCTTGTAATTATGCAGCTAATTAATTATTTAAAGTAATAACAGTAAATGTAAATACCCGAAGTATACATTAATTTTAAAGCAAATTTTGTACACTAAAAATGGAGTTGTTACATTCTTTTAATTTGTAATTTAAAAGCAAAATAATTACTAATAACTTGTTCTCAGGCTAAAATACCCCTTTATGGATTTTTGAAAAAAAATATTTGAAAAAAAAAATTTGTATAGGAAAATTAGGGTTGTTACATTCTACCCTCCTTATAAAAATTTCGTCCTCGAAATTTGTAAAAGGAAAGTGTAACAGTTTGGTGACAGAACTAAAGATTGTAAAAAAAAAAAATTGGTCAAAGTTGTGAGGGAGTTACTTGGGTTACCTTGGTTCACAGTCTCAGGTTATATGGCTGCTAAGGTGAATGTCTATCGTTGTGGTACATTCCTTCTAGCCAGATGTACATTCTGTCCTTGAGGCCTGTTTCTCTGCCCTCGTGGCATGTCCCTCATTGCCTGTTGGAATTAGCGAGTAGGCTGTGCAGGAGTTCTATGTGAAGGTGGTGCTGGGAGTGCAGGACGAGTTGCAGGAGCCTGAATAGCTGGCCGCTGCGGGTAGTTGGTAGGTGTATGAGCTGAGTTGTATCTATATGGACAGGTCTCTATTCTGTGATTGGACGCGCCACAAACTAGGCACAGGCCTTTTGCGCGCCTACAGTCCTTTATGAAATGTCCATCTCTTTTGCAATGGAAACAGAAATGTGGTCTTGGCTGGTGATTGGGTTCTTCAGTTCTCCTGGGTTGGAACGTTGGCCTGGAAAAGGCTCCTCCTGCCATCTGAGTGGCAGGGCGTTTCAAACCGGCAGATTGAGGTCTGCCCCTTGCTTTTATTACTGCCTCATAACTGCGGGCAGCTTCCAGAGCATCCTCATGAGTCGAAAATTTCCCTGTAGCTAGTGCAGCCTGGATTTCCGTGTCCAAACCTTGTTGGAATCGACGGGCTCTGATCTCATCCGTCGGTATCAGGTGTGCCGCAAATCTGTTATGGTCTTGTGTTAGCTGTGTATTATGTGATATCAAAAATTTGAAATACTGTGACATATCTTACCGACTGAGCATGGTGAACTCAGCGTCATACCCATCTACTGACTTGACCCAAATAGAACCTTGTTGTAGATGAATGAACTGTTGTTCCATGGCAAACCTGGCAGTCACTGAAAAGTTTTTCGCGTCGAACCTATCGCGAAAAGTCTTCCATTCAATGTGCTGATCAAGACGGCTTTCTTCTGCCTTCCACCAGTTCCGTGCATTGTCCATGAGTTGCAGCTTTGCAACTCGGACCCAAGCTATGTCTGACACTTGTGCTGCCGCCAGATCATCCTCGATACTTTGAGCCCATTCCCCAGCTTCCAGTGGGCTCCCCTTTCTTGAGAACTGTTTAGGATGTAAAGCTATGAATTGCTTCACCCCAGGTGCGTCAGTCTCGGGACGGTTCAGGATTTGTTGCTGTCCTTCAAGAAGGCCGCGGATCGCCTCAAATAGCACCGTTTGCTCGGTGGGTGGCACAGGAACAACAGGTGTGAGAGGTAGTGGTGGAGGTGTGTTGTTGACATTGGTGCTGGTGTTGTTCAGGGAATCCATAACCATGAAGAAAAATTTGGGTTAGGACAGATTCAAGTACATGAAATGATAAGATTCAAGGAATATGAAATTGTAAGATTAAAGGAACATGAATTGTGAAGAATGTTTTAGTTGCTGGTTCTTGTGTTATATTGCTTAGGTTGTTCACGCAGAACAGAACTGCATGATAGAGTTTCATACAGCTCTGACCTGCATGGGCCACCAACAAAACCTGTCACGCCCCGCTTCCCAGTATACGGCGAAGGGGACGGGACTGGTCCGCTACGTATTTACTCTGAAGTAAATATGCTAAGCGTATCTAAACAATATAAAAGTAAATACACAAGAGACAAGATATAATAAAAATAGTAAATTTTATTTATTAACATTCTTTTGTACAATGCATGAAAAGGAAATACAACAGAAATAAAAGCGATGCCTAAACAATGGCATAACAGGAAATGAAACGTACTGAATGGAAAATGTACAATGAAACTAGAGCTCTGGTTCTTCAGCAAACTGATCTAAGTCTTCTGCAGATGGCTCGATCTCTGCCGGGTCCAAACCACTTGACGACATTCAAAGAAGAAAGAAATAGAATATCGTCAGCGAACAGGTTGCTCGGTAAGTCCCAAAGATAAAAGGAAAGTATAATAGACAGAATAAGGTATCTTTTAAAGTTGTATTATCTTATTGTAATGTTATATTAACGCTGTTGTTTGTAGTTCGGTACAGAAGAATGCCAGTGTATACGAGAGGAGTCTCTATATGCCAGAGACTAGAGGCACGTATAGTACAAGGAACCGTTTATGCCACGGTATAACAGCAACTGGATTCATGTTAGGTGTATTAAGTCTTACAGTCTCGTGCCACTTTTAACACCTTCCGTACCAATCTACCCCTTAACCCCGCGATGTCTTGTTTGTATTGTTTTTCTTGTAAATTGTATTGATTGTATAATTGATTGACTGACCGAAACCATGATATCAGTAAACGGATGCAACCGTAGAATCATGCAAATGGAATAACTGGAGAACCATGTAAATGGAATATATATCTATGGTTCGGTTCAGTCAAGTTGTATAGATTGATAATTGGATTCATGGATTCATGTTGAATTGTAATATTGAAGATTGTAGATTGTAGATTGTAGATTATACTTGAATCATATTCAAGTCAGATTATACAGAGATTCGAACTGAGTCAGATAATTAGCAAAGTACATTGAAATCCTGATTATTTTTATTAATCTGTCTACCTTAGATAGGCAAGCACCCTCTTCTCCGGCTCTCTGGGGCTCAAGAGATTGGTTCTGCATAATCTTATGTTTACTAGGGTCCTTAGGGTAATTTATAGAACTTGAGAGAGTTTTATGTAAAAATACTTTTATATACTTTTCAAAATACACCTCAAGTATTTATTATTCGTCTTTAGAGTTGTAATGAATGTGGATTTTGTATTGTGATATTCCCAGTGAAAATATCCTAATTTCATAAATAAAGGTATTTATTTGTAATATTGATTTATTTGGAATTCATGGTATTTTAGTGTAGAATTTGTTATTATGATTTTTAGAAAAAGTGGAATATTTATATCATAACAAAATAAGTATTTTAATGATAAATATACATATATTTATACAAAAATAATTTTAATATATTTATTATATTCTAAAAATCTTATTTTCTTAAGATGTCGTACTTTAAATCTTTCGAGACCGAATGCTCCTTGCGGAGGTCTGAATCTCGCACTACTAAGCCTGAGGATGTGCGATAATCCGCGCCATCCCGAACGGGTTCCCCAAAATGGGTTGTAGCGGCGCTTTACAAAGATTGTAAAATACTAAATCCTTTAGAAAACGGTTTTATGAAGTAAATGGTATTTATTTATAAACATGTCAATTTTCCATATTCTATGTTTTAGGGTCTCCTAAGTCAACTAGACTATTCCTAATTGGTCCAAACGACAAGTTGTTAGATGTCTCAAATCGCCTCTTCACCGCTAATTGTGGCCAGGTAAGTACAAGTGAAGAAAGGAGGGATCCGCTCACGAATCACCGTGAGACGGGCCTTTTAAAATTACCTTTCTCACTTGCCTAGCCTAGACACCACAAAGTCAGGTTTAGATAAACGACTGATGTCCACAACTTATCGTATTTTCATAATAAGAGGTATTTATTTATAAAGTGTATCAATACTAAATCTTTTAGTAATAGTTTATTTAAGTCAAGGGTATTTAAATGAAAATATTGTTTTCTCATATTCTAAGTTTTCGTGTTATGTTGCATATGAGTGTGTGAGGAGGTAGGTCGTTACCTCGTGATCTACTTTAAATGTATAGCAAGTTTGATGGAGTTAAATGTAGGATTGAAACAATGTGGTATTTAAGTGAAAAATACGATGAATGGAAATAATTATCATTTTATGTAATGAAACTTGATCAATTTGTTTGATTAGTGTTTAATAGTCAACATGAGGAAGTTTATGTATGATTGTATTAGTGAGAAGTGTAATTTTATAGGAAACCAAATTGGAAATCGGATTTTTTCCGATTCCGTCGGGTTTTGTAAATCCGTATTTTTAGATAGAAGAGATAGGTAGAAATTGGGACTTACGGGTTTTAGGTCACACAAGAGAGTGAAATAGAAGTAGGCGAAACGCCGATGTGTTACGTCGTTGCCGGTAGTTCCTAAAACGATCGCCGGAAGTTCCGCCGGGAATTCGTCGGGGCTTCGCCTCGAGCTCGTTTTGAAAGTGCACAAGATTCTTGGAAATTTTTTAGAGAGTTGGCTCAGAGTTAGGGGTGAGAGGGTAGAGGATAGGGGTGGTATTTAAATGGTTAGAAATGGGTTAGGGTAGATGAAAGGTTAAAATGGAAAATGTGATAAAATGTATTAAAAGTGGAGTAATTGGGGTTTTAAAAGAGCTCTGGAAATGGTCTGAGACTAAAATTTTGCAGGTGCATAAGGAATGTGAAAAGACAAAACTTTCATGTACGGTCGTCGCCGGAATCGGCCGACTCGGCCGTGACTCGGTCGGAGGACTGAGTCGGCCGAGTCGAGGCCGATTTGACCGATTCCCGGCCGAGTCAGGCGGCCGGGGTGCCCCCCGACGGTTCATCTAATCCCTGACAATGTTACATTTTTGGGTGTAGTGGAGTTTTTGTGAGATATGCACGTGTCAACCCTTGGTATTCTAAAGGTTTTAATAAAAATCAATATTAAAAATAATGTGGGGTATGGGATTTGAACTCTGGTGGCTTGGTTCAGCAGTGCAAGGTATTACCAATGAGTCGCACGCTCCTTCTTGTAATTATGGAGCTAATTAATTATTTGAAGTAATAACAGTAAATGTAAATACCCCAAATATACATTAATTTTAAAGCAAATTTTGTACACTAAAAATGGAGTTGTTACATTCTTTTAACTTATAATTAAAAAGCAAAATAATTACTTATAACTTGTGCTCAGGCTAAAATACCGCTTTATGGATTTTTGAAAGAAAAAAATTGAAAAAAAAATTATATAGGAAAATTAGGGTTGTTACATTCAACCATCCTTATAAAAATTTCGTTCTCGAAATTTGTAAAAGGAAAGTGTAACAGTTTGGTGACAGAACTAAAGATTGTAAAAAAAATTTGGTCAAAGTTGTGAGGGAGTTACTTGTATTACCTTGGTTCACAGTCTCAGGTTCTATGGCTGCTAAGGTGAATATCTGTCGTCGTGGTACATTCCTTCTAGCTGGAGGCACATTCTGTCCTTGAGGCATGTTTTTCTGCCCTCGAGGCATGTCCCTCATTGCCTGTTGGAATTGGCGAGTAGGCTGTGCAGGAGTTCTATGTGAAGGTGGTGCTGGGAGTGCAGGACGAGTTGCAGGAGCCTGAATAGCTGGCCGCTGCGGGTAGTTGGTAGGTGTGTGAGCTGAGTTGTATCTATATGGACATGTCTCAATTTTGTGATTGGACACGCCACAAACTAGGCACAGGCCTTTTGCGCGCCTACTGTTTACCTCAATCAGAGCAAAGCTCTGTTTAAATTCCAAGGTGGGAAAAGAAGCAATACTTCTGTTTTTCTCCAATCAGAGCAAAGCTCTATCTTGAAAATTAAAAAGAAAATTAAAGTTAAAATAAATGAAGTAGCGTACTCCATAGCAAAGCTCTTGGAAGAGAGAGAGAGAGGAAGAAGAAGAAGAAGAAGAAGAAGAAGAACAAAAAAAAAAAACTGTGCAGTGCACGCTGCGCAGCACGCGGCGCGCTGCGCAGTAAAAAAAATAAATAAAAAAATAATAATAAAAAAATAAAAAATAAATAAAAAAAATTATTGCGCGACACGTGTCTGCGCAGTTGCGCAAACGCTGCACGACACGTGTCACGCGCTGAGGAGTTATGCAAAAAACAGAATAAAGATTTGAGGAAATCTTTTCTGTTTTTGTTAAAACATGAAGATTTCTTCTGTAAAACAGAGCCCTTCGGATTAAAGATCCAACGGTGGGGAAAATTTCCCAAATCACTCAGAGAATGATCTCTTTAACAAACTTTAACTAATTTATGGGCACTATAAAAAGGACCCTAGACCTCATTTCAAAAGGAAGGAACATCTTGCTAAAAAAAAGGAGAAAGAGGACTCTGAAGAACGCCTCAAGAATATTAAAAAAAAAGGTAAAAACCTTTGAAAGAAAGGAAATTTCTCTTGTGAACAAGATCATGGATCTTCAATAAATAAATAAATAAATAAATAAAATAAAAATAAAAATAGTGCCTTGCACTTGTTTTATGAACCATCGGTTCTTGAACCTAAAAGGTTCTTAAATTAATAGTGCTTTGCACTTTTATGAACCTTTGGTTCTCTGAGATAAGAAAAACAAGAAAAACTTGTTTTTTCTTAGATCTAAATCAAATAGTGCCTTGCACTTGTTTTATGAACCATCGGTTCTTGAACCTAAAAGGTTCTTAAATTAATAGTGCTTTGCACTTCTTATAAACCACTGGTTCTCTAAAACAAGAAAAAACAGAAATAAAAAAAATAGTGCTTTGCACTTTTATGAACCTTTGGTTCTTGAAATAAAAAGAAAAACATAAAAAAAATTATTGCGCAGTAAAAATAAAAAATAAAAAATAAAAAAATAAAAAAATAATAATTTTTTTTTATTGCGCGACACGTGTTTGCGCAGTCGCGCAAACGCTGCACGACACGTGTCACGCGCTGAGGAGTTATGCAAAAAACAGAATAAAGATTTGAGGAAATCTTTTCTGTTTTTGTTAAAACAAGAAGATTTCTTCTGTAAAACAGAGCCCTTCAGATTAAAGATCCAACGGTGGGGAAAATTCCCCAAATCACTCAGAGAATGATCTCTTTAACAAACTTTAACTAATTTATGGGCACTATAAAAAGGACCCTAGATCTCATTTCAAAGAGGGGGAAGATCTTGCTAAAAAAAATGAGAAAGAGGACTCTGAAGAACGCCTCGAGAATATAAAAAAAAGGTAAAAACCTTTGATAGAAGAGAAATTTCTCTTGTGAACAAGATCATGGATCTTCAATAAATAAATAAATAAAATAAAAATAAAAATAGTGCCTTGCACTTGTTTTATGAACCATCGGTTCTTGAACCTAAAATGTTCTTAAATTAATAGTGCTTTGCACTTTCATGAACCTTTGGTTCTCTGAGATAAGAAAAACAAGATAAACTTGTTTTTTCTTAGATCTAAATCAAATAGTGCCTTGCACTTGTTTTATGAACCATCGGTTCTTGAACCTAAAAGGTTCTTAAATTAATAGTGCTTTGCACTTCTTATGAACCACTGGTTCTCTAAAACAAGAAAAAACAGAAAAAAAAATAGTGCTTTGCACTTTTATGAACCTTTGGTTCTTGAAATAAAAAGAAAAACTTGTTCTTCTTTGATCTAAATTAGATCAAGAAATCAAATAGTGCTTTGCACTTCTTTTATGAACCATTGGTTCTTGAATCTAAAAGATTCTCAAATTAATAGTGCTTTGCACTTATAAATTTGCACAGTTGTGCTCTTTGATTAGCGCAAAGCGCTTGATAAATGCAATGCATTTTCTAAAGGGCCAGGCCCAAACCAAAAAGACCTAGTAGGCCTAATTAAATTGCAGTGCAATAAAAGGGGCAGAGCCCAAACAAAATAGATGCTCTGCATCATTTATAAAAGGGCAGAGCCCAAACAAAACAAAAATAATGCAATGCATTATTTAAAAAGGGGCAAAGCCCTAACTCAGGCCTAATTGGCCAAAGACAAATAAAAATGTTGAACATTCAACTAGACTTAGCCCAGTCGTGGCCATAAGTCCTCAAATTAAATTGACTGAGCACGGCTGCTCCCTAAATGAATTTACATCTAGTTCGAGGGTACATCTCCGAACTCCTCTGACACCTATCGTTGTAATCCTTCAACGACGTCAGAGAGGTGACGGGTCCCAATGACCACACATGAATATGGGCTGCGGGGTCCTTAAACTCGTGGACCGAAACGTCCTTAAACTAATATCGGACCGAAACGTCCCTAAACTAATATCGGACCGGAACGTCCCTAAACTAATATCGGACCACCACGTCCCTAAACTGGAATATGGACCACCACGTCCCTAAACTCCCGTTCCTGGCAAAATCACCAAGGTTGCTTCCCATGTTCAGAAGTCCGCTTCTGACAAGTTGGCCGTCCCCGTTCAACGGACGTCGATCTTTCAAAAGCTGGTACCAGTATATTCTGACCAACACAGGGGGCATGAGGAGGTCACCCCTATAGCTGAAACAACCCCATCAGCACGACATGCCCGACGTCGCCACTGGCGTCGAGTAAGGAAGGCTGGGGGCAACTCCCCCTCTGGGATAACTCCGTCAGCTCCGATGGTGAGGATCGATACTGCTGTTCCAATCGGGAACAGCTTTGAATTGCTGAATAAGGTGCGCAGAAACTCTCCTACTGCGATTTTGAAACGAACTCCTTCACCTGTGGAGAATACTCCAGAGAAGAAGTTAGAGCAGCCCCCTCAACGGCTGTCCTCTAAAATTTACAAAGTCTGGCGACGGATCCAAGAGTCGGTGATCGATCAAGACTGCCTCCGACGACAGAAAAAGATGAAGGTTCGGCAGGGGAAGGATTACTCTGTCAAACCACAAAAAGCAAAAGCTACTTGGGTGCCCACTACAACGGCTCCCTTAACTCCAATCACTCAAAAAAGGAGGCCACAAAAGGCCCCTGTGAACATGGCGAAGCATAAAAGCACTGAACACAAACGCCCCAAATCTGGGGGCATGGTGGTGCACACTGTTTATATGGCTTCTGGAAAAGAGGAAAGCCGCACTTCTACGGGCCACCGACCGCTCATCCGATCCGTGACGAAAGCCTAGGAGCAACAACAAAAGCTTCGGGAAATGATGACTACAATGGCTGCACTCACTGAGCCAAAAGAAAGCTCTGAAACGTCTTCGGATGAGCGTCAAGAACAAGAAACCGACGCTGACTTTTTACGCAGAGTCCTCGAAAAGAGGGACAAAGAAGCTGCAGAGCAAGCGGCTAACATAAAACAGATGGCGCTCCTCTTCCAAGATATGGTAGAGATGATGTTACAGCCGGACCCTCCTGCTGAAGATCCTCCGATCGTCCTTGAAGACGACAGAGGAGAAACGTCAAATCCTCCGCCGGCTCTATCAACAGCCAAGGAGGAGGCAATCTCCAAAGTTGACCTAGATGAATATATAACTCAGCAGATCCGGGTTCATCAGGCAAATGAAGCGGCTGGGCAAATTGTTAGAACCGGACGACCGTATCCGAGCTGGTATGACCAAATCAGTTACCCGCCAGGATATACGATCCCTAAATTCCACATATATAAAGAGACAGGGAATCCTCATTAGCCTGTCGCTCAATTCAGGGCCTTATGCGGCAATACTGGAGGCATGACAAATTGTTGCTACGTCAATTCGTCGGCAGCTTAGCAGAAACAGCCTTTGAATGGTATTCGGAGCTGCCTAACGACTCTGTCAAAACATTTGCAGAGATGGAACTGCTGTTTACACAAAGATTCGCAAGTGCTAGTGAACGCACCCCGATTACAGCACTGATAAATGCCAGGATAAGGCCCGGCGAAACGTGGGTCCAATACGCAACACGATGGTGGAACCTATGGTCGAAATGCGAACAACGCATAAAAGAGGCACCTGCGGTAGGCATGTTTGTGGGCACTCTCGATCCGCAGGCGACCATCTCACAATTCATGATGTTCTTCAGGCCGACCACCTTCCAGGCCTTGATTGACAAATTAGCCCAAATGGACCAGATGGGCCATAGGCCTTCTTCTTCAAAGACAGAGCCTTGGAATGAAAAGGGCAAAGGGAAGGCAACCTTCGTTGCCAATACTCAACAACGGTCGAACAACTCAAAGCCGGTCGTTCGCCAAAACAACGTGCGCCCACGCCCATCCCTCGAAGAGAGGCTGGGACGTCCTTACTCGTTTCCGCAGAATAAAACGAGAAGACTGTTTGAGCTGGCAGTGCGCAACAGACTTATTAATCTGCCGATTCCGAAGCGTCTGTCACAGCCAGGCGATCTTAATAATCCCAATTATTGCCCTTACCACCAAACGGTAAGTCACCCAATTGAGGATTGTTTCGTCTTTAAGGGATGGATCGAGAATCAATACCTACAAGGCAAGTTCACGCTGTCTGAAAGCTGGAAGGTAAACCCACCACAGCCGCACTCTCCAAAGAAGACGGACATGCCGGGGGCAACTTGTTCTTTCGTCGAGGATGAAACGATGGAGAAAACTTATCGGATGAATCCGAAGACTACGTAGCGACTTGTCATGTGATTTCTCATTCACTGACGGATGAGGAGGAGGATCCTTGCGCTGAGAAATCAATGGCGGACCCTGAAACAGAAATTCCGCGGCCGTCAGACAAGTTGATCGATGCCTTCCTAAATGAAATTCGTCTGAAAGCAAAAGCCAATCAAGAGCATGAAATGGCCATACTGGAAAGAACCAAGGTATTCCCGTCAAATCAAAAGCCATACACTGCGGGTAAAAACAAATTCAAGACGAGGAAACGGTTCGCCAAAGCTCTATCAGTAGGAATGAAGCTACCGCCCTCCGAAGAAAATCCTTTCTCTGAGGTAGAGACGCACCCTAACTTCTGTTTATATCATCAGAAGATCATACATCCTACCGAAGACTGCGAATCCTTTACTTGTTGGTGGCAAGGGTATGTCGCTCAAAAGCGACACTTCGACAGAACAAAGTGTGAAGCTTGTGGACATCGGAAAAATGCGATAGATGAGCGCAAAAGAGCCACCGCCGACTGTCATATAGCCGACTTCAAGGGATCACAAATTATCACCTTTGGAAGCGACTCTGACGAAGAAGCTACCCCCAACTCTTCCCTCGGGGAATCTATTTCAAAAATAAAGGAATTGAGAAGCTGCGAGAACGTTCAGCCGTGCAATCGCATGCTACTCGGAAAAAATCTCGGCCCCGTAAACAAAGGATCGAACAAAAAGGATAAAGGAAAAAGAAAAACGGCCCTCGTCGCCAGCACTCAACAACAATCAGGTGACCCTAGGCCGGTTGCTCTCCAAAGCAACAAGCGGCAACCCCTCCAGGAAAAGTTGAAACGTCCTTACTCGTTTCCGCAAGATAAAACAAGGGGACTGTTCGAGCTGGCAGTGTGTGACAGACTCATCAATCTGCCGAGTCCAAAACGTCCGTTGCGGCCAGGCGATATTAATAATCCTAATTATTGCCCTTACCACCAAACGGTAGGTCATCTGATCGAGGATTGCTACGTCTTCAAGAACTGGGTTGAAAACCAATACCAACAGGGCAAGTTCGCGTTGTCCGAAATTTGGAGGGTGAACCCGCCACAACCGCATGCTCCGAAAAATATGGACACGCCGGGGGTATCATGCTCATTCATAGAGAAAGCCTAATGGACCACTACGTCCTAAAACTGGATAACGGACCGAAACGTCCTTAAACTAACAACGGACCGAAACGTCCTTAAACTAACGGCGGACCGCAATGTCCTAAAACTTGCAAATGACCGAAACGTCGTTAAACTACTCCCAACCCGCAGCATCTTCAGGCTGACGTTAAAAAAAAAAAATAACGGTATGTCTACAAGCAAAATGGGCACGGATGAAAACCCGCAGGGGCTCCGTGAGTAAAAACAGCAGGGCTACCGGCGAGTGTTCGTGAAAACCCGAAAGGGCGCGACCTCGTTTAAAAAAAAAAAGAAGAAAAAGAAAGAGAAAAGAAAAAAAAGGAATAAAAAAAAAGAATAAAAAAACGGTATGTCCACAAGAAAAATGGGCACGGATGAAAACCTGAAAGGGCTCCGTGAGTAAAAATAGCAGGGCTACCGGCGAGTGTTTGTGAAAACCCAAAAGGGCGCAACCTCGTTAAAAGACACTTACAGAATCCTCTCGACCTTGTAAGGAGAAACCACCTGCGTGAAATCCTTACGACTCATAAGGGAACAACACACTTAGGAATCCCCACGATTCCTAAGGAGAAAATACACTTGCGAGATCCTCACGACTCGTGAGGAGAAGGCTCTTATGGGACCCTCACGGCTCGTAAGATTTGAAAGTCTTAAGTTACAGAGGCCTAAACCTGTGCTTAAGCAACCCCCACAACTTTCGATATTGCCCTACAAGTGGCTCATATTGACCCTTGTATACAATCCACGGGCACGAATAAATATTTCCCCAACAAAGTCCCATCCGTGACTAGGGATATGCTTGTACAACAAACAACACTTGTAAGTCCTCTCGACTTATAAGGAGAAAACCCTTTTGTAAGATCCTTACGACTTACAAGAGAACATGCACTTAGGAATCCTCACGATTCCCAAGAAGAAAACACACCTACAAGACCCTCACGACTTGTAGGGAGAAATACCTTTGTGAGACCCTTACGGCTCATGAAGTCAAAAGCCTTAGCCGACAGGACCCTTAATCCTGTTTACTAAGCCACCTTTGTTCGGGATCGACAGAGGCAAATGATGATTCGCTTATGACAATATTCCAGTTGTAGCGATGCTGATGCCTAAATCGGTATCAAATTCCAAGTCCTTTCATGGCAGATGATGATTCGCTCCTGGCAATATCCCAGTTGCAGCGATGCTGATGCCTAGACTGGTATCAAATTCCAAGTCCTTTCACGGCAGATGATGATTCGCTCCTGGCAATATCCCAGTTGCAGCGATGCTGATGCCTAGACTGGTTTCAAATTCCAAGTCCTTTCACGGCAGATGATGATTCGCTCATGGCAATATCCCAGTTGCAGCGATGCTGATGCCTAGACTGGTATCAAACTCCAAGTCCTTTCACGGCAGATGATGATTCGCTCCTGGCAATATCCCAGTTGCAGCGATGCTGATGCCTAAATCGGTATCAAACTCCAAGTCCTTTCACGGCAGATGATGATTCGCTTTTGGCAATATCCCAGTTGCAGCGATGCTGATGCCTGGACCGGTATCAAACTCCAAGTCCTTTCACGGCATATGATGATTCGCACCTGGCAATATCCCAGTCGCAGGGATGCTGATGCCAAGATTGGCATCAGATCCCAAATCCCCTACTAAAAAAAATGCATACGAAATAGCCGAAATGATGGGGCAACTTGCAAACAGAATCAGCAAGTAAAAATGTATGCATACAAAACAGCCGAAATGATTGGGCAACTCGCAATAAAAAGTAGCGTGTAAAAATAAAGTAAATAGCCGAAATGATTGGGCACCGCGAAAAATAGCCGAAATGATTGGTCAATCGCGATTTTCGCGATATAAAAAGCTGAAATGATAAAGCATCGCGGAAAGAATAAAAAAATATGAAAATGAATGAAACTTTTGCCCTACAGGTGAGATCACATCGATCCCTGTATACAATCCATGGGCACAAACAAAGAGGGAACCATACCTTCCCAACAAGCTCCGCCAGAAAGCGAAGCCAAATCTCGACGGTTCATAGACAACCCAAAGACAACCTCGACATCTGTCGCAATATCCCAGACATAATGTCAACAGACAAAGCAAAAGGAAGATCCCGAGCTTCAGGGTCTCAATGGCTACATCTACAGCCTGGAGACCAACAACGGCGTGCCTCCTCATTCCAGCAGGACACAGATGTTACACCATCAAGCGGAGCAATGGCAAAATCCCAGCTCCACCTCAGCGTTCGTCTCGTTACAGCAGACGCAATGTCAACAACGGCGTTCCTTCGCAGTCCAGCAGGATGTAGATGCAACGTCAACCAAAGACCCCATGATCAGTAAAGCGGAGTGGAGGCAAAATCCCAGCTCCACCTCAACATCCATCTCGATACAGTAGACGAGATGTCAACAATGGCGTTCCTTCGCAGTCCAACGGGATGCAGAAGCAACATCAACAAAAGACCTCATGGTCGAAACAAAGCGGAGTGACGGCAAAATCCCAGCTCCACCTCAGCATTCGTCTCGATACAGCAGACACAGTCAAAGCAAACGAAGCGAAGGCCAAATTCCTAGCTTCAACATCTTGACGGTAAGTCATATAAAACCGGAAAGACAAACAAAGATCATCCCACATGGAGTGGTCACCACCACGACATTCGTCTCGATACAGCAGACGAAATGTCACTACAGCATCCTTCCTCCAACAGGATCCGGACACACCAAAGAAAATGAAGCGAAGGCCAAATTCCTAGATTCAGGGTTTTGACGGCAAAGTTATATAAAACCGGAAAGACAATCGGAGATCATCTCGCACCAGCACAGAATGGTCACCACCTCGACGTCCGTCTCGATACAGCAGACGAGATGTCACCCCAACGTTCGTCTCGACACAGCAGACGCAACGTCATCAAACGAACGGAGCCACGGCAAAATCCCTAGTTCCCACCGCAACATTCGTCTCGATACAGCAGACGCAATGCCAGCAAACGAAGCAAAGGCCAAATTCCTAGCTTCAGGGTCTTGACGGCAACTCATATAAAGCCCGGAAGACTATCGGAGATCATCCCACACCAGCGCGGAGTGGTTATGACTCATCGGGACTCTCCAAAATGAGCCTAACCTCAAGTAAAAAGCGGCATGGCAAATTCCTAGCGCTTGCTCTTCCGACGGTCAAACTGCTAAGGAGGATTGCTTGAAGACGTCTTGTCCAGCCCCCGAAGGGATCAGAGACACGGCAGTCGCAGGGCTACTCGAACAGCACGATTGCCTATCGAGGACTATATCAGCTTATGCGACGGTACGATGGCCAAAACCCTAAGTACCACCAACCTTAACGGGCTTCTGTCGTAAAGAGCAGAGGTTAAATGCGACGTTAAGATGTTCTTGCGAGAAACGTTTGATTCGTCTCGACTTGTGAAAAATTGTCGAGGCGGCTCGACTCGTGAGATGAAGCCTTAGGCAGTGGGCATAAAAGAAGCCTGTTTCCTAAGCATTGGGACCCCGCAAGTTGGCCCAAAATGGTCTCTTGCATACCATCCACGGGTCTCACTCTCCAACATCGAACTTCGACAAGGAGGGAAACAACCGCTTACAAGTCCTCTCGACTCGTAAGAGGGAAAAATTCTCTTGTAGGATCCTTACGACTTACAAGAGAAAACCACACTTAGGAATCCTCACGATTCCTAAGGAGAAAAACCTATCTACGAGATCCTCTCGATCCGTAGGGAGAAAAGTCTCTATGAGACCCTCACGGCTCATAGAGTTGAAAAGTCTTAGGCAGCAGATCTGAACCTGCGGCCTAAGCCCTCGCTATCTCGTGAAGAAATCAAGAGGCTTACTCTATTACCTGCTAATTGTGATAGCGTGCTGAGAAAAAGGAAAAGCAACAGAAAGAGCATCCGATTTACATTTGATCAAGCGTTCAAAACACATTCATTCATGAATGGGCAAAAAGACTCAGGACAAAGATATATAATAAAGACAAGCTGGGGTAAAAAATAAAAAAATAAAAAAAAATTCATTAATATTGCCCGAAGTTCTTACGGTCATAAAAAAAACAATAAATGAAAGTTACAATGGAATAGCCTCAGATCCAGGGCATGGATTGAGGAATTCAAAAGCGACCCTATCTATGACTTTCTAAGCCTCGCGGACCATCCTAGTGTGCTTCCTTTCGTGAGCACAAGCGTCAGGGTCCCTTCCGATGTCTTCCACCCTCCGATAAGCAGCGAGTATGGCAGACTGTTGAAAGATCTCGTGCAAGAGGTCAATAAGACTGTCTCGCCGTCTCTTCGAGATAAAGTTCAATAGATACACAGAGTGCACCTTGTCCTCAGCGGCATCCAACGCCTTAAGCGGCACACCGGAACAGAATAGGGGAAGCGCTTCCCAGATAGCTCCCACGATAAGTTTAAAAAGAAAGGAACGTCGGGGATGCAGTGGACCGTTGTATGCGTCGAAGCGACTCATTATTTCAGCACACTCCTCGTTTGTGAACTCCCGATTTTAAGAGCGGCCAAATCGGCGGATGCCCTCATGAGAGATAATCTCGTTAAGAGCATACATGTGGGCGTTCATTGTTCCTGTGAAAGAGAATCAACAAAATTATCAGAAAGACTAATTAAGTAAAATGATATAATGCACTGAGGAATAAAATGTCATCTTTAACTTCCAAGATCCATGAAGAATTCTTAAGAGTTCTTCTATATGATTTGGGAGGAGCAAAGCTCCATTAATGAAATGAGAAAATACAGGGAAAATCTTTTAGAGAGCAAAGCTCTATTAATGGAACTCTAATAGGGCTCTCCTTAGTCTTCTATAGACCCCCTTAGAGCAAAGCTCTACTAAGTGAAACCCTAAATGAGTTTTCTTTAGATCTGGGATCTATTGAGAGCAATACTCTTAAAATTGATTTAATTTAATTAAAATTAATATTTTTACCTAAAATTCTCTAAAAGTTTGAACTTTTAAAAGTGTTTAAACAAGAGAGCAGGGCTCCAAGTTCTGAAAGTAAAATTTTAAGAGATGAGAATCATCTAAGGGACCAAAGGTCCTATTTATAAGCATCAAGTGCCTTTTCAGCTACCAAGGGATGGCGCGACGGTTTGGAGTCTGCCACCGCTGCGCTCACGTTAGGAAGCCACGTAAGCGCAACGGTGGGGGGCATTTGTTTACCTCAATCAGAGCAAAGCTCTGTTTAAATTCCAAGGTGGGAAAAGAAGCAATACTTCTGTTTTTCTCCAATCAGAGCAAAGCTCTGTCTTGAAAATTAAAAAGAAAATTAAAGTTAAAATAAATGAAATAGCGTACTCCATAGCAAAGCTCTTGGAAGAGAGAGAGAGAGAGAGACAAAAAAAAACTGCGTAACTACGCGCTGCGCAGTAAAAATAAATAAATAAAAATAATAATAAAAAAATAAAAAAAATAAAAAAAAATTATTGCGCGACACGTGTCTGCGCAGTTGCGCAAACGCTGCACGACACGTGTCACGCGCTGAGGAGTTATGCAAAAAACAGAATAAAGATTTGAGGAAATCTTTTCTGTTTTTGTTAAAACAAGAAGATTTCTTCTGTAAAACAGAGCCCTTCGGATTAAAGATCCAACGGTGGGGAAAATTCCCCAAATCACTTAGAGAATGATCTCTTTAACAAACTTTAACTAATTTATGGGTACTATAAAAAGGACCCTAGACCTCATTTCAAAAGGGAGGAACATCTTGCTAAAAAAAAAGTGAAGAGAACTCTTGAGAACTCTTGAAGAATAAAAAAAAGGTAAAAACCTTTTAAAAAAGAGAAAATTCTCTTATGAACAAGATCATGGATCTTCAACAATAAATAAATAAATAAATAAAATAGTGCCTTGCACTTGTTTTATGAACTATCGGTTCTTGAACCTAAAAGGTTCTTAAATTAATAGTGCTTTGCACTTTCATGAACCTTTGGTTCTTTGAGATAAGAAAAACAAGAAAAAACTTGTTTTTTCTTAGATCTAAATCAAATAGTGCCTTGCACTTATTTTATGAACCATCGGTTCTTGAACCTAAAAGGTTCTCAAATTAACAGTGCTTTGTACAAATGCAATGCATTGCTTAAAGGGCCAGGCCCAAATCAAAATGACCTGACAGGCCAAAATAAATTGCAAGGCAATAAATGGGCAGAGCCCAAATAAATTGATGATTTGCATCCTTTATACAAGGGCAGAGCCCAAATGAAATTGATGCTCTGCATCATTTATAAAGGGCAGAGCACAAAACAAATTGATGCCCTGCATCTTTTCTGGGCAAAGCCCAAATAAAAATAAAAACAAATGCAAATAAAATATTGGACATTTTTAACTGGACTTAGCCCAATCGTGGCCATAAGTCCTTAAACTAAATTAACTGAGCAAAACGGCTCTTCTAAACCAATCCACATCCGGTTCAAGGGTACATCTCCGAACTCCTCTGACACCTATCGTTGTATTCCTTCAACAACGTCAGAGAGGTGACGGGTCCCAACGACCACACATGAATATGGACTGCGGGGTCCTTAAACTCGTGGACCGAAATGTCCTTAAACTAATATCGGACCGAGACGTCCCTAAACTAATATCGGACCGAGACGTCCCTAAACTAATATCGGACCACCACGTCCCTAAACTGGAATATGGACCACTATGTCCCTAAACTGGAACAATAGAGCCCAAATGCTCTTTTGTCGGATCTAAACGATCCAGTTAAGTTGATCTTAGTCTCAAACTGGACTAACGTATCCTTAACAAACGTTTGAGTCGATCTTAGCCTCAAAAATGGCTAACGTATCCTCCAAACAGATTTTAGTCCCAAATTGGACTATGAATCTCCCAAACTGGAACAATAGAGCCCAAACGCTCTTTTTTCGGATCTAAACGATCACGTTAAGTTGATCTTAGTCTCAAACAGGACTATCATATTCTTAACGAACGTTTAAGTTGATCTTAGCCGCAACGCGACTAATGCATCCTTAAACTAAAAACACCAAACCCAAATCTAAGTAAATACGGATTTGGACTAATCCACGTCCTACGGGCGACGGCATTACTCAGTCTCCGTATACAATCCACGGGCAACCACAAACAAAACAAATACACACGACACGAAGTGAAATTCTGGAGAAGGAGAAAGTTGTTACCGCGATGCGGTAGCGTAATTAACTGCAGGGGCTTGCGCCTGCAGGGAAGAGCGTCCCCACAATCAAAAACCCCTCAAGCGAGGGGGAATCTGACAAAGTCTGCTACATCGGCCGCATCCGTCTAAACCTCCGATACACGGTGCCATAAATCAACTTGGTATCTTCGGAGAGGTAGACGGATAAAACCAAATAGCATCTGCTCCGAATCCCAGCGTCAGGACATCGCGGTCCTGTGCGCCGCCATTCGGAGGGGAACACCTACAGTCCTTTATGAAATGTCCATCTCTCTTGCAATGGAAACAGAAATGTGGTCTTGGCTGGTGATTGGGTTCTTCAGTTCTCCTGGGTTCGAACGTTGGCCTGGAAGAGGCTCTTCCTGCAATCTGAGTGGCAGGGCGTTTCAAACCGGCAGATTGAGGTCTGCCCATTACTTTTATTACTGCCTCATAACCGCGGGCAGCTTCCAGAGCATCCTCATGAGTCGGAAATTTCCCTGTGGCTAGTGCAGCTTGGATTTCCGGGTCCAAACCTTGTTGGAATCGACGGGCTTTGATCTCATCCCTCGGTATCAGGTGTGCCGCAAATCTTTTATGGTCTTGTGTTAGCTATGTATTATGTGATATCAAAAATTTGAAATACTGTGACATATCTTACCGACTGAGCATGGTAAACTCAGCGTCATACTCATCTATTGACTTGACCCACATAGAACCTTGTTGTAGATGAATGAACAGCTGTTCCATGGCAAACCTGGCAGTCACTGGGAAGTATTTCACGTCGAACCTATCGCGAAAAGTCTTCCATTCAATGGGCTGATCAAGACGGCTTTCTTCCGCCTTCCACCAGTTCCGTGCATTGTCCGTGAGCTGCAGCTTTGCAACTCGGACCCAAGCTATGTCTGGAACTTGTGCTGCCGCCAGATCATCCTCGATACTTTGAGCCCATTCCCCAGCTTCCAGTGGGCTCCCCTTTCCTGAGAACTGTTTAGGATGTAAAGCTCTGAATTGCTTCACCCCAGCTGCGTCAGTCTCGAGACGGTTCAGGAGTTGTTGCTGTCCTTCAAGAAGGCTGCGGATCGCCTCAAGTAGTACCGTTCGCTCGGTGGGTGGCGCAGGAACAGCAGGTGTGAGAGGTAGTGGTGGAGGTGTGTTGTTGACATTGGTGCTGGTGTTGTTCGGGGAATCCATAACCTTGAAGAAAAATTTGGGTTAGGACAGATTCAAGTACATAAAATGATAAGATTCAAGGAATATGAAATTGTAAGATTAAAGGAACATGAATTGGGAAGAATGTTTTAGTTGCTGGTTCTTGTGTTATATTGCTTAGGTTGTTCACGCAGAACAGAACTGCATGATAGAGTTTCATACAGCTCTGACCTGCATGGGCCACCAACAAAACCTGTCACGCCCCGCTTTCCAGCATACGGCGAAGGGGACGGGACTGGTTCGCTACGTATTTACTCTGAAGTAAATACGCTAAGCGTATCTAAGCAATATAAAAGTAAATACACAAGAGACAAGATATAATAAAAACAACAACTTTTATTTATTAACATTCTTTTGTACAATGCATGAAAAGGAAATACAACTGAAATAAAAGCGATGCCTAAACAATGGCATAACAGGAAATGAAACGTACTGAATGGAAAATGTACAATGAAACTAGAGCTCTGGTTCTTAAGCGAACTGATCCAAGTCTTCTGCAGATGGCTCGATCTCTGCCGGATCTAAACCACCTGACGACATTCAAAGAAGAAAGAAATAGAATGTCGTCAGCGAACAGGTCGCTCGGTAAATCCCAAAAATAAGAGGAAAGTATAATAGACAGAATAAGAAGGTATCTTTTAAAGTTGTATTATCTTGTTGTAATGTTATATTAACGCTGTTGTTTGTAGTTTGGTACAGAAGAATGCCATTGTATACGAGAGGAGTCTCTATATGCCAGAGACTAGAGGCACGTATAGTACAAGGAACCGTTTATGCCACGGTACAACAACAACTGGATTCATGTTAGGTGTATTAAGTCTTACAGTCTCGTGCCACTTTTAACACCTTCCGTACCAATCTACCCCTTAACCCCGCGATGTCTTGTTTGTATTGTTTGTCTTGTAAATTGTATTGATTGTATAATTGATTGACTGACCGAAATCATTATATCAGTAAACGGATGCAACAATAGAATCATGCAAATGGAATAACTGGAGAACCATGTAAATGGAATATATATCCATGGTTCGGTTCAGTCAAGTTGTATAGATTGATAATTGGATTCATGGATTCATGTTGAATTGTAATATTGAAGATTGTAGATTGTAGATTGTACTTGAATCATATTCAAGTCAGATTATAGAGAGACTCAAACTGAGTCAGACAATTAGCAAAGTAAATTGAAGTCCTAATTGTTTTTATTAATTTGTCTACCTTAGATAGGCTATCACCCACTTCTTCGGCTTCCTGGGGCTCAAGAGATTGGTTCTGCTTAAACCTATATTTACTAGGGTCCTTAGGATAATTTATAGAACTTGAGGGGGTTTTATGTAAAAATACTTTTATATACTTTTCAAAATACACCTCAAGTATTTATTATTCGTCTTTAGAGTTGTAATGAATGTGGATTTTGTATTGTGATATTCCCAGTGAAAATATCCTAATTTCAGAAATAAAGGTATTTATTTGTAATATTGATTTATTTGGAATTCATGGTATTTTAGTGTAGAATTTGTTCTTTTGATTTTTAGAAAAAATGGAATATTTATATCATAACAAAATAAGTATTTTAATGATAAATATACATTTATTTATACAAAAATAATTTTAATATATTTATTATATTCTAAATATCTCATTTTCTTAAGATGTCGTACTTTAAATCTTTCGAGACCGAATGCTCCTTGCGGAGGTCTGAATCTCGCACTACTAAGCCCGAGGATGTGCGATAATCCGCACCATCCCGAACGGGTTCTCCAAAATAGGTTGTAGCGGCGCTTTGCAAAGATTGTAAAATACTAAATACTTTAGAAAACGGTTTTATGAAGTAAATGATATTTATTTGTAAAGATGTCAATTTTCCGTATTCTATGTTTTAGGGTCTCCTAAGTCAACTAGACTATTCCTAATTGGTCCAAACGACAAGTTGTGAGATGCCTCAAATCACCTCTTCACCGCCAATTGTGGCCAGGTAAGTACAAGTGAAGAAAGGAGGGATCCGCTCACGAATCACCGTGAGACGGGCCTTTTAAAGTTACCTTTCTCACTTGCCTAGCCTAGACACCACAAAGTCAGGTTTAGATAAACGACTGATGTCCACAACTTATCGTATTTTCATAATAAGAGGTATTTATTTAAAAAGTGTATCAATAATAAATCTTTTAGTAATCGTTTATTTAAGTCAAGGGTATTTAAATGAAAATATCGTTTTCTCGTATTCTAAGTTTTCGTGTTATGTTGCATATGAGTGTGTGAGGAGGTAGGTCGTTACCTCTTGATCTACTTTAAATGTATAGAAAGTTTGATGGAGTTAAATGTAGGATTGAAACAATGTGGTATTTAAGTGAAAAATACGATGAATGGAAATAGTTATCATTTTTTTTAATGAAACTTGATTAATTTGTTTGATTAGTGTTTAATAGTCAATATGAGGAAGTTTAAGTATGATTGTATTAGTGAGAAGTGGAATTTTATAGGAAACCGAATCGGAAATCGGATTTGTTCTGATTCCGTTGGGTTTTGTAAATCCATATTTTTAGATAGAAAAGATAGGTAGAAATTGGGACTTACAGGTTTTAGGTCACACAAGAGATTGAAATAGAAGTAGGGGAAACGCCGATGTGTTGCGTCGTTGCCGGTAGTTCCTAAAACGATCGCCGGAAGTTCCGCCGGAAATTCGTCGGAGCTTCGCCTCGAGCTCGTTTTCAAAGTGCACAAGATTCTTGGAATTTTTTTAGAGAGTTGGCTCAGAGTTAGAGGTGAGAGGGTAGAGGGTAGGGGTTGTATTTATAGGGTTAGACTAGGGTTAGGGTAGATGAAAGGTTAAAATGGAAAATGTGATAAAATGTATTAAAAGTGGAGTAATTGAGGTTTTAAAAGAGCTCTGCAAATGGTCTGAGGCTAAAATTTTGCAGGTGCATAGAGAATGTGAAAAGACACAACTTTCATGTTGGGGTCGTCGCCGGAATCGGCCGACTCGGCCGTGACTCGGTCGGAGGACTGAGTAGGCCGAGTCGAGACCGATTTGGCCGATTCCCGGCTGAGTGAGGCGGTCGGGATCCCCTCGACGGTTCATCTAACCCCTGGCAATGTTACATTTTTGGGTGTAGTGGTGTTTTTGTGAGATATGCACGTGTAAACCCTTAGTATTCTAAAGGTTTTAAAAAGATCAATATTAAAAATAATGTGGGGTATGGGATTTGAACTCTGGTGGCTTGGTTCAGCAGTGCAAGGTATTACCAATTAGCCACAGGCTCCTTCTTGTAATTATGGAGCTAATTAATTATTTAAAATAATAACAGTAAATGTAAATACCCTAAGTATACATTAATGTTAAAGCAAATTTTGTACACTAAAAATGGAGTTGTTACATTCTTTTAACTTGTAATTAAAAAGCAAAATAATTACTTATAACTTGTGCTCAGGCTATAATACCCCTTTATGGATTTTTGAAAAAAATTATTTGAAAAAAAAATTTGTATAGAAAAATTAGGGTTGTTACATAAATAAACCCACATATGTTTTTTATTTACAATTAACATTTAACACCTTTTATTTATTAATAATAGTATGGAAAATATTCATACAAATGTGCAATATATTTGACTAATCACACAACGGAGGTAAGTTGCCAACTCATGAGTAGAAAATATCATAGGGTAGAAATCGAATGCGTAATGATCTATCTAGGTCATACAGTATAATACTATCATACTATGTGACAACGAATATGAACGTGTATATACATAAATATCATATCAGTATCTATAAGCACGTCATATCGCATCGCGCACAACATACATGATCCTCATGATCAATCAATATGTGTAAACATATCATCCACAACATATATATATATATATATACATATTTATATTTATATATATATAATCAAGTGAGTGTCCATCATCGACACTCGAAATCCTCATAAAAACTGAGTATCCAGTATCGACACTCGAAATCCCCATAAATCCCATGTCCAGCATCGACACGTAAAAACCCGATATCGTAGGCACCGTCTCGTCAGACCGGTACTCTCTCAATATCAATAGCCCTGATCGGTATCTCCTGGATATCCGCCGTGCTTTAATCTATCTTCGGTATCGATCCACTTCGCTAGGCTCCCCGTACCTCCCTACGGACTTCCTGCCCCTCGGTGTCGTACTGGGTCTACTATATATCCGTAATCGATCTCGTGGCCCATTCCTCGATTTCGGATAATGCTCATATCATCAAAACACAGAAAATTCATGGTGGACACCAAATCATCATATCAAGAGAAAACCACATTTTAAAACATTTACAAGTTTTATAAAATCATATCCGCGGTTTCTTAAATCTCATAGAAACATGAATCCCATGAAAGCACTATCACATAAGAACATGGTAATAAAGGAACAAATTAAAAGGTACAGAACAGTGGTATAATGCCTACATACATGTGATGCGCAGTGATCTAAGGTACTGGCAGGAATATAGTATGATACGAAATAACATGGCAAGTTCTATATGTGTACGTAGCATGGCAATTACTAATGATGTGTGCGTGAAACATATGAGCCTGTGTACGTGCAATATATAAATCATTGGTAATTCTACAGTATTCTATAAGTGTGTTCATATAAGTAAGGTAAAGAAAGTATAATATACAGAACAATACGCAATGCTGGATAATAAGCAGTAATCTATAATACTAACAGGAAATAGTGTGATACAGTTGACATGACAAGTTCTATATGTGTACGTGGAATGTCAATTACCGATGAGGTATAGGTGTAGCATGCAGGTATGTGTAAGTGCAACATAAAATCATCGGTAATGGTGCGAGTGTCCTAACAAACGAAGCTAAGTAGAGGTAAAGGTATAAATATAGCATAAATAATCAAATCGCGATCGTATATAGAATAAGGTAATCGTAACGTGAACAAACGTTAAAATATCTAATTACATATGAACCATACAGTTATAGTTTAAAATAGAACGAGAAGTTGTTTTGGAAATAAGGGGCTACGATGTTTTTGAAATATGTATCATTTGAAAATTCGTAGCGCACCATTGACATTATCATTTAAAAGTCCGTAACGAATCGTTAGTTTTAAAAATAAGTATGACTCTAACTATCTCATAAAGTTCTAATCAGGATTTAGTAAGACTCTATGAGTCAAAAGAGTATCGGCCGTATTCGACAATCTATCCTCATGATATCATGTATGGAACCTCTTTTGTACGATATCATCCAGTTACTACCGTACGGATCTATAGTCGCGGACGCCAACTCATCATATCATATAAAGTACGAACTCCTAGTCGCGTACAACACATAACAATAATCATATATATACCTACATACATACACACACAAACATACATATAGCCTAATGGTTACGAAATAGAGACTAAGTATATAGCTATCTGCTACGTATACGAATATAAGCATATGGGTGTTCTAGCATGACCCTATAGGTTAGGAATACGGTTCTACTATATAGTATTCTAATTAGTACGGTTGCAGGGGTGCTATACGTCATCTACCCGACTTTTCCCGTAGATATACATCTACTCACAAATATGCGCCTCGCTCTAGTCGAAACCGACGAACGTCTTGCCCTTCTTCATCGTCTCGGAAGTCCCCGCGATTGTACCTATAATTGAAATCGTAACGAAATCGCATAAAACCCCATATCAAAATCGAAACGACGAGCGAAGCGCACATAGGTTATAACCTATGGTAAACGCGTGCCAAAACGACAAAATATCCCCGGCGTTCGACGTATGACCAAGTCGTAACATAGAAATCCAAAAAACCAAGTTTAAAATAACGTAAAATATCATCAAAAGCTAAGTAAAATAACTGCAGATTTTGACTCAGGGAATTTAGGATAATTTAGCATATAAAAAAGGCTTATATATCAAGTGTGTGAGCTACACACCAAAACTCAAAATGTTACCGCCGCAATTTGCGGCAATAGGGAATAAATCTATGGCCTGGGTATAAAGTTAGGGGCTCGGGCTTTGGAGGTTGTTTTTTACTGGTCCTAATACCTCACAGTAACCTCTATTTATTTTTCAGAGCTTCCGAGTTGCTCCAGATTTAATTTGAACATAAAGAACTCAAAGAAAACCAAGTTTTAAAACTTAAAACTTTAGAAATCAACAATACTTGCATTTAAATACCACAAACTAATCAAAATAGGTTGTAATCACCAATCAACCCACCACCACATCCATCACAACAACTAACCCTATCAAAAATCCTAACTTTAATATAAAACTTCGCTTTTGAAAGATCAAGACTAATAAAACATGAACTCTAGCTCTAAAATAAGTTTGTCATGGTAAGTAGCTATAAAAATATAGTGAAAAGATGAGATTAGACACTCTTGCATTTGGAAAATGAGGAAGTCCAAGCTTGAAAATAGTCTCAACTTAAAGACTTGGTTGCCACCTCAAGATTTAGATGAAAAATTTAGTTTCTTTAGTGAATTCTTCATGATGATTGGAAAGATTTGTGTTTGTGTATGTGGGTTTGGAGTTGGAGAAGGAGAAGAAGAAAGAGAAGAGAAAAAGATATGAAGAAATGAGATAAGGATTTGTGATGGATGAATGGCTAGAGTCACAACCCTCCCCTTCCCTCTCCCCTCCTCAATTTTAAATAACCATACTTCACTCATACCTCAATGTCTCCCTCTCTCTTAAATTTAAAAGAAAAGAAAACCTAATACAAAGAAAATATGCTAACTAGCATTACACTTAACAAGGTAATTAGGAAAACAAAGTATTGGTTTTAGCATGCTAACTTTTATGGATATAATTACATGCCAATTTATGAAAAGCCCACTTAAATAAATACTTTTATAAATAATAATACACTTTATTTCCAATTAATTCCAAAAACGAAGCTATATGTAATTATACCAATTTATGAAAACACAAATCCATACTCGGTATCATATCCGTAAAACTCATTATAACCATATTTAAATAATAAATAATATTTAAAATCTTCAAAATGTGACACTTTTTTCCTTTCTCTTCTTCTTCTGGCCAAGAGCAAAAGTGTCAACAAGTGTTCAAATTTGTAAAAGAAAATTGAGAGTTCCCTCTTTTGTTAATAATTAATGAGGGATCTTCTTTTTTCTTTCTTTTGTGTGTGTGTGTATATTGGGTCCAACATCAGATTTTTAAAAAATTCGCGATATTAGTGTGCGAAACCAATAAATTTTATGATTTATCAAAAGTTTTCAATATTCGTGTGCTATAAAAAAAATACTAAAATACCAAAGAAAAAAAATGTTTGTATTTTTGAAAATTTCATGATTTTGGTGTAGTATACAAGCAAAAATATTTTTAATGACCATGTCATTATATATATATTGTTAAAATTTAATTAAATTTTCATCATCTTGTTTTGAGAATATTCAAGAATTTTTTTTGTTTTATTTTGATAAAAGGAAACTTTATCTTTAAGAAAGGGAGATTTTATTTAAAGGGAGATTTTGGAGAATTTTTTTTAAAGCGAAGTAAATTGGTGGTTTGTATTTTTAAATGAAATAGAAAGTTTTTAGAAATCTGCTTGAGATTTTTTGGATTTAAAATGAATTTATTAGAATTATTTTTATGAAAAATAGAATTAAAGTTCGAATTCTTTTAAAAATTAGGCTGCGCCGACGCTAGCCGCGGGGCCAATGGCCGTCGCTTCACGCGTCGCGAAGGGTGCTGCTGCGGGGGATAAACCAGGGTCCTATTGGTAATTTTGCATTTTTTTACCCTATATATTTACCCCTAAATTATTCAGCTCATTTCACCCCTTAATTTTTTTTATAAATTCCTGAAAAAATTCCAAAGACTCCCAGAGCCCTATTTCTGTATCAAAATTTGGTAGCACTTGGGTTTACGGTTAGGGAGATATTGCATTGACAAGTTGTAGTTGTTATACCGACTTATATTTTTGTAAGTTTACCTTTCACCCGGTTTTATCGATGCTTTCTTGATGCATATATAAGTTTATCTTGCTGGATGAATGCTATATTTGATAACCATGTTAACTTGATAGCTAAATTTCTTTATTAAGTGTATTAAAAGCTATTTTAAACTATATCGGTATCGGAAAGATCGCTTTTCCGATAATTTTCCTTTCATCACCTTGATACCAACCAAGTAGCCACTTTATTACCAATCACTCATTTTTTCTATTATGATAGTTTAATAACTTAAACCAATGTCGTTTTGATACATATATTTGAATTATTTTAGGTTTTACCGATATTGGACGAAATTTTGTCCAGAAGCCTAGTCTGTATAAAAACCATGAGTTGGGATACTTGATTCTACCCGTAGTATTAGTCACATTAATTCATGCCATTCTATTAGTTAGACATTCCATCTGATGCTAGATTTGCTAATATCAAAATCTAAAAAGCAATCCACCATTAAACCTTAATCTGCATGTTTAACTTGAACCAATATATTAGACCTAACTCATGCTTATTATATTTGATTGTTTATGCTCTTTATTATGCTTGCATCACATATTGCCATGTATTGGATGAACACTAGAGGCGTAAATATTGGGAAGGTATACACTATTGTATGGCAGAGCTAAGTAAGACTTGGAACGGGGTATACATGTGATGTACCTCTTGGATCCACGTTATTACCTCTAAACTCCCCATGTGATGTTCCGTTTACGTATGGAATATTCACGATATTACGCTGCTAGTTTATGAATTTTCATTTGTATTGCATTACTGGAGCCCTGATCAGGCTCATACCACGTATCGAAGACGGTTACAAGACTGGGATATGGAGCAAAGTAGACCAGGGAGCAAAGTTCCATTTGGAACAAAGCGCAGTCACGGCGGTGTAGTACACCTCTTGAATTCTAGTCGAGGCCACTGCATGAAACCCCTGGGGAGTTAGCTCTTGAATCCGTATAGACGCGGGTACTCATTTGGAGACGTCCATGTGCGCGCGCAATAACCCGACATGCCAAGTCAAATATCTATGAAATGATTGTTTATCATGTTACCATGTTCACCATGACATGCCAAGTTGAGCGATTATTACCATGTTTACCATGCCTAGATCCATAACATGACATGACAAGAAATGATTGCTTGATTACATTAAATTGATAGCATTTTCATGCTTAGTATAATTCACAATTATAACCAACTTGGTACTATCTCTATCTGTTTAACATCTCGTTTGATTTTACTGCTATACACATGATAACTTTCTTTATATATTTTATTACTATTTATCTCGGTAAACTTATCCGAGTGCTAGCTCACTCACGGATATTTCTGTTTGATTGAAATGTTCATTAGCGATGGCTCTTATGGATGATGAAGCAATGATGGCGGAGCAGGATCTATCTGCAGAGTATCTGGCGTATGCACAGGCACAAGTGGAGCTTGACCCGACTCATCCCTAGTCTGGTTTTAGTTGTTTCTCATGGTAATTCGTGATGTTGTAAGACTTATATTATCTATGTGAAAATAATGTATATGCGTTTTGTTGTTGGTTTTTGAGACTCAGTGTTTTCTTGGTGAAATTACTACTGTAGGACAGACGTCTAACGTGTTTATATCGGGAAGGAGTGCATCTCGGTATAGATAAGTCGCGGGCCTTATCACGTTCCCGCTATTGTGTAGTTATTTTTGGGAAATGCAACTCATTATGTAATTCCCAAATTTTGCCGTCTCATCAGAATTCTTTCAGATGTTATATAGAGAGATCCCTGCTAAATCAAATTTTTTAAAGAAGAGCTAGGTTCAGCATGAATCCGTCTCATATATGTGTTAATACTTTTTTTTTACTTCTAGAGTTGCAACAGGAGATCTGATACTTGTTTTTCATATTTCATTTAGCCAGCTTACGCCTTGTTTGTGACATAAAGATAAATTCTTGTTTATTCTCTTTGGTGTACAAAGAAAACAGAAATAATGCAATTTTATTGTAGGCCGTTGCTCTTTAATAGCACAATGCTATTGGACAGCTGGTCTTTGGTGTACAAAGAAAACAGAAAAATTGGGATTTTATTGCATACACAATGAACATGGAAGTGAGCATTTCCAAATATAATTTAGTTTCAAAGAACAAACTACAATATGGATTTAATGCAACAATGTACATTTGATGTGTGTTTTAAGTCGAGCAATAGGAACATCTAATGGCGGTGATTCTTGTGAAGTAAAAAATCAAATTAACTTTTATACAAAACTTTATGCAGAAATAAGTGGTCCTCACTAGTAAAGATCCTACAAGAAACCCCTAGAGGCAAAGCTCAGGGTTATTTACATCAAATGCCTGGCTTCTTCTACTTGATATCATGCCTTTGTGATGCACACTCTATCCAATGTTCACATATCTATACACACATATAAGCTTATCTCTTAAACAACATACAAAAAATCATCAATTTTGGATTTGAACGTCGGCTGGGTCTAAATTCTCTTCAGTGTGTAATCCATGCCTCTGCTTACTCCTCCATGGTCATCGAGAACAGATGTCAGCTCCACATTGCTGCAAAAGCCCAAGAAAAAGATATTGATTACGAACATGCTAGACACATAAAATTACATTTAGAAACGAAATCAATAGCACATGCAGCGAAATTCTGAAATTGGTTTTAAATAAGCATGGGTAACCTCTAATATTGTAAAACTAGAGTCCATTTCAATTTATTCATTTTTTGAATGAAAGAGCAGGCTAAAAAATAGCCCATCTCATGACTAGTCCATTTCAAATTTATATCCCGCGGACATATATGTAAAAAGGAGATAGAAATGAGTCGTAAATTTGAAAGATTGGAAAGAAGGATTCATGGTAGTTTAACATGGAGGGTCCCACTCAAGTATTTGCTTCGATTCGATTCATTAATTTCTCAGCCAAAAGAATGAAGAAGTTTATAAAAAAAATTGAAAATGCACATATATATGGTTGAAAGACCATCACAAGCTTCATGGTAGCTAACAATTACATTAGTTTCTCTATTAAAAGAAACTAAAAGAATACTATACAAAGCAATACCATCTAAACAGTGCTTTGAATAGATCTGTGAGATAATATAAAACTAGATTTTAGGTGAATGAAAAGCTACATACTTGGGAGATGAAGTAGAATCATGATTTGTGGAAACATTCTTGTAAAATTGAACCGAAAAAAAACCGCCCCTAGCACCCACCGATGATACTGGTGAACCCTGAAAGCTCGCACTTGAACTGCCACTAGGAAAAAATCCTGAATGCAAAAAGAAAAGAAAAACGAAATAAATGGTTAGGTAACTATGATCTATTCTGAAATAGATAATTATTATCTGCTAAAAAGGCAGCACCAAGTTAGATGAGGGAAATATGCATAAAATAGTACATAGCCTTTAATGTGCAAGTTTCTTCTGTCAATGACTGGCTGACGTACATAAATTATCTGGTTCAGTTATTCACCTAGTATCATGTCTAGCAAAGGTTTGAACCTAAATGAGTACCAACTCATGCAGAACTCGTGCATTCACAAGAAATACCCGCAAGAGTGTACTATACTAAATCAGGAGGTGCTCACAGATATGATAAAAGCACGAAACTAAGAGGAGACCATAAATATAACAAGGCTAAATTTCAACTTGATACCATGAACTTTAATCACTTTCCCTCAAAACTACTAGAAAATGATGCAAAGCTACCATAAATTTTTCTTTGTACCGGAAAAGTCCCCAACGGAGTAAACATGTGATTACCAAAAAAGATAAAATGACTAAACGAATGAACGTATATCAATTTAAAAACTAATTTCCCCCCTAAGAATTAACATATGTTGGGTATTGATTCAGTCATATTCTCTTTTTTGTTAATCAAATGTTAACTCTATTAGGGAATTTTCTGCTACAAGAAAATTTGTGGTAGGTTTACATCATTTTAAAAGTTTATGGTAGTTTTAAAGAAAAATGACCAAAGTTTATCGTATCAAGTCGAAATTTAGCCATATAATAAATCATTAGAATGAGAGTTTAAATCTCAAATGTATCTTCTTAAAAATATTATTTATCTTGTACATTGAATTTAACATATTTTTCCCACTTAAAACATCACTTTCAAGATAGGACAATTACACATATTACAGTTCTTTAAAATCAAGGTGCAAACCAAAGGAAAAGGATTGATGGACTACATTAATAATGATAGGACAATTACACATATTACAGTTCTTCAAAATCAAGGTGCAAACCAAAGGAAAAGGATTGATGGACTACATTAATAATGTTTGGTTTGACTTTCAATATTATGATTAAAAAAAATCCTAAAAAGTTGCTATAATCAATTAATATGAAATCAGGCAATTGTCTCAACCAGAAAATTTCTGTCTGAGTCCAAGGTGTCCTATGGCCAAAGTGTTATCTGGTTCATGGTAGAGCATAGGGACAGGTACACTGCTTCAAAGATTTACAGCAAAAAAAAACAACAAAAAATAATAGAATTAAGGTTTAATAGCACAACACTCCCGTAATTTACCACCTATAGCATTTAAACCCCCTCAAATGAATTATTAGCGCAAAATCCACCTATGTTCATCGATGAAAACCCTTAAAAAAACACTTATATTCTGCTCTTAACTAACACAAACAAGTTCTAGAGTTGAATTAGACCATATGAGTAGTTTAGAATTAAATTTGAGCGTTTTTAAGGAATTTGGTCGATGGGCAGAGGGAGCGTGTGCGTTCATAAATGACTTCAGAGGTATAAATGCCATATGATGCAAACTAAAGGATGATTTTATGGAATTATCCCTAGAATTCAACAGAATAGTAAATAAGAAAAAAATAACAAACACTTCGTTACCTTGCCACACGATCACAATGCAGAAAATTACTGTAATGACCAATGCAAACAGGTTGCTTTTCGAAGCTTCTGACTTTGAAATCTTCATCTTCTTCAAAGCTTTCATTCTTTCAATCCTTGCCCGCTTCATCATCGCAAGATCAGCAATTTCTTTAATTAGTTTCTGATCAGCAGCATCCAACGATGGGGCTCTTGGAGGCCGTGGAGGTTTTTTACAGCTCTTCTTTTTATGTTTCTCACCTCTGACGCTTTTCTTCTGCAAAGGACTCACCTCATCTCCATTTTCAACAGGGCACTCAATAGACTTCGAGTGGTTATCTCTTAAGTTCGCGTCTTCTAGATTTTTAATCGAATTTTCAGAGCTCACAAATCCACTCCAAGCACTACTCAAGAAATTTTGGGGGCTATGATCACTAGATACCTCCTCTTCATTTGCTAAAGAAATCATGCCGCTTTCTAAATCAATTGCGGCATCTCTTTCTTGCAAACTATCAAAATCAACTTGAACCATGATTCTTTTTTCCGCGATTAGATCATATAGATAAATATTTTTCTTCCTAATCCACTAAATTATAAGATCATAAATGTAACATTGATCCCAATAACCTGCAAAGAGAAATGGATACTCTAATCAACAATTAAATTTCGTATGTTTACACAAAATTCTCTCAATAAACTCCAGAATCAAAATCCAAAAGCAATTCACAGACCCTAAAGCTTCAAAAAACAATCCAAAGATTAAATCTTTACTCAATAAACGTGAATGCAACACACAAAAACACATACAAAACTAAATCTTTTGTCTAAAATCATTCAAAACTCAGCCCTAAATACTAAAATCGAAACCTATCCCAAATTCTCAAACCGTAACCCTAGAAATTCCAAGAAAAGGAATGCATTCAAATTACCTGAATCAATACGGAAAATCCTCACATTGGAGATCAACTCTATTCTTGATTCCGAAAATTACAGAGAAAATCGAAATGAAAATTTGATTTTTAATTTGATGGAAGAAAATGAGCGAAGAGAAATAACGAAAAGATGCGGGGTTATTAAAGGAGAGAACCAGGAAGAATAAGAAACCTGATGAATCTAAACCGTTGATTTCTCAAAAAGATGATCTGGACCGTTGCTTTCATCGGCCCGCATTAGATTTGATTAGCTTATTTGACGGGTCCCACAAAGTTTCGGTCATCGGGTTTTATGAATTATTCGGCGAATAATTCGCGTAGTTGTCGGTGAGCGAATTTTTGTTGACTAATTCGGACGTAGAAGCAATTCATTAGTAATGGCAGGAGTGTGAAAGAGGAAGCACATCCATGTGCATGTAGATCTTGGCTGACAAGTTTAGAAGATTTGTAATTAATATGCATACATGCATCCATTTACATTATGCTTTATGTTTATTCAAGAATTTATACGAGGCAGAACCGACCAAACAAGAAAATGATGGTATGCAGAAAGACCAATTTTTATTAATATCCGAACATGAAATACTGATGATGGTATATACTAGTAAATGATTTTTAGTGATACTTGATGTGTTACTTGTTTATGCACCTTCATCACTATTTTCTAGCTGTCACAATGCATTCATAAAGCGATTGAATAATATACAAGGAAGAGTGTCTATAAGCTTGATCGTCCACTAAGATTTTCATGAATGTATATCTATTTGATAATTCCAATCGGCTATGATTTTGCTCGTCTTTAGTAGATTAATTAGTAATCATACATACCGGTTTTGAATAGTCAATTTTAAGTAATTAGCTGTCGTTTAAAATTTTATATGCGAGAACAATAACATGAGATGATTGATACTGCGTCCAGATTGCATTCATCAATATTGTTTTAAATATCATATAGCAATATTGTTTCTTCTGTAATATAAGTTTCGTATACAGTTCAAGAGATCATTAATTCCATCGTCGAATTTGAAAAAGGAAAAAAAAAATCCCTCAAAACATCTCATATATGAGGTTGGTATGACAATTAATGGGTATCCTATACCGGATATATTAAGCTCTGCTTTGGGTTGGTTTAAGTTGTTTTCATCGTGCATGTATTTGATGTTCAATAGGGGGAAATAATAAATCTTCGGTGAAATTTGGTACATGTTGAATCTTGTGTTGGTTGGTCTTCTCCCGCAAAAGGTTTTAAGATGTTGATAGCTTATAAAAGATTTACATGTGCATGTGCAGACTTCCATTGTGTATGTGTGTGGTTGTGTGTGTTAAAGCTTCCTATTAATAAAGCAAGGCGAGGCGATTCGCTTTGCGATTCATCTTCCTCAGTTATCAGACGAAGCGAATTGGGCTAGCTTTGCCTGGCAAGCCAGGCGAGGTGAACCCAACAATCTTCAAACGTGAACCCACTCGCTTCGCCTATTCGTCTAGACGAAGCGAGGTGAATCGGACAAGGTAGGCGAAGAATTCGCCTGTCCCTAATTAATTTTTAAAAAACAAAAACTTGAAAATCAAGAAAAAATTCGAAAATTGAACTAAAACTTTTAGAAAAATAAATCAAATTATAATTTCATAATACTATTTGTTGTATTTTTACGTTAGAGACCGAACTCACTCGGGCTGCCTACGTATCCCTCCCAAATATTGAGCCCAATGAGAGAGAATCAGGTCTGCGTAGTTCTTTTTCTACTATTACAGAGTACTCACCAATCACTACTTGTCGGCGCCAGTAGTAGTTCCTCCTTCGGTGTTGGTCTCATCCGATCCTGTAAGCTTCTCTGGTAGATAATTTGAGACCAAAATGATTGCATTTTGTTTTCTGACAGCTGTTGCTTTCCAATCTTGCGAGCAAATTATGCACTCCATTGTGTCGTGTGCTAAGTTGTATCTCTTTTCACTTAATATCATGCAACATATACTAAAAGCACTTTGCGATGCTACTGTGGACACTGGAATGGTTAAATCACCGGCCAAAGTAGAAATCACCTGATACAAATGTCGGTGGATTTTCTACCAGTCTAGAATATCAAACTCATCTATGGTATAATTTACATCTGACTCAGTTTGTAAATATATTGTTAGCTCATTTAAATCTGACGTTGATGAGGCCACGAGGTCTTTAGCCTTTTTTCTTTCTTGAATAAGTGCAAAAATTGGAGTCGAAGCACGTGAGCTGGTTGTGGTCGATGGTCTACTAGTTCTACCAGAAGAAGATCGTGCAATATACAAATCAAACATTTCAGCTAGATTACTTTTAACGGTACTAACATAATCATCAAAATCTAAAGTATGCCCCGTGGCTATGTGGAACCCGTTTAAAAGAGCATCTAAACCTTCTAATTTAATTATAGGGTCCATTACTAAACATAAACAAAAAACGATTGGAATTTCAGCAAAATATTTAGAAATCTTACCTAGCGTAGCAAGTATAACTTCAGTAAGTAAATGATTTTCGATGTGACCAGCAAAATATTGAGCTATATTATACAATTCAGAGACAAGAATATGAGAAGTAGGGGTATAAGTAGCAGAAAATAGTTCGGTTGCTATTTTAAAAATCATAAGAAAATCTTGAAAAAGATTTGCAACCGTCCAATGATCCTCTTTTAAGTGGTTTTCTACAGGTATAGATTCATTCCACATGTTACTAATAATTCCGGCGGTCTTTGATACAGTACGAAACATATCATATGTACTATTCCACCTAGTGGTCATATCTTTTCTAAGAGACGACATTATTCCTGTAGCCAGGCATCTAGTTTTATATTCAGTTTTTCTTTTTGCAGAAATTTTAATAAACTTGCATACATCTTTAATCATTTGAATATTTGCACCACATACGGTATATGCATCATGTATAGCTAGATTAAGTATATGGCAAGCATAACGAATATGAAAAAGCGACTATTATAAATTGGTTTGCTTAGCCTAATTGTAAGGTTACGACAGCGCCCCGGCCATCAAAACGTGGCCAAATACGGAACAAAAATTTACTAAACTGGCGCTACTATTACCCGATACCCGGATCCACTCTAAACCATAAACTAGCAAGCATGTAAAGAAGTTAGAACGGTTATACCAAGTTGATCCGTGTCCTTCGGTCTTCATTCCAAGCTCCCAGTGGTTATTTGGATCGAGTTTGGTTGCCAGTCCTCCTCCATCTACGATGATCCACCTGAGGGAAACGGCGCAAGCTTTAGCCTTACGAAACGAGGCAACCGACGCTCTAAGATTGCTAGCAATGGAGAGTGGAGGTGTAGGATTATCTCACTAATGTTTTTCTCTCATCAAAATGCTCCAAGAACAACCATAGAAAGATGAAGAGGAGGTGAAAAAACCATGGCATGAGCAACCAAAGAAAGTGGCTAAGTCTTTTGTGAGTGAGAGTGAGAGAGTGATGAAGCAAGAAAAATATGAGCAAGGCCAAGCCAAGAGATGTGGCTGCCCCCTCACTCTCACATGCATAAAATATCTCATTTCCTTTTTTTAATAAAAAATTGTGAACCATACCTTTCAACATGCCTCAAGCCATGCTCATGCCACCTCACCCCCTCCACCTCATTTCCTTAAATGATTTTCTAAATAGGAAAATCAAATAATGAGGTGTCACATCTTCTAGAAACAATTCCGTATAAATACGGAATTCAACCCGGTATACGTATCGAAATACATATACGCGTATTCGTACAAAAATACGAATAGCCAAGAGAGAAAATGAATAGTGAACAATAATACTAGAATATAAATACATATATAAATTATTAAATCAAAACCTGATTTAATAAACCGTCTTAATCCTAAGCCGCCAGTATTATCAACCGTCCGATTAAAGTCTGAGTAGCCTGTACACATATTTAATCGGACATCTGTATGTACCAAAATACGTCATCTACACCATATCGCCTGAACCGTGAAAACCCTCTGTATGAGACTCTAAAGACTCGTCAATACGCTGGCAGTGGGTTTAACCACAAGCACGTCAGCGGCACTAGCTGTACGTAACGACTACCCAGGTATTGAGCGAAAGGGAGGCCGACGAGCAAACTCATCCTGAACCGCTACTGAGCCTGACAGTGACAATATCCGTACAGTCCGGTCTGTTCGTCTATGAGTATCGCATATCGAGTCTAGGAGGGGTGGATAAAGTCAGACCCTTAATAACGCGATAATTCATGTCGGTATGTAACCCATCACCATCTGAGAAACTATCGATCCTGGATCGGTAATTCTCGCATACCCCGGCCGAGGATTTTTGGTGATGGCCACCCGTGCACTGCGCGACATCAACCCCCAATACCGGGAGAGACGAATCCCTGACGATCCGCTTACTGCCTCCATATGGCTCGGGACTGTACCCAACTAAAACCTATCTGCACGACTCCTTTGAGCCGTGGTAGGATAGTAATCAAAGCACAGTGGGAACTCACAAGAGACAAATGACGATCTCAGGTCGACAGACTAACCAGTACACATGTCACCTGGGAACTGCTATTTGACAATAGCTATAATACCAACTAGCATGTTCCCGGCGAGTCCGTCCAGTATACTCATAACCCAATGAGTACCTGTATACTATCTTAGGTGAACAGCTGACACCAATGGCTTGTGAGACCGGCCACCACCCCTCGTCAGGGTCTGGATAAGTATACACTAGTCTACTCTGGAGTATCGATACCCAGTCTCGATACTCCAACGACTAGGGACATTTAAGGATATGTTTATAGACCCCCAGCTCCCACGTATATGATCGCCATCATAATGCTGGTAGTCAAGCAAGAATCTATGGGCTCTATCAATACGTACATGATGATAAAGACAAACAAGATAGCATACTATTATCTCGAGTAAGACTGTTCTACCGGTATAGGTCCTCCCTCAATTATCATAATCACCTGCCTGCGACTATGATAATTTCCTTGAGGGCACTATAGCCAACAATCTCCCACTTGCACTTAAGGCCAATTATTGCGGTGTCGCATACTCACAGCTCGTGTGATACCGAACACCCAACTTCTCTACTAAGCAGTTTCGCAAAGCTCGTTTGCGAAACTATTGCATTCGAGAAATAGCCTTAGTGAGTGGATCCGCTCCAGTATTTCTTTCTGTATCTCTCTATATCTCAACTTCGCAGAGAAAGCTATCTCCCGAAATGAATAATGCCTTTCTTAGAATATGTCTGGATATCTGATTGGACCCAGTTCACAAATGAACTCCAAATCCAGCAAACTTCTTAGACTATATCATCCACTGAACTCAATCAGTATACTGCGCCATGCCTTTCTCAGTATCCGCTTGGACCACCTGTCCAACACACTGTCCTTCAGAAGAGGGAAAAACTATAACTCTGACAGCCACTCTGTCATCCAGGTCATCTTAGAAGCCTGAAATGATAACCGTCTCCCGAAGGAGCCTGCCGTTACCATATCCCTAGAACATCTACTTATGTTCAAAACTACTTCCCAACGTTTCTCCAGGATTGGATTAATATATGTTTATTGCAGCTAGTACAAAAACAACAGCTGGTGTGGTACTTGACATTTCATGATTAATTTAATTGCCTAAGCAAGTGATATGCTAATCATGCAGATCCCTCTCCCTTTTAGTCTGTAAGACACCTTTAGAGAGGGTGACTCTATCACCTGCAGGTACACCACTGTTAGTTATATATATGCTCTAGAGGCCATTGTTGTACATATGATGTATATTATAGTGGATGCTTGGATATATATAGAGAAGACTTTCTTGCTCGATATGATAGTATGCTATTTGGTTTTACTTTGTCATAACATGTTGACTTGTATCGGTTTACTTTCTTGCTCTCACATATTGATAAAGCCCTTAGGATATGTACTCGACTACTAGGACTATGATGCAGATCATACTAGTGGGGCCAGGGTAGTCCAAGAGTACATCCTATAACTGTTCCTAGTCGAAGGTGTATCGAGACAGGGCATCGATACTCCAGAGTAGACTAGCGTATACGCATCTTGACCCATATGATGGGCGATGGATGATCCCATATCCATTGGTGTTTGACATCAAAGATGGTGTACGGGTGCTCAGTGGAGACTGGGTACACTGAACGGACTCGCCGAGAACTCCTAGATGGTATTATACCTATCGTCAGATAGCAGTTCTCTGGTGACACTGGTACAGGTTAGTCTGTAGACCCGAGATCGTCATAGAGTCTTGTGTGATTCTCACCGTGCTTTGATTTCTACCTTACCACGTTCACGAGAACGTGCAAAACGGTGGCTTTTGGGTGTATTCCCAAATCATATGGAGGCAATGAGCGATAGGAGGGGTTTTGTCTCTCCCGGTATTGGGGGTTGATGTTGCGCTATGTTCGATTGGCTATAACTGGAAGTCCCTGACCAGGGCTGATATGGAGATCTACTGGTAAGTGTTATCAGTAGTTTCTCGACCCGTTATGAGCTTCACATCGACACGACTTATCGGTTACTGGAGTATGACGTTTACCACCCCTAGACTGGATATGCGACATATCGGACGAAGAGACCAGACTGTTTGGGAGTGTTACTGATTGGATTCACAGGAGTGTGTACAGGCTTGCTTGTTGATCTTCTGATCGCTCAATACCCGGGTGGCTGTTACGTTTAGCTGACCGCTTGCAGCTTAAGGGTGTTTGATATGATCATCACCTATTGCCGGCGTATTGACGAGTCTTTAGAGTCCTACACAGAGGTTTCCGGGCCCAGGAGAAACAGAGTAGGAGCACATATGTGATATGTGCGGGACCGAGAATAATATGTGTATGTGATACCGTATTCGATTCTCGCGATATGTGATATCGGCCGGGTATATGTGATATAGCCGGGTCATCGGATCAAGTGTTGATTCGATGAACTGATACTGATTATATTAGTCGGTTATCTGTAAAATAGCCGGATTATTAATCAAGTGTTGATTTAATAATTTAATGTATAATTATATATGTGATATAATATATTACATTAACTAATATAAGCTCACTTAAATGATTCTTTTTCTCACTCGATAATACATTGATATATATGTGATATATGTTAATTGTATTATTTTCTTTTGTTACATTATATATTATATATGTGATATATAATATTGTAACATGTCTGGGTTACAAATGCAACTAGGGTTTGTGCGATTAAACCATGATTAGGGTTTATGGTTGGATTTATATTTATTTTGGATAAATCAAAATTGTGTGGATAATTGATGAGATATTTCTCATAGTTGACAAAGTCCACTCTTTAGATATTTTTCTAGATATTTGTTAACCCAACCATAATCCTAACCCATGATCAAGTCTCTACAAGGGTTAAGCATGGCATGCTTAACCATTGGTTGCATTTCTAAGCTCAACAATAATTCATTCTTTTCATCACAACTTCATCTTCTTCTTCCTCCTCACAAAGCTTTCTAGCCTTTTGATTTGTGATGAATAAAAGTGAGATAAAGAAAACTAAAGAGAGCAAAATTCCTACTTCATCATTCTCATCTATTCTAGCCACTTAGATTAGGGTGTTTGGTTCACTAATACCTTATTAGTGAAGTGAGAGCTTGGGTTTGTGATTCCTCAAGGTAGATCATCTTGGATTGTGAAGTCTTCAAGCAAGGATGTCTCATTCACCTCATAGAGCCTCTCTAGAGTCCGAGAACTCGATGATCGCAGCGAAGGGACCACAACAAGGAGCTTATGAAGCGAAGGAACGGACTACAAAGGTTGTAATCCCTATCTCTTAGAAGTAAAGTTGTTTGCTTTAAGTTTCTAACCCTAATTCTCTAGCAAAGATCCTTACTTAGGTTGTTTGGCACTTGAAATTTTTAAATACGGCATGTTTGATGTCTTGTAGAACCTTGTTCTAGTGTCTAAGAACCTTACAGTGGTATCAGAGCCTAACTAGAGCATTAGGCGTTGCGTAGGAGAAGTTAAAAGTCCGATCGAACCCCGAAAACCCAAATCATAACCCCTCTCTGGAAATTTTTCAAAAAGTTGGATTTTTCCATGTTAAAAATATTCAGAAAAACATGCAGGGAATTCTATGGACACACCTGAAGTACGAAACCCTAACTCGTCTAAGTGACCGCAGATCTGCGGCCAAAACAAGATTTTGGCGGCGGATCCGCGGCGCCACTTAAGAGGCTTGGGTCGGGCCCTTCAGCTGTAGGTCCGTAGGGCTGTGGTATGTCTCTGGTTAATTTTAACAGTGCTCAAGTGTTGAGCTTTCTGGGAATTTTGAGAATTCGTTGTTTCGATCGAATTGTTTAACGTCGTCTAGCTTTCTGTAATGTGATACAATAATTGGAATCTACAAATTTGTTTGTTGCGTGTAAATCTAACATTTCGGTCTCGGGTGTAATCGGAATTCTTGTTGAATTATCCGACTTATTTTGAAAAAGTGTTTTCATGGGTGAGACCTAAATGCGAGCTTTACATTGTTAGGCATGAAATCTTGGATATGTGATATCCCGGGTTTGTGTTGTCTAAGGGCAGTTACGATTCCAATTGTTGTAGTTTTTCAATTTCTTTTCTGCGACCGTAAGTGTAATATGTGGTCTATCGCCGGTTTCGGTGCTATATGTCAACGACAATTGGGATACGCATATTTACTTACGTTGATGACATGTGATGTTATGTGTTGCTGTGATATATTATATTGGATCGTCGTGTTTTGAATAGCCGGGGGTTTTATGTGAGATGAGTTTTTTCATTTTCATTCATGTAAAATTCATTGTATGTAATATTCTTTTATTGGGGCACTTCCGGGTTGAGGATGATGTCACCATTGTATATTATTTACTTTTCCGCATTAGGATAGACCCAAGGAGGGGAGCACAAGTAGCCGGGTTCTAGGGTCCAGTGGAAGGCCATCTCGAGGAGTCGAGATTGGATCTCCTAACCCTAGAATTGGTAGGGTTGGTTGCCGCTCTCATAGGGGTGTAGGGATGTGGGTTTGGCTATTCACCGTGACCGTGGAATCCGTGTTTTATACAGGCTCATAATAAAACACGGACCTCCTAGTATATCTAATATTTCATATGTTATCTTCTGCTGCTGATATACTATGATGTGATCATTTTATATGCGTGAGACGAATACTTTATTATTGTATATGAGATATATAGTAGACTTTGCTTATGTTTTGCACCCGCGCTAGTCCCGTCCCGGTATGCCGTTAGTTAAGTAACCTAACGGTGCATAACGGGACACAGTGGCGAATGCGGATAATATAAGCGTACGTTGTATTTTCGTTTCTTCTGTGATCCTTAGGAAGCATAAATGATGGGATTCATTAATGAGATTAATGAAAGAAAAAGAAACCTAAAAGATGTTGTAGAATCAAATTTATAAAAAGGGTAGCTATAGTTCTTGCTTTGCATAGCAGTATTCCTTGTAGAATATCCAACACCTTATTCGATAAGGAAAGAGCCGAGATTTCTTCACCGGGAGTGATCTCTTTAACAAAACTAGCACATGCTACAGCTCACTCGGTTATATTTTTGATTGCTTCTATAGTTCTTACTTTGTATGGCGGTATTTCTTATAGAATATCCAGCACCTTATTCGATAAGGAAAGAGCCGAGATCCCTTCACCGGGGTGACCTCTTTAGAGAAACTAGTAAAAGCCTAAAAAACACTCCTTTTCAAAATCACTTGTTTCTACAACGATATCAAGTTCATTACGCTCATGGTTTTCATAAAAACCTGCGTAGCCCTCCGTCATTTCAGATAAGTACTGCATAGTATTCGTGCTACGTTTATTGGCTTGTGTCAAGGTGTAGTGTGCGGTAGCTAACTAGTACTTATCTAAAACATAAGATGAGATTGGATTAGGGTAGTCGTACGATTTTGTTGGCCTGCGTCAAGGATTGTGCGGGTGTGTTTAATTCAATCAGGAAATGACAAGTAGAACTTGACTAGCGGACTATGGTTTGTTGGCCTGCGTCAAGGTCATAGCACGCTAGAGGCAAAAGTATTATCGGAAATTTCAAGTGTTGAAATTTGCAATGAGATTGCATACCTTCTATGAGATAGTTGGATCCTGATACCCACTGAGAGTAAGAGTTACTCCTGTGAAAGTTTTACATATGACAATTAGCCGATCAAGTAGGTGTCTAGAAAAGTGTTAACGGGGTTATACCTCTAGGAAAACGAGGTTTATTTTAATTAGGTCCGTGCGAAAGCACGGGGAACCTCCCTCAAAGTACCAACACTGACCTGGCTGAAAGATTGGCGAACTTGTAAGGTGTAATTAATCCCGGCTAGTCTTATTTTAGTTTTGAAGGAAGATTTGATAAAAAACAGTGGGAGCCATCCTGATTAGATAAGATAATAACTAATCTAATCTTGCAAGAGCATACGCTAAAGTATTTTCTTCTCTCTCTCTCCAGGTAGCGACCATGTCAGGCCTTAATCAAGATAATAATATGGATGTATTAACTGAACCCGCTTATTATACTGAGCAGGGGAACGTTGGTCCCGCTCCAACTTATAATTGTTATAAGTCCGAGCAGGGAATATGGACATATCCGGATACTCACGCCGCCCAAATGAAGAACAAGTATGCTGATGCATCTTCTTCGGGTGTGTTAGTTATCGAGAACTGTTTCTCAGTTCACTCTACGTCCTGAGTATTAGATACCGGATCAGAATTCCATATATGTAATATGTTACATGGGCTGAGGAAAGGTAGGGAACTGGGAGAGGGTGATCATTCCATAACAGTAGGGAATTGTGCAAATGTTGCAGCTAAATCAGTTGGCGAATATCATCTTGTATTACCAAATGGTAATACATTGATTCTGAATGAATGCTATTACATTCCGACCCTGATATGCAATCTTATATCAGTTTCTTTATTAAGTAAAGAAGGATATAATTTTGTAGTACAGGATAATGTTATGAACATCTTCCTGAATCAAAAGTTGATTGGATCAGGCTCATTAAATAATGGCATATACGTTCTAAACCAAACAACAGTTCTCAATGTACAAAACACACACAAGAGGAAGAGTTCAGAAATGAACGAATCCTTCTTGTGGTATTGTAGACTAGGTCATATCAATGCGACACAACTAGCTAAGTTACATAAGGATGGATATTTGAATCCGTTCGAATTTTCATCTTATGACACTTGCCAGTCATGTCTCAAAGGCAAGATGACCAAAACTCCGTTTAGTAGACACGGAGAAAGAGTTACGGAACTCTTGGATTGATACATAGTGATGTATGCGGTCCTATGTCTACACATGCCATGAATGGTTCCTCATACTTCATTACATTCACTGACGATCTCTCAAGATACGGACATGTGTTCCTGTTGAAACACAAGTCTGAAGCTTTTGAGAAATTCAGAGAATATAAGCACGAAGTCGAGAACCAAACGGGTAAAAGTATTAAGATCCTTCGATCTGATCGAGAAGGAGAATACTTGAGCAATGAGTTCCTGGACTATCTAAAAGAGAATGAGATTCTCTCTCAGCTTACTCCTCCTTATACACCACAGCACAACGGTGTATCAGAGCGTAGGAATCTCACCCTATTAGATATGGTGCGCTCTATGATGAACACTGCTGAGTTGCCTATTTCCTTTTGGGGATATGCACTGGAGACAGCTGCAGACCTATTGAATATGGTTCCGACCAAATCTGTGCCATCCACTCCATATAAGATATGGAAAGGAAAGAGACCATATCTTAATTATGTTAAGATATGGGGTTGTCCGGCATATGTGAAAACACAGAATCCGGACAAGCTCGGGGCAAGGTCTTTTCTGTGTAAGTTTATTGGATATCCCAAACATTCGCGCGGGTATATCTTCTACCACACCGAGGAACAAAAGGTGTTTGTTTCTCGACATGCCACCTTTTTAGAAAAGGAATTTCTTGAGAAAGAAATTAGTGGCAATAAGGTAGAACTGGAAGAAGTTCCAGCTACACAAACTGCAACAGAAGATTTGGTGGAACCAGAGGATTCAGTAGTTCCTGACGAACTCCAGCCTCTCCGCCGATCTAGTAGGGTTCCTCATCCACCTGAGAGATACTACGGTTTTCTCATAGATGGTGGGAGTGAGGACTGCATCATGGAAGATGATGACCCGACTAGCTTCGAGAAGGCCATCACAAGTGGGGACTCTGTGAAATGGCTGGATGCAATATGATCTGAGATGGAATCCATGTACACCAACAAAGTATGGACTTTGGAAGTTGCTCCTGAAGGGGTAAAACCCATTGGAAGCAAATGGATCTTTAAAAAGAAACTTGGTGTAGATGGAAAAGTTGAGACTTTCAAAGCTAGACTTGTTGCAAAGGGTTTTCGTCAACGACCAGGTGTGGATTATGACGAAACCTTTTCTCCAGTGGCTATGCTTAAGTCCATCCGGATCCTACTTGCCGTTGTTGCATACCATGACTACGAAATCTGGCAAATGGATGTCAAGACCGCCTTTCTAAATGGTGATTTAGAGGAGTGCATGTACATGACTCAGCCAGAGGACTTCGTAGACAGTGGGAGCAGCGGAAAGGTATGCAAGCTGCTTAAATCCATCTATGGGTTAAAGCAGACATCGCGGAGTTGGAACATCTGCTTTGATGTGGTAGTCAAAGAGTTTGGCTTCATCAAGATCGTAGATGAACCTTGTATTTATAAGAAGGTTGCAGAGAGTAATGTTGTCTTCCTCGTATTGTACGTGGATGACATACTCTTGATAGGAAATGATGTTCCTATGCTGCACTCAGTCAAGCTTTTCTTATCACATAGATTCTCAATGAAAGATCTAGGTGATACCTCCTGCATTTTGGGAATTAAGATCTATAGAGATAGATCTAAGCGGATACTGGGATTTTCCCAATCCAGATACATTGACACCATACTAAAGAGGTTTAGTATGGAAGAATCCAAGCGTGGGAATTTACCCACGATCTCTGGACTCACTCTCTCCAAAGAGATGTCTCCCAAGACCGATTTGGAAAGAGCTCGCATGTAAGGGATACCCTATGCTTCGGCAGTAGGCTCTATCATGTACGCGATGCTATGTACCAGACCCGATGTAGCATACTCACTAAGTGCAGTGAGTAGGTATCAAGAAGATCCAGGAGAGAGTCACCGGACAACTGTGAAGAACATTCTCAAGTACTTGAGAAGGACTAAAGAGATGTTCTTGGTGTATGGTAACGGAGAACTCCAGGTGGGTCCTTTACCGATTCGAGCTTCCAAAGTGATAAGGACAGCTCAAAGTCGCACTCGGGATTTGTCTTCACCCTAAATGGAGGGGCGGTGTGTTGGAAGAGTTCCAAACAGCAAACCGTGGCAGACTCGACGATGGAGGCTGAATACATCGCTGCTAACGATGCTGCCAAAGAGGCTGTCTGGATGAAGAAGTTCATAACTGAACTTGGAGTGGTTCCGTCCATTGAGCATCCAATACCTTTGTATTGTGATAACAATGGAGCTGTGGTTTTAGCCAAGGAACCCAGGTCCCATCAGAGATACAGGCATATTCTGAGGCGGTGTCACCTGATCCGGGAGATAGTTGATAGCCGCGAGATTAAGGTCAGGAGAGTTGACACGAAGGACAACACTGCGGATCCACTCATGAAGGCCATACCTCAGATACAATTTGAGAGACTCTTCGGGATGTTGGGTATGAGATACTACAATAGCCGGCTTTAGTGCAAGTGGGAGATTGTTAGTTATATATATGCCCTAGAGGCCATTGTTGTACATATGATGTATATTATAGTGGATGCTTGGATATATATAGAGAAGACTTTCTTACTCGATGTGATAGTATGCTATCTGGTTTTACTTTGTCTTAACATGTTGACTTGTATTGGTTTACTGTCTTGCTCTCACATGTTGATAAAGCCCTTAGGATATGTACTCGACTACTAGGACTATGATGCAGATCATACTAGTGGGGCCAGGGTGTTTACCCCAATCAGAGCAAAGCTCTGTTCAAATTCCGAGGCGGGAGATGAAGCAACACTTCATCTTCCCGCAATCAGAGCAAAGCTCTGCTTTGAAAATTTAAAATTTAATAAATGAAGCAACGCTTCAGTATATTTGCGCTGCGCAACACGCCACGTGTCAGGCGCAGATGCATCAATGCAGCGCCCAAGGCGGCGCACCCAATCATAACAAAGCTCTATTTAAAGAAAAATTAAAGGAAGCAACGCTTCAGTTGCGCTGCGCTGTGCGCTGCGCGATACGTGTCAGCGCAGATGCGCTAGCGCAGTTGCGCATGTACTGCGCTGCGCGACACGTGTCAGCGCAGTCGCGCTAGCGCGGTTGCGCTGCGCTGTGCGCTGCGCGACACGTGCCACGCGCTGGGGCATCTGCGCCAAACAGAATTAGATTTTAAAGAAATCTTTCTGTTCTTGTTAAACACAAGAAGATTTTCTTCTGCAAAGCAGAAGCCCTTGGATCAAAGATCCAACGGTGGGGAAAATTCCCCAAATCACTCAGAGAAAGATCTCTTTAACAGATTTAACTAATTTATGGGCACTATAAAAGAGACCCCAGACCTCAATTCAAAGGCATCAAGATCTTTCTAAAAAAAAAAGAGAAGAGAACTCTTGAGAACTCCTCAACAATAACAGAAGGTAAAAACCTTTAGGAAAAAGAGAAAATTCTCTTATGGACAGATTATTGATCTAAGAACAAGATCAATAATCTTAAATAAAAAGAAAAATAAGTAATAATAGTGCTTTGAACTTTCTTATGAACCATTGGTTCTTTGAAAACAAAAGAAAACTTGTTTTCTTTGATTAAAATCGATCAAAATATAAAACAGTGCTTTGCACTTGAAAAATTGCGCTGTTGCGCTCTTCAGAGAGCGCCACGTGTCAGCTATAGAACCACTTGTGCTACGCGCTCTTGAAATAGAGCTTTGCTCTCTGGAATTGGCGCAACTCACCAGAACGCGCCACGTGTCAACAGCGCAACAGCGCAAGCGCACTAGCGCAGCGCACTGCGCTGTTGCGCTTGCGCTCACCAGAGCATGACACGTGTCCTCATCACAAGCGCTTGCGCTCAGTAATTAGCGCAAAGCGCCTGACAAATGCAATGCATTTCTTTTCCTGAAGGGCCAGACCTAATTAAAAGGCTTAACAGGCCTAATGAACAAAATGCTATGCACTATTTAAAAGGGCAGAGCCCAATTGAAAGGTCTGATGGACCAAAACAAATGATCTGCATCATAATAAAAAGGGTAGAGCCCAGTCAAAATGGGCATAAATGGCCTGAAGTAATGCAATGCATTACTTAAGGGTGGGCAAAGCCTTAACACAGGTCTAATAGACCAGAAATAAATAAAGGTATTGAACATTTTCAACTGGACTTAGCCCAATTTTGGCTGTAAGTCCTCAAATTAAATTGACTGAGCACAGCTGTTCTCTTAAATTAATTTATATCCGGTTCGAGGGTACATCTCCGAACTCCTCTGACACCCATCGTTGTAATCCTTCAACGACATCAGAGAGGTGATGGGTCCCGATGACCACACATCAATACGGACTGCGGGGTCCTTAAACTCGTGGACCGGAACGTCCTTAAACTAATGTTGGACCGAAACGTCCTTAAACTAATGTTGGACCGAAACGTCCTTAAACTAATAACGGACCACCACGTCCCTAAACTGGAATATGGACCACCACGTCCCTAAACTGGCGATGGACCACCACGTTCCTAAACTGGAACATGGACCACCATGTCCCTAAACTGGAATACGGACCACCACGTCCCTAAACTGGAGCATGGACCGCAACGTCCCTAAACTACCTATGGACCACTACGTCCCTAAACTGGAACAATAGAGCCTCTAAACTCTCTTTTGCCGGATCTAAACGGTCCCGTTTAAGTTGATCTTAGCCCCAAATACGACTAACGTATCCTTAAACATTCAAATGGACTATAAAATTCCAAATCAACTCTGGTTCGAGGGTATATCTCCGAGCTCCTCTGACACCTGTCGTTGTAATCCTTCAACGACGTTAGAGAGGTGACGAGTCCCGATGGCCAGATATTAAATGGATTATCACGTTAAGTTGATCTTAGTCTCAAACAGGACTATCGTATCCTTAACGAACGTTTAAGTTGATCTTAGCCGCAACGCGACTAATGCATCCTTAAACTAAAAACACCAAACCCAAATCTAAGTAAATACGGATTTAGACTAATCCACGTCCTACGGGCGACGACATTATTCAGTCTTCGTATACAATCCACGGGCAACCACAAACAAAACAAACACACACGACACGAAGTGAAATTCTGGAGAAGGAGAAAGTTGTTACCGCGATGCGGTAGCGTAATTAACTGCAGGGGCTTGCGCCTGCAGGGAAGAGTGTCCCCACAATCAAAAACCCCTCAAACGAGGGGGAATCTGACGAAGTCTGCTACATCGGCCTCATCCGTCTAAACCTCCGATACACGGTGCCATAAATCAACTTGGCATCTTCGGAGAGGTGGACGGATAAAACCAAATAGCATCTGCCCCGAATCTCAGCGTCAGGACATCGCGGTCCTGTGTGCCGTCTTTCGGAGGGGAACAGATTCTGGCACGCCCGGTGGGACCTTTTCCTCTTTCCACTCCACACTTCGTGTGTCGTCTTCGCGAACCGATCGCGGTTTGCTAAATGGTTGCTTTCGGATTTCAAGTTACTAAGATTTGGTCTTTTTCCTGACGCAGAACTCAAGATTTAATGGCCTTTAACTGCACCAACTGCTCGAAATGCCACTGCAACGGACGCCCCACCTCACCGGGAGGTGTAGCATATGGGACCCAAGCGGCTTCCTTTCTCACTCTGCCAGTAGACCAGGTGACCCGAGCCACCACTGGCCTGTTCTTCGGGACCATGATCCCACCTACAAGCTTTCCTATGCCAATACCTGCACCAGAAGTGAACAAGAAGTCAGTCTTCAACCGGCTCACTGCTACGACGACCCCTGTTAACGGGTCGCTCACTACCAAACCGACAGCCTCTGTTTGCACCAGGATAAATCAGAACTCTAAATTGGCTGTCCCGAGGAAGGCAATAAATGTTGCTCCAGAAGTCGTCAAGGCGGCTTTCCCTGTCAAAGAGTCAGTCTTTTCAAGGCTGACGATTCCTTCTCCTCTCCCTACTCGAGGATCTGTCTTCGACAGGTTGAATATCACCCCTCAAAAGATAACCCCAGTCTTTAAGAGGTTAACACTGGCGGTGCCTCATTCAGACAGGGGGCAAAAAGAAGATGTCTCAATCTCTGAGCCAGTCCCAACGGCTCGTCATGCTCGATGTCGCCATTGGCAACGAGTGGGGAAGGCAGGGGGAAACTCTCCCTCAGGGCTAACTCCACCGGCTCCAGTGGTGGAAGTCAACGATGCTGTCCCAACTGAGAACATCTTTGAACTGCTGAGAAGGGTACGGAAGAACTCTCCAACCTCTACATTGAAGAGATCTCCTCCACCAGCGGAGAGAGCTCCAGAAACGAAGCAAGAACAGCCCCCTCAACGGCTGTCTTCAAAAATTTATAAAGTTTGGCGGAGGGTTCAAGACTCCGTGATTGACCCAGGTCACTCTCGTCGCCAGAAAAAGGCGAAGGTGGAAAAAGACAAGGACCGTCCCATTAAACAGTAAGGGACAACAATCGCTAGGGTGCCCACTGCAACGGCCCCTTCAACCTCAACGGTCCACAAAAGAAGGAGGCCAGAGAAAAGTCCCGCGTCAGCGGCAAAAGTTAAAAATGGTAAACCTAAATGCCCCAAGTCAGGGGGCATAACAGTTCATACGGTTTACATGGCATCGGGAAAAGAAGACAGCCGTGCATCCACGGGTCATAGACCACTTACACGGTTAGTGACCAAGGCTCAGGAGCAGCAACAGAAGCTCCAGGAGATGATGAACGCTATGGCCGCACTTACAGGGCCAAAAGAGAACCCTGAAACGTCCTCAGATGAGCGCCAGGAGGAAGAAACCGATGCCGAATTCCTTCGTCGGATATTGGAGAAGAAGGACAAAGAGGCTGCTGAACAAGCGGCCAACATACAGCGTATGGGCCTCCTCTTCCAGGACATGATAGGGATGATGATACAACAAGATCCCCCAGCTGAAGAGCCCCCGATCGTCCTTGGTGACGATAGGGGAGAAACATCAAATCCTCCACCAGCTCTGTCGACGGCTAAAGAGGATACAATCTCCAAGGCTGATTTGGATGAGTACATCGCCCAGCAGATACGGGTTCATCATGCGACCGAAGCGGCCGGTCAGGTCGTAAAAACGGGGCGGCCATATCCAAGTTGGTACGATCAAATCAAGTACCCACCCGGTTACACAATTCCCAAGTTCCATGTCTACAAAGGGACGGGCAATCCTCATCAGCATGTTGCCCAGTTCAGGGCACTTTGCGGCAACACCGGTGGTGATGACAAGCTGTTGCTTCGCCAGTTTGTTGGAAGCTTATCAGATACGGCATTCGAATGGTACTCTGAGCTCCCGAACGGCTCCATTAAAACCTTCGCGGAGATGGAGCTACTGTTTACTCAGCATTTTGCAAGCGCCAGTGAACGTACCCCGATGACAGCACTGATTAACGCCAGGGTAAAGCCAGGCGAGACGTGGGTTCAGTATGCTATACGATGGCGGAACTTGTGGTCGAAGTGCCAGCAGCGCATTGAAGAAGCTCCCGCAGTGGGTATGTTTGTGGGAACCCTCGATCCACAAGCAACCATCTCGCAGTTTATGATGTTCTTCAAGCCAACTACCTTCCAGGCTTTGATTGACAAACTAGCGCAAATGGATCAAATGGGCCATAAACCCCCTCTTCCAAGGCCGGACTCCCGAAATGATAAAGGGAAGGGAAAAGCGATCGTCGTCGCTAATGCTCAACAACAACCGAGCGACTCGAAGCCGATTGCTCGTCAAAATAATATGCGCCCGTACGTACCCCTTGAGGACAGGATGGGACGCCCTTATTCCTTTCCCCGCGATAAAACGAGGAGGTTATTCTAGCTGGCGTTGCGCAACAGACTCATAAATCTGCCGGATCCAAAACGTCTGTTGCAACCAAGTGACATCAACGAGCCTAACTACTGTCCTTATCACCGAGTACTAGGCCATCCGATCGAAGATTGCTACGTTTTCAAGAATTGGCTTGAAAACCAGTACCGACAGGGCAAGTTCGCATTATCTGACAATTGGAAGGTGAATCCCCCGCAGCCCCACACCTCTAAGGAGACGAATACGCCGGGGGCAACATGCTCCATCATTGAAGAAGCTCCTTGGGAGGTCGTATTATCAGCCAAGACAAAGAGAATGCTAAACGATCTTCAGACATGTCCAGCGATCAAGTGGAAGAACCCGTTGGAACCGCAGGTCATTGAAGGGATGTTGAAGCCACGTACAACTCCAAAGACCGATGGTGGTGGCTCAAGCATTTGCAGCCAGCCGTCAAAATCTTCGAAGAAGAGGAAGAAGAAATCTAAGAAGCCCGTGAAGCCTGGCGACAAGCGCACGGACTTACAAAAGCAAATTGACGCGCTGGATGAATACAACCAAAAGACACGGACTCCCATTACGCTGCAAGAGTTCCTCAGCCACATCTTTCAAGAGGAAGATGATGGAGAGAGCTCGTCGGATGAATCCGAGGGACATGTGGCGAGCTGTTATATGATTTCCCATTCGATCGCGAACAATGAGGAGACTCCTGGCACTAAAACGCTGGGGGCAGATAACGAATCAAAAATTCCGGAGCTATCAGTTGAAATGATTGACGCGTTCCTTAACGAAGCTCGGTTGAAAAGTAAAGCTGATCGAGAACGCGAAACGGCTATATTTGAAAGGGCCAAGCGCCAGCGACTTGATGAAAGAGCTGAGATGATCCCGCTGGAGCAAAATGCCTCCACCACTGACAAAAGCCAATTCAAGATGAGAAAAAAGTTTGCTAAGGCCATATCAGTGGGCATGAAGCTACTATCCTCTAAAGGAAACATCGCTGGTGAAGTGAAAACGCACCCCTCCTATTGCTTATATCATCAAAAGATTTTGCACCCCACTCAAGAGTGCAAAGCTTTCGATAGATGGTGGCAAGGATATGTAGCTCATCGACAACACTTTAAACGGGAAAAGCGTAAAACTCGTCGGGAGTAAAGAAATACGACCGGAGAGCTTAAAAGAACTACCGGCGATTGTCGCGTGGTTAACACCGGCGGGTCACAAGTGCCTACATTCGGGAGTGATTCTGATGGAGAACTAGAACTTGCCCCTCTCTTTAAAGAGTCCGCTTCGAGAAAAGAAGAAGAGCTGAAGGTCTGCGAAAATATCCGGTCGCGGAATCAGACGCTGCCTGAAAAGAACCTCGGACCCTTGAACAGAAAAGATAAAGGGAAAGAAAAGGTCTCTGAAGATATCGTCTTAGATGACCAAGTGGTGGAAGAGCTAAACGCCAACAACCCGCCGAAGAAGAATAAGGTGGATTACAACGTCTTAGCGCATCTGAGGAAGCTACCCTCACAGCTCAGCATTCTTGACGCTCTTTTGCTATCAAAAGAGGCGAGAGATTCGTTGATTAAGATCCGGAACAATTCTAAGCATGCCTGGCCAAGGAAAAGATGAAGGATGAATTGGAGGAAGTGCACACGGCCGATGTCACTTTCGGCGATGAAGACCTTCTCCTTGGGACGTGCGAACACAATCGCCCTCTCTATGTCTCAGGATACTGCCATGATATAAAGATAGGCAAAATCCTGATCGATAATGGATCATCTGTTAATCTCCTCAATGTGCGGGTGTTAAAAGAAATCTGCATGAGCGTCCAGCACCTTGCTCGTGACAAGATCACCATCTTCGGGTTCGACTCCCAGTCATCAAGAACTCTTGGGTCTGTGATACTGACGCTACGCTTCGGGCTACTCGTCACGGACGTTAAGTTCCACGTCATAGACGCCAAGACATGCTACAACGCTTTGCTCGGCCGACCATGGTTACACGAGTACAGCATCATCCCTTCTACACAACATCAGTGTATGAAGTATTTTAAGGATGGTTTCGAGTATACCGTGACGGGAGAACTGAACCCGTTCTCTGTCAACGAGGTTCGCAAATATGAAAACGCCAAATATTTCTTACCGCATTTCGAAGATACGGAGAAGTGTCACAAACCGGAGAATAAAACTAACGCTACCATCCCTATCTTCGGCAGTGATACTAAGGAGGAAGAGGAGATAGTGTATTCGGGTCCGTACGCTCCGACGTTGATCTTTGGTAGCGACTCGGAAGATGAGATCCGTGTTGTATTCTCTGCTCGACCTTCAATACGAACGTCTGCTGACGAAGAGCAAAGTCTACAAGTCGCCATAGTGCCGCTTGAACACCATAAAGAACTGGATGCACTTAATATTTACAATGTAGAAGAGCTACAAACGTTCTACATCCCTCCCAGGCGAGAAAGCGAGAAAGCAATTTTGTTCTACCGCTCTGAAGAAACCAAGGTAGAAAAAGAAATTTGGCATGGTGCGGATTCTACGCTCGACAGGCTTCAGCCCATCCGTCTCCCCAGATATTATACGGAAGGTTTGAAAAAGCTGCTGAAACGCCAGGGGATATCCTTCAAGCAAACCGTTCGAAAAGCCAAGTTCTATGACAAAATCTGGAACGTTCCCGGGACTCAACGCAAACTGCCTAATGGGAGAATGGAGACAAAAGGACTTGGATACATCCGGTCAAAGAAACGAGAGCTACTAAACAGCTGCTATGTCATGTATGACTTCGATGAAGAAGCAGATGCTCAATGGGAGGACGCTAATCCTGAGCCCGTGAAAGCTCCAGATGCGAAAATGCCCAGTCCGTCGTTCGAAGAACAAGTGGACAAGCTTATAAGGGAAGCGGGTCAAAAAGTCCGAGACGATCATAACCGCGAAATGGTCATCTACGAGAAAGCCAGAATGCAACGCCTTCTCCAACAGGCCGTGAAAGATGAAAAGGCTGCTCCCTGTCAACCTGTTATAAAGAAGGCTCGGCGCAAAAGTAAAAAGGCGCTCAACAACAACAAAGCAGGGCTAAAAAGCCACGCAAACGGGAGCCGAGCGTTATTGATCTATCCCTTATGAAGAAAATGGGTCGAGCGTACTCATTTCCTCGGGACAAGACGAAGAAGATACTTGACCTCACTCTAAAACATCAGATGCTTACACTGCCGGAGTCTAAGCACCACGAACAAGCAGGCGAAGTCTCTGACCCAGACTATTGCTCTTATCACCGAGTGGTAGGGCACCCTCTCGAGGACTGCTTCACCTTCAAGAACTGGGTTGAAGATCAATATCAGCTTGGCAAGTTCACTCTGTCCGACAACTGGAGGGTAGCGCCGCCACAGAAGCACGAGCCCAAGGCCACGAGAATAGAACCAACTCCACATTAGGATTGGAAGCGGATTCGCACCTGTCACATGATTACAATATTAAAAGAAGAGCCCGAGGACATAGATGAGCTCCCTTGGTGCTTCGAAAACAACAACGATGAGGTGATCTCAGAATTCCCACCAGCGCCAAAAGAACTGGAAGATGGAATCCATACCACTGCGGATAACCTTAAGAAAATTGAGTTGGGAATGGCAAATGACCCGCGACCGACCTTCATCAGCGAGTTACTATCTGAAAAAAGGGTAGCTGCGTTAAAGGATGTGCTTCTACAGCATAGAGATTGCTTCGCGTGGAACTATTCCGAAATGCCGGGACTAGATCCAGAAATTGCTGTACACAGATTGGCGATATCCCCGGATATCAAGCCAGTCAAACAGGCGCCGAGGAGAATGCGGCTCGAGCTTGAAATGAGTATCAATGCTGAAGTCAAAAAGCTGATCGACTCTGGCTTCATCCAGGAAGTTCAATACCCTGAATGGATCGCCAACATCGTCCCGGTGATGAAGAAAAATGGGACAGTGCGCATATGCGTGGACTTCCGGGATCTCAATAAAGCCTGTCCGAAGGACGATTTCCCAGTGCCAGTCACCGAACTGATGATAGACAATACATCCACTCATGAGGTTTTCTCCTTCATGGACGGCTCATCGGGGTATAACCAGATAAAGATGCATCCCGAAGATCAGAAGCACACAGCCTTCAGGACCCCTCTAGGAATATTTTGTTACAAGGTGATGCCCTTTGGTCTAAAGAAGGCCGGTGCCACCTACCAAAAGGCCATGACGAAGATCTTCGACGACCTTATACACGAAATCGTCGAATGCTATATCGACGATCTCGTGGTTAAAAGCAAATCATACGAGGAACATCTCGAGCATCTGAAGACCGTATTTCAACGCCTTCGATAATACAACTTGAAAATGAACCCGCTCAAGTGTGAATTCGGAGTTTCCTCAGGCAAATTCCTGGGATTCATTGTTCGACACTGAGGTATTGAAATAGATCCGTCAAAGATCAAAGCGATCATGGAAATGCCTCCGCCGAGAACTCTCAAACAGTTGCGATCTCTTCAAGGAAAGCTCGCATATATTCGGCGATTTATAGCCAATCTTTCAGGTAAGTGCCGTCCCTATAGCCACTTGATGAAGAAGGGAACCCCGTTCATCTGGGATCAAAAATGCCAAAGCGCACTAGACGAGATCAAGCAGTACCTGCAAAACCCTCCAGTATTGGCTACTCCAGTTAAGGGAAAGCATTTCATTCTTTACACGACCACCCTCGAAGGTTCTTTAGGCGCATTATGGGCACAAGAGAATGACCAAGGGAAAGAAAAAGCACTCTACTACTTAAGTCGAGTTCTACTGGGGGCAGAAAGCAACTACTCCCCCATTGAAAAACACTGCCTGGCGTTGATCTTCACGATGACAAAGCTCAGGCACTATGCGTTGGCGCACGAGGTCCGTCTTATTTCAAAGGTGGACCCCCTTAAATACTTGATGTCAAAGGCCATATTAATGGGCCGACTCGCTAAATGGGCCCTGCTCTTGATGGAGTTCTCAATAACGTATCAATCTCTCAAGGCAGTGAAAGTCCAGGCCATCGCCGACTTCCTCGCTGAGCATTCGATACCCGCCGATTCTCCTCTGAATTGCGATCTTCCAGACGAACATACGTTTGATGCGATCGACGGTGATAATAGCCGATGGGAGGTTTATTTCGACGGGGCATCTTCCGTAAAGAAGCGCAAATAAAGTACCCCTATAATCAAATCGGGGGTAGGGCTCATCTTTATAACTCTACAAGGAGGGATAATGCGCTTCGCTTTCTCCTTAACAGAGCTGAGGACAAATAACGAAGCCGAATACGAAGGTTTGATAGCAGGCCTCGAGATCGCCATCAACATGGGAATTGAAGACCTCCTCATATACGGGGATTCTCAACTGGTCGTTAGTCAAGTAAACGGCGACTACCAAACGTGCAAGCCAAAATTGGTGAAATACGGTGAAAAGGTGCAACAATTGTTGACCCAAATTCCCTCTTATACTTTGGAGAACATACCGCGTGCGGAAAACAGCAAAGCAGACGCGTTGGCCAAGCTTGCTAAAGAATTGGCTGACGAGAACCTCGATGACGTTAGAATCGTGGTACAAAGTCGTCGGGTGCTTGCCCCAGCAAAAATATCTCCGGAATCATCCGAAGAAAAAGGAGAAAATGAGCAGACTACCCTGCAAGTAAAAGATTGGGAAAATACTGAGGATTGGAGAGAAGTCTTCATAGATTACTTCAAGTCCCACCGATTGCCTGAAGAAGCGTCCACAAGACATCAGCTTATGAAACGATCTCTGTCTTTCGCCTTCGTCAATGATACTCTGTACAAGAGGTCGTTTGATTCTCTGTGGCTGAGATGCTTAGGACCTAACAAAGCGAAAAGAGTCGTCCAGGAAGTTCACGACGGACTCTGCGGTTCTCACCAAACGGGCCCAAAGATGAAGTTGAAGATCAAACGGATGGGCTACTATTGGCCCACAATGATCCAGGACTGCCTCGAATATGCGAAGCAATGCCATTCATGCCAAATCCATGGGGACTTCATCCATCAACATCCTAATCCACTACATCCAACGGTGGCTAGCTGGCCATTCGAAATGTGGGGGACTGATATAGTCGGCCCCATCGAACCAGCATCGTCTAGGGGACATCGTTTCATCCTAGCAACGACTGACTACTTCTCTAAATGGGCAGAAGCAGTACCGTTAAGAGAAGTGAAGACGAAAAATATCCTCCACTTCTTCAAGACGCATGTCATATATCGGTTTGGAACGCCAAGGCGAATCATCTTCGATAACGGGCCAGCTTACAGAAGCCACAAGATCAGTCGCTTTGCACAGCAGCACAATATAGACTGGAGATATTCCTCGGTTTATAATCCGCGAGCCAACGAACTAGCTGTTAGTTATGTATATGCCCTAGAGGCCATTGTTGTACATATGATGTATATTATAATGGATGCTTGGATATATATAGAGATGACTTTCTTGCTCGTCATGATAGTATGCTATTTGGTTTCACTTTATCATAACATGTTGACTTGTATTGGTTTACTGTTTTTCTCTCACATGTTGATAAAGCCCTTAGGATCTGTACTCGACTACTGGGACTATGATGAGATCATACTAGTGGGGCCTTGGTAGTCGATGAGTACATCCTATAACTGTTCCTAGTCGAGGGTATACCGAGACAGGGCATCGATACACCAGAGTAGACTAGCGTATACGCATCTTGACCCATATGATGGGCGATGGATGATCCCACATCCATCGGTGTTTGACATCAGAGATGGTGTACGGGTGCTCAGTGGAGACTGGGTACACTGGACGGACTCGCCGAGAACTCCCAGATGGTGATATACCACACGTCAGATGGCAGTTCTCCGGTGACACTGGTACAGGGTAGTCTGTAGACCCGAGATCGTCATAGAGTCTTGTGTGATTCCCACCGTGCTTTGATTTCCACCTTACCACGTCCAATAGGGTGTGCAAAACGGTGGCTTTTGGGTACAGTCCCAAATCAAATGGAGGCAATGAGCGATAGGAGGGGATTCGTCTCTCCCGGTATAGGGAGTTGATGTTGTGCTGTGTTCGATTGGCTATAACTGGAAGTCCCTAGCCAGGGCTGATATAGAGATTTACTGGTAAGTGTTACTAGTAGTTTCTCGACCCGTTATGAGCCATACATCGACACGACTTATCGGTTACTAGGGTCTGACGTATACCACCCCTAGACTTGATATGCGACATATCAGACGAACAGACCGGACTGTACGGGAGTGTTACTGATTGGATTCACAGGAGAACGCACAGGCTAGCTTGTTGATCTTCTGATCGCTCAATACCTGGGTGGCTGTTACGTTTAGCTGACCGCTTGCAGCTTGTGGGTGTTTGATATGATCATCACCTGCTACCGGCGTATTGACGATTCTTTAGAGTCCTACACAGAGGTTTCTTGGCTCAGGCGAAACGGAGTAGAGGCACATATGTGATATGCGCAGGACCGAGGATAATGCGATATGAGATACCGTATTATATTCTCGCGATATTTGGATATGAACCGGATCATCGGATCAAGTGTTGGTTCGATGAATCGGTACATGATATATTAGTCAGTAATATTCGATATAGCCGGATCGTCGGATCAGGTGTTGATTCGATGATTTAATGTATAATAATATATATGATATATATTGTATTACATTATCTAATATTGGCTCGCTTTATTATTTCATTTTCTCACTGGATGATACATTGATATATATGCGATATATGTTAATTGTATTATTTTCTTTTGTTGCAAATATATAATATATATGTGATATATATTATTGTGACATGATATGATTTATTGTTAAACATGTTTAAGGATGATTAAATGAGGTTAGGGTTTGATTAGGGTTAGTTGCTTCTTGAACCTTCTAGAAGCAATTTCTTTTGTCATGGTTAAGATATTTGTTGATGACACATTTTCTAACCCAACCAATCCCTAACTCTAGTTTATTCTCTACACATTCTTAACCACTCATCCTTGACCATGGTTTATACATCAATCATATACTTTTTATTTCTATTCATCACAAAAGAAATTATCATTATCTTTTCCATTATCATCTTCTTCTCTCTTGAAAAAAGCTCACTAGAAATTCTTTATGTGATGAATAAATATGAGAAAATGATATAAAAAGAAAGCAAAAATACTACTCTCTCATCCTCATCTCATCTAACCCATGAGATTAGTGTGTTCATCTCTTTAGAGTGAGAAAGCTTGAGTCTTTGCAACTTCGACGTAGATCATCGGAGATTTGGAACACTTCAAGCTAGCATGGATCGTTCGAGTCGTGGAGCCTCTCATAAGTCCGGGAGATCGTGGATCGCGGCAAAGGGACTTCTACTCGGAGCTTATGAAGCGAAGGAGCGGACTACAAAGGTTGTAATCCCTCACACTTAGATAAAAGTTATCATCTTGCATGTTTAACCCTAATAATCTAGCAAAGATCCCGGCTTTCGGTTGTTCGGCACGTCTAAATTTTTATCCGGGCATGTTTGATGCCTTATGAACCTTCACAAGAGTGCCTAGGAACCCTACACTAGCTGAGGCCTTCAATAAGACTTTAACAAAGATCATAAAGAAAACGGTGTCCCGAAATAAGAAAGACTGGCACGAAAGACTACAAGAAGCTCTTTGGGCATATCGAACTACGTTCAAGACGGCCACAAACACAACGCCGTACGCGTTGGTGTTCGGTACCGAAGCAGTACTCCCCCTCGAGATAGAGTTACCCTATCTATGAGTGGCAGTCCATTACGAGCTAACGGACGAAGAAAATGCTCACCTTCGGCTTGAGGAGCTTGATGCCCTTGATGAAACCCGGCACATAGCACAGCAAAATCTGGAAGCTTATAAAGCAAAGATGACGCGCTCATACGAAAGATTGGCCCGACCGAGGACATTCCGCCAAGGCGAACTTGTGCTAGTGGTCAAAAGGCCTATGATCCCCAATCGCGCCAAGCGGGGAAAATTCGAGCCAAACTATGAAGGCCCGTACATCATAGATAAAGTTTACCAGGGTGGGGCCTATCTACTCATGGACATGCACGGTGAAAAGCCTTTCAGGCCGATAAATGGCCGCTTCCTAAAGAGATACCACGCTTAATGAGCCACAACCTAGGTGAATGACAGATGACAATGACTATGTCCGCTCGCTATCTTCTTAAGCTTTATAAAAAAAAAGTAGCCGGCCTTCTCAACGACGGACCGAAATGTCCTTAAACTAATAGCAGACCGAAACGTCTTTAAACTACTACCGCAGCATCCTTAGGCTGATGGGATGAATATAAAAAGTATATAAAAAAAATATAAAAAAATATATAATAAACGGTATGTCCATAAGCAAAAAGGGCACGAATGAAAACCCGAAAGGGCTCCGTGAGTAAAAACAGCAGGGCTACCGGTGAGTATTCGTGAAAACCCGAAAGGGCGCGACCTCGTAAAAAAAAAAGAGAAAAAGAAAATAAAAAAAAAAAATAATATAAAATAAAAACGGTATGTCCATAAGTAAAAAGGGCACGGATGAAAACCCGAAAGGGCTCCGTGAGTAAAAATAGCAGGACTACCGGCGAGTGTTTGTGAAAACCCGAAAGGGCGCAACCTCGTCAAAAGACACTTACAGGGGTCCCCTCGACCTTGTAAGGAGAAACCACCCACTTGAGATCCTTATGACTCACAAGGGAGCAGCACACTTAGGGATCCCCACGATTCCTAAGGAGAAAATACACTTACGAGATCCTCACGACTCGTAAGGAGAACTCTCTTATGGGACCCTCACGGCTCATAAGAGTTGAAAGTCTTAAGTTACAGAGACCTAAACCTGTGCTTAAGCAACCCCCACAACTTCCGATATTGCCCTACAAGTGGTCCAATACTGGCCCTTGTATACAATCCACGGACGCGAATAAACATTTCCCTAACCAAGTCTCATCCGTGACTGGGGATATGTCCGCATGGTAAACAACCCTTGTAAATCCTCTCGATTTATGAGGAGAAAACCCTCCTGTAGGATCCTTACGACTTACAGAGGAAACGAACACTTAGGAATCCTCACGAGTCCTAAGGAGAAAATATACCTACAAGATTCTCACGACTTGTAGGGAGAAATAACTTCGTGAGACCCTTACGGCTCATGGAGTCAAAAGCCTTAGTCGACAGGACTCTAACCCTGGTCGCTAAGCCACCTTTGTTCGATATTGACAGAGGCAGATGATGATTCGCTCCTGGTAATATCCCAGTTGTAGCGGTGCTGATGCCGAAATTGGTCTCCAGCAAAAAGCCAATAGGCCGCATATGCATACGAAATAGCCGAAATGATAGGGCAACTTGCAATAAAAAAACAACAAGTAAAGAAAATGTATGCATGCAAAATAGCCGAAATGATTGGGCAACTCGCAATAAAAAGCAGCGAGTAAAAATAAAATAAATAGCCGAAATGATTGGGCACCGCGAAAAATAGCCGAAATGATTAGGCAATCGTGACCTTCGCAATATAAAAGCTGAAATGATAGAGCATCGCGGAAATAAAATAAAATAAAAGAAATGATAAAACTTTGGCCCTACAGTTAAGATCACATCGATCCCTGTATACAATCCAAGGGCGTAAACAAAGAGAGAACCATACTTTCCTAACAGGCTCCGCCAGAAGACGAAGCCAAATCTCGACGGTTCAGTCCAACTCTGAAGAAACTAGTGTCTTCAACAGATACCTCGACTCACGGATACAAACACTCCTTGACGAGAGCCTCCTGATCCGCGTCGACTCGCAGAGCCACCAGTGCCTCCGTGGGAAATCCTCGACTCGTTTCAAACCCCAAGGAAACAAATAATCCCTAGCAAACTCCTCGACTCACGGATACAAACACTCCTTGACGAGAGCCTCCTGATCCGCATCGACTCGCAGAGCCACCAGTGCCTCCGTGGGAAATTCTCGACTCGTTTCAAACCCCAAGGAAACAAATAATCCTTGGCGCTAGGGAAACAAATAATCCTTAGCAAATTCCTCGACTTACGGATACAAACACTCCTTGACGAGAGCCTCCTGATCCGCGTCGACTCATAGAGCCACTAGCGCCTCCGTAGGAAATCCTCGACTCGTTTCAAACCCCAAGGAAACAAATAATCCTTGGCGCTAGGGAAACAAATAATCCTTAGCAAATTCCTCGACTCACGGATACAAACACTCCTTGACGAGAGCCTCCTGATCCGCGTCGACTCGCAGAGCCACCAGCGCCTCCGTAGGAAATCCTCGACTCGTTTCAAACCCCAAGGAAACAAATAATCCTTGGCGCTAGGGAAACAAATAATCCTTAGCAAATTCCTCGACTCACGGATACAAACACTCCTTGATGAGAGCCTCCTGATCCGCGTCGACTCGCAGAGCCACCAGTGCCTCCGTGGGAAATCCTCGACTCGTTTCAAACCCCAAGGAAACAAATAATCCTTGGCGCTTGGGAAACAAATAATCCCTAGCAAACTCCTCGACTCACGGATACAAACACTCCTTGACGAGAGCCTCCTGATCCGCGTCGACTCGCAGAGCCACCAGTGCCTCCGCGGGAAATCCTCGACTCGTTTCAAACCCCAAGGAAACAAATAATCCTTGGTGCTTGGGAAACAAATAATCCCTAGTAAATTCCTCGACTCACGGATACAAACACTCCTTGACAAGAGCCTCCTAATTCGCGCCGGCTCGCAGAGAAACTAGTGTCTCCGCGTGAAATTCCTGATTCGTCTCAACATGCAAATGAAGCCTCAGGCAGCAGGGACTAAAAACTTGCTTCCTGAATAATGGGACCCTGCAAGTCAATCCAAAATGGTCTCTTGCATACTATTCACGGGTCTCACTCTCCAAGTTCGAATTTCGACGAGGAGGGAAACAACCGCTTGTGGGTCCTCTCGACTCGTAAGAGGGAAAAATTCTCTTATAGGATCCTTACGACTTATAAGAGAAAACCACACTTAGGAATCCTCACGATTCCTAAGGAGAAAACCCACCTAAGAAATCCTCTCGATCCGTAGGGAGAAAAGTCTTTATGAGACCCTCACGGCTTATAGAGTTGAAAAGTCTTAGGCAGCAGATCTGAACCTGCGGCCTAAGCCATCGCTATTTCTTAAGAAGGTCGGGATACTCGTCCTAATAATCCGTCAACCATGGTTACTAAGGTGGCATACTGATAATAAAAGAAAGAAAAGACGGAGAAAATGACAGGAAGAACATCCGATTTACATTTAATCGAGCATTCAAGACACACTCATTCATGCATGGGCAGAAGACTCAGGACGAGAAATAAGACAAGCTGAAATAAAAAGTTTCCATTCATATTGCCAAAAATTCTTACAATCATAAAAAGCAATAAACGAAAAACATTATTACAAGGGTATAACCTCAGATCCGGGGCACGGATTGAGGAATTCAAAAGTAAGGCCATCCAGAGTTCTTCTGGCCTTTCTAATTATTCTTATGCGCAGCCTCTCGCGCTCCTCTATGTCAAGATCATCGGCAAGCCTTCCAGGCCTTCGATAAGAAGCAACTATCGTCGTCTGCTGGAAGATTTGATGTAGGATGTCAACGAGGCTGTCTCGCCATTTCTTCGAGATCAGCCCCGTCAGGTACACTGAATGCACCTTGTCCTCGGCATCATCCAGCGCATTGAGAGGTAGGGCCTCATGAAGACCCGGAAGTGCTCTCCATATTGCTCCCAGCATGACTTTCAAAAGAGCCGAACGACGGGGTAGCAACCAACCACCGCTTGCGTTCAGACGACCCATGACCTCTGCATATTGAGCGTCTGCAAACTCCTGGTTTTGTTGATGACCCTGTGCGCGGATATCGTCACAGGTGATGAACTCGTGCAAACTGTATAGATGCACTGCCATTATGCCTGGAGGAAATACCACAGGAAGATTAGCGATAGAAAAAAAATAATATACATAGAGGGCTAAATTCCTAGAGAGCAAAGCTCTGTTCAGGGATTAAAACCCATGAACAAAAGCTCAATGAAACCCCAATGGGGATCTCTTTAGATCAAAAGATCTGTGAGAGTAAAGCTCTTTGATTGAGATTAATTTAAATTAATTTGATTTATATTAATTTTACCTAAAGTTTCTAACTTTGAAAATGAGCAAAGCTCTGCTAGTGAAACCCCAATGGGGATCTCTTTAAATCAAAAGATCTATGAGAGCAAAGCTCTGCTGGTTAAGATTAATTAAAATTAATTTAATCTAAGAATCAATTTTACCTAAACTTTTTTCTAAAAATTTTGGAAAGAAGAGCAAAGCTCTAGAGTTCTTGAAGGCAAGAGCAAAACTCTGAAGTTTTTTGAAAATAAGAATCTGAAAGATGATAAGCATCTGTGGGGGACCAAAGGTCCTATTTATAGGCATCAAGTGCCTCTTCGACTTCCAAAAGTTGTCACGGCGGTTGGAATTCCGCCACCGTTGCGCTCACGTTTGGGGCCATGTAAGCGCAACGGTGGGGGGGCATTTGTTTACCCCAATCAGAGCAAAGCTCTGTTCAAATTCCAAGGCGGGAGATGAAGCAACGCTTCATCTTCCCCCAATCAGAGCAAAGCTCTGCTTTGAAAATTTAAAATTTAATAAATGAAGCAACGCTTCAGTTTATTTGCGCTGCGCAACACGCCACGTGTCAGGCGCAGATGCATCAGCGCAGCACCCAAGACGGCGCACCCAATCAGAGCAAAGCTCTATTTAAAGAAAAATTAAAGGAAGCAACGCTTCAGTTGCGCTGCGCTGTGCGCTGCGCGACACGTGTCAGCGCAGTTGCGCATGCACTGCGCTGCGCGACACGTGTCAGCGCAGTCGCGCTAGCGCGGTTGCGCTGCGCTGTGCGCTGCGCGACACGTGTCAGCGCAGATGCGCTGCGCGGTTGCGCTGCGCTGTGCGACACGTGTCACGCGCTGGGACATCTGCGCCAAACAGAATTAGATTTTAAAGAAATCTTTCTGTTCTTGTTAAAAACAAGAAGATTTTCTTCTGCAAAGCAGAAGCCCTTGGATCAAAGATCCAACGGTAGGGAAAATTCCCCAAATTACCCAGAGAAAGATCTCTTTAACAAATTTAACTAATTTATGAGCACTATAAAAAAGACCCCAGACTTCAATTCAAAGGCATCAAGATCTTTCTAAAAAAAAAAGAGAAGAGAACTCTTGAGAACTCCTCAACAACAACAGAAGGTAAAAACCTTTAGGAAAAAGAGAAAATTCTCTTATGGACAGATTATTGATCTAAGAACAAGATCAATAATCTTAAATAAAAAAAAATAAGTAATAATAGTGCTTTGCACTTTCTTATGAACCATTGGTTCTTTGAAAACAAAAGAAAACTTGTTTTCTTTGATTAAAATCGATCAAAATATAAAACAGTGCTTTGCACTTGAAAAATTGCGCTGTTGCGCTCTTCACAGAGCGCCACGTGTCAGCTATAGAACCACTTGCGCTACGCGCTCTTGAAATAGAGCTTTGCTCTCTGGAATTGGCGCAACTCACCAGAACGCGCCACGTGTTAGCAGCGCAACAGCGCAAGCGCACTAGCGCAGCGCACTGCGCTGTTGCGCTTGCGCTCACCAGAGCATGACACGTGTCCTCATCACAAGCGCTTGCGCTCAGTAATTGGCAGAAAGCGCCTGACAAATGCAATGCATTTCTTTTCCTGAATGGCCAGGCCCAATTAAAAGGCTTAACAGGCCTAATGAACAAAATGCTATGCACTATTTAAAAGGGCAGAGCCCAATTGAAAAGGTCCAATGGACCAAAACAAATGATCTGCATCATAATAAAAAGGGAAGAGCCCAGTCAAAATGGGTATAAATGGCCTGAAGTAATACAATGCATTACTTAAGGGTGGGCAAAGCCCTAACACAGGTCTAATAGACCAGAAATAAATAAAGATATTGAACATTTTCAACTGGACTTAGCCCAATTTTGGCCGTAAGTCCTCAAATTAAATTGACTGAGCACAGCTGTTCTCTTAAATTAATTTATATCCGGTTCGAGGGTAGATCTCCGAACTCCTCTGACACCCATCGTTGTAATCCTTCAACGACGTCAGAGAGGTGACGGGTCCCGACGACCATACATCAATACGGACTACGGGGTCCTTAAACTCGTGAACCGGAACGTCTTTAAACTAATGTTGGACCGAAACGTCTTTAAACTAATGTTGGACCGAAACGTCCTTAAACTAATGTTGGACCGAAACGTCCTTAAACTAATGACGGACCACCACGTCCTTAAACTGGAAAATGGACCACCACGTCCCTAAACTGGCGATGGACCACCACGTCCCTAAACTGGAACATGAACCACCATGTCCCTAAACTGGAATACGGACCACCACGTCCCTAAACTGGAGCATGGACCGCAACGTCCCTAAATTACCTATGGACCACTATGTCCCTAAACTGGAACAATAGAGCCTCCAAACGCTCTTTTTCCGGATCTAAACGGTCCCGTTTAAGTTGATCTTAGCCCCAAATACGGCTAATGTATCCTTAAACATTCAAATGGACTATAAAATTCCAAATCAACTCTGGTTCGATGGTACATCTCCGAGCTCCTCTGACACCTGTCGTTGTAATCCTTCAACGACGTTAGAGAGGTGACGAGTCCCGATGGCTAGATATTAAATGGATTATCACGTTAAGTTGATCTTAGTCTCAAACAGGACTATCGTATCCTTAACGAACGTTTAAGTTGATCTTAGCCGCAACGCGACTAATGCATCCTTAAACTAAAAACACCAAACCCAAATCTAAGTAAATACGGATTTGGACTAATCCACGTCCTACGGGCGACGACATTATTCAGTCTCCGTATACAATCCACGGGCAACCACAAACAAAACAAACACACAGGACACAAAGTGAAATTCTGGAGAAGGAGAAAGTTGTTACCGCGATGCGGTAGCGTAATTAACTGCAGGGGCTTGCGCCTGCAGGGAAGAGCGTCCCCACAATCAAAAACCCCTCAAACGAGGGGGAATCTGACGAAGTCTGCTACATCGGCCGCATCCGTCTAAACCTCCAATACACCGTGCCATAAATCAACTTGGCATCTTCGGAGAGGTGGACGGATAAAACCAAATAGCATCTGCCCCGAATCTCAGCGTCAGGACATCGCGGTCCTGTGCGCCGCCTTTCGGAGGGGAACACAGGGTAGTCCAAGAGTACATCCTATAACTGTTCCTAGTCGAGGGTGTATCGAGACAGGGCATCGATACTCCAAAGTAGACTAGCGTATACGCATCTTGACCCATATGATGGGTGATGGATGATCCCATATCCATTGGTATTTGACATCAAAAATGGTGTACGGGTGCTCAGTGGAGACTGAGTACACTGAACGGACTCGCCGAGAACTCCTAGATGGTATTATACCTATCGTTAGATAGCAGTTCTCTGGTGACACTGGTACAAGTTAGTCTGTAGACCTGAGATCGTTATAGAGTCTTGTGTGATTCCCACTGTGCTTTGATTTCCACCTTACCACGTTCACGAGAACGTCCAAAACGGTGGCTTTTGGGTACAGTCCCGAATCGCATGGAGGCAATGAGCGATAGGAGGGGTTTCGTCTCTCCCGGTATTGGGGGTTGATGTTGCGCCGTGTTCGATTGGCTATAACTGGAAGTCCCTGGCCAGGGATAATATGGAGATCTACTGGTAAGTGTCATCAGTAGTTTCTCGACCCGTTATGAGCTTCACATCGACACGACTTATTGGTTACTGGGGTATGACGTTTACCACCCCCATACTGGATATGTGACATATCAGACGAAGAGACCGGACTGTACGGGAGTGTTACTGATTGGATTCATAGGAGTGTGTATAGGCTTGCTTGTTGATCTTCTGATCGCTTAATACCCGGGTGGCTGTTACGTTTAGCTGACCGCTTGCAGCTTGTGGGTGTGTTTGATATGATCATCACCTACTGCTGGCGTATTGACGAGTCTTTAGAGTCCTACACAGAGGTTTCCGGGCTCAAGCGAAACGGAGTAGGAGCACATATGTGATATGTGCGAGACCGGGAATAATATGTGTATGTGATACCGTATTCGATTCTCGCGATATGTGATATCGGCCGGGTATATGTGATATAGCCGGGTCATCGGATCAAGTGTTGATTCGATGAACTGATACAGATTATATTAGTCGGTTATCTGTAAAATAGTCGGATTATTAAATCAAGTGTTGATCTAATAATTTAATGTATAATTATATATGTGATATATTATATTACATTAACTAATATATGCTCACTTAAATGATTCTTTTTCTCACTTGATAATACATTGATATATATGTGATATATGTTAATTGTATTATTTTCTTTTGTTACATTATATATTATATATGTGATATATAACATTGTAACATGTTTGAGTTACAAATGCAACTAGGATTTGTGAGATTAAACCATGATTAGGGTTTATGGCTGGATTTATATTTATTTTGGATAAATCAAAATTGTGTGGATAATTAATGAGATATTTCTCATAGTTGACAAAGCCCACTCTTTAGATATTTTCCTAGATATTTGTTAACCCAACTGTTCATACCAGAATATTGCATTTTATACCGCCCATTCTTACGCTCGTGTGTTTATAGGTAGGTACTTTTAATCCGTGTTTGTTACATGTTTACAGAATACAGGTTTCCGGTACAAATATTGCAAATCAAGATAAAATCTCCACAGTTACGCCAAATACAGAACATCTGTCACTGCAGATAAAAGCCGGGTTCCGGTCATCCATATCCGTCCAGTGCCGAGTACCGGTTCCAGATACAAGACATGTGACAGTGGTCATTCGTGTCTGGGACAAGCACAGAGCACGAGGGGGGCTGCACAAGAATCAATGGGTGCGCGGAGCTCGAGGGAGAGAGAAGTCAAAAGTGAAAAAGATAATGCAATCTTGGACTTGGATATCTGCTGTTATTCCAGAAGACTTCTGTGCAGTATGAAGATTGCAAACATGAGGAAAAGATAAAACAGGGAAAGCCACCAAAATTGACCACACAACCCCACCACTTGGCCGTGTTTCCGCGGCCAATAGGGGGTATTGGCCACGGAAACGCGGCCGTACTGGCGCCTCTTCTGATGAATTTTGGGAGGTATTTTTGGTACTTCATTTTATATCAGATGGTTGCCCTAGATTTCTATTCTCCAGCCTATAAATACAGCAGAACTGAGCTCAACCAAGGGTCATTCTTTGTTCTCCATTCTTTTGTAGTTTTAGTTCTTTTTCTTCTTCTTCTTCATTCTTTTTCCATGAAAATTGTAGTGAGAGCTTTTTGAGTGGGAGATTAATGAAGATGAGGTTTTTGTATCATTCTCTCGTGTTTCTTCTTCCCCTTGAGATTCTTGCTTTCTCTTGATCATTCAACCTCTTCATTGAGCTTGAATGGTTAAGGGTTAGTTATTGATCTCAAGGGTCGTATTCTTTCATGGAATTAGCTCTTCATTTCACATGCGTTCTCTACCCTTCCCTTGATCTTGCAACCTCTTCATTGAGCTTGCAAGTTTAAGGGTTGGCTATTGATCACATGCTTGTCTTGAGTCCTAGTTTCGTGTTCTTTTTATCGCTTTTTATTACTTGCAATTTATTTCCATGCACTTTAATTACTTGCAATTTATATTCATGCACTTAATTACTTGTATTCTTTTCTTTGTTCTTTTCTTTTTGTTCTCTTTTGTTTATTTTGTGAATGTTGTAATTATTGTTGTTGTTAAGAATCCATATGATATTGTAAGTTAACATTTCTTTGCTCTTTTCCTTTTCCCGTTATTTTCCATTGAACTCCGCCCAAACCATACGCAAGCGCTCCGTTAGGCACCCTACCCTGACAAGGTAACGGTGATTCCTAACCGCGACCGGTTGCGTTCGGTTTGGCCGAAGGCGAAAGCAAGAGACAAGAACGGAAGGACAAGGGTAAATAAGCCGGATTCCACGAATACCGCGCTTAAATCCCCTAATCCACGTTGTTGCCGATTGCTCGAGCTTCAATTGGTCAAGACTCGGCTCAAAGGTTTCGAGTACGGATTTCTTTAGCTTACAATCTCGTATTTTCTTCTTAACAACTTTATACTTGCAAATAAACACATAGGTTAGATCAAACAAACATACAGATTCTTTATTGACTCGTCTAAAACAAGAAGGTAAAATACCACCATCTCCCTGTGGACCGACCCGTGCTCAACCGGCTAGCTGCAAAGCGACACCGTCCTGATCGCGGTTTAACTTAAATTCTTTCAATCAAATGGCACCGTTGCCGAGGAGACGGTAGCGTATTTTCTTTCTTGTTATTCGGGTTAATATTCTTTTTGTATATATATAAAAAAAAAAACCTCTTTTTGTTTTTTTTTTGATCATTTTTGTGGGCAAGTGTGCAGATTTTTGCGTATTTGCAAACTGCAATTGTGGGGAGCAAAGTGTACATTCAAGGCTAAGGTGTTTACGAAGTACAGTGCCAAAGATCCGGGTAGTTTGACCCGCGCAAGCGAACCTTTCAAGCTTACCGGATTTGATTCAACGGGGGTTTCTTAACCCAAAACTTAACGGTACGTACTTTACTAACACCCTCTTCTCAAATCCGACGCATCCAATATACTATTCTTTGCAGGATTCTTTGCAAGTTCGCTAACAAACGCTAAAAATTGACTAACCCGTATTTGTTGCAGCGCCGCGCTTAAACTAAAAAACGATTGTTTGATTCTTTATAAGAATTTTTTGAATTGCGCATTGCATCAATTAATACGGACTTAAGGGCAAGCGAACCCCACAATATACGGTAAAGGATTTCATCACCTTTCCCGTGGCCCACAAATCACGAACTTGAGAATAACGTTTACCCACACAAAATTTAAAAGAAACTAGACTTTAAGCCTTAAGGACTTCGCGCTCACTAGGAGAAGTTAACTGTGTTTAGAACCTTACTTAACGGTATATTGTTTACGGGGTGTCTAGGAAAGTGTTAACGGCGCATCCGCCAAAAGAGAAAGGGTTAATTAATTAAGGAACTTCGCGAAAGCGTTGGAAAACCTCCCCTTATCTCTGCACTTACCTGGCCTCGTGATCAGTGTATCTTGAGCCTGTTTCTCGACACAGTTTTACTTCGACAATCAAGTTCTGGAGCAGGTCTAGTTGACCTAGGTGAACCCTAGAACGATTAGGTGTGTGGTATTTTTTGTGTCGTGATTATTTTTGTCCATATTCTTTTTATGTATATTTCATTCTTTTGTTAATAAAAAAAAAAAAAAATTCACATTCTTTTTCCTATCCTTTTCTCTTCCTTTCTTTCATTCTCTCTTCATATCATGGGTACCCCACCTCGCAAAACTCTTGCCGAACTTTGGTACCCACAACCAGACATTACTTCATACGGTTCTTGCTTTGGCCGAATATCGAACGACCCCTCCATGCCCAAAGTTTCACTGAAAGATCGCATAGCAGCGTCTAGGACAAACACTTGCACTCCTCATTCCACTTTGTATCAACCTTTTCAACCTCCCACACCCGCTTATGTTGATACCCCTTCTGCAAGTCGTCCTTTGTCCATCGCTGAACGTATTGAACAATCCCGTAGCCGATCTTTCACTCCTTTCACCACTTCAAATTCTTGGGATCAACAATTCCATTCACCTTCTTATCCAAATGTTGATCCTGCTCCTATCCAGCCATTCAATTCCTACCAATCCTACCCTACTTTTGCACCTTCCCTAGACATTGCATCAGAACCGCCATTTGGGAGTTTTCAGTATCCAAACAACTTTGAATCTTTTACTGAAACCCCTTCACAACCAATGTCTAGTCTAGAACAGTCGTTGGAAGACTTTAGGGTAGCGTCAAGCCAACAAATGATGGATTTGAATGCGTCCATGGCCGCTCTCATACAACCTACTGACCCGGTAGCTAGTTTCCAGCTAGCTCCTAATTTTCCAATGTATAATGAGGCGGCAGGACAGGCTGTGAATTTGAGTGGAGAGAGTGAGCTATATACCCTTCCAAATCAAACCTACCCGTCCCAAATTGAATCCCACAACTCCTATTTTGAAAGTCTATCAAGTGTCCCAAATGAATTATCAGTTGAAGATAGAATGTTTAATGAGTTGTGTGACTTTGTAGTGTTTGATTTGCCCGATTGTGAAGGGTCCCTTTTGAGTGAAACCATACCCAATCCTCTTGACCTCTACACCTCCACTCTAGAACCTGAATTGATTGATATCCATGCTTTTGTTGAGGTGTCTGAGAATATAGATTTTCACTTGATCGAGGATATTGACGCTGGGAACATTTTGGATGATGAACCTGTAGATTTGGCTGAGTTTTTCTCTTCAAATCATCATCCCGAGTCTTTAACTGTTTTTCCCGAACTTCATATGCGTCTTGATATTGATGATAAAGGCATGGATGAGATAAATTTTGAGGAGAATATTGAGGATAATGTTGAGGATGAACCAGTTTTAATTGATGAGTCGGATTTTCCAATTCATCCTGTTCCTTTCATTGACTGTGTACACCCTCCCGAAACCCTTCCTCAACCACTTCCCTCCATCCTTTCCATCGTTCCCACCTTGCAAGAACCCGTCTCACTTTCATTTACTATGTCTGGTTTACCAAGTTCGGCGTACCCATGGTTTCTCACGAATCTTGAGGGATTTGACCCCATTTCTAGACGAGTTAATATATTAGCACAATCGCTTTTTACACATCGGTCATCACAAATTGTGCTAATCTATTCACTCCATTTGCACCCTCAAGTTCGTACTCCACTTCTTTTTCCCTTCCGCCATTCTTCTTCCCATATACCGAGACCGTATACCACTTCTATCTCCATACGGTCTCGCGTATTCTCCATTTCTTACCTCTTCACCTTCTTTCACCAACCACTGCTTTACCATGATAAAATCTTTGAATGGTTGGTGCTCACTTTTGGCCTGTGTAAGGCCTTGTATAGCTTGATACTGTTCTTTCCCCCCTAATCCTGAATTTCAACGCTTAACAGTGGAAACACTGTTTTACTTAAGTTTGGGAGGGACACTTTTTTGTATATATTGTTGTTTTCTTTTTTGTTTTGTATATAATTTGTTTCTAGGGAGCGCTGGCAATTTTGACCCTCTTGGTATAGCCTGACAGTGAGGGCACTGTCAAGTTTAAGTTTGGGGGTGTGCTCGGTAAGCTTTCTTCCTTCGCATTCATATGTATATTTTGCATCTGCATATTAAATCCATAAAATCCATAAAAATCTGAAAATTTTCTAAAAATATAAAAACCTTTTTGTCAAGTTAGCTTGTGGAAGAACTCTGATTCAACATTCGACGGTTTTTGTTTGAAAAAATAGGAATAACTAAATCTTATGTTTAGATTTTGAAAACCTGAAAGATAACTCTCCCTTGAAGTTAACTATAGCTGATATACGTCTTTACATCACACTACACGTGTCGTGAATTTTGGGAATTAGAAGACAAGTCTTTCATGTTTAAACTTTTAAACAGATAAATGATTTTCTGAGGATCAAATAGGTTTGTTCTGAAATAAGTAATGTCAAGAATAGTTTATGAAGTAAAGCGAATATGAAGGAATGTTATTGATGCCGTAATTGGAGCTAAGTCTGAAAAATAACCCATCTGAAACTTGATTGGAATGATTACACACCAAACCCACTAAACACGTCTTTTATCCAAAAAAATATTTGAACTGCCGGTTATATCTCCGTTCGTATTAAATCATCTGATTTTCACGTCAAACTGTCTTTTGTTTTTGGACCTAGGTAACTTGAGTAATTAAGTCCGCTGGGGTGTTTCTACACCTAATGCCCTAAAACCAACTGGTTTGGGTGCATTGGCCCAAAGCTCGCTAAGAAGCCTAGAAAGTCCAGTTTAAAACAAAGTCAAGCAAGTGTTCTCTCCGAGTTAAAATTCCTAACGGTTCTTTGTGTGAGAATAATCTTGATAAAAGACAGGCTTTTATAAAAATTTTAGCGGAGATATGAAGGCTTTATTCTATGATAAAGACTATTGCACGTTCACAGAGGTGTGTATGAAATGAAAACAAGAAAAAGGTGGAGTGAAAAATACGACTTAGTTTCCTGTTAAGGAAGATAGAAATTCTAAAGTTGAAACCTTACTGGAAAACGAAACTTGAAAAATGCTTAACTCTTTATAAAACTTATGTGATCCTTTTAAAATTGTTATCTGGGCTTTATTGTGCGACATGATGACTTTATTCGATCTTTCTGGAACTTAACGACACTATTTGCACTGCACGTAAAGACATATAAAATCTGTAGTTAAATAAGAAGCGAGGTGTGAAAAATAAAGGTTCGATAGTCTAGACTTAGGATAATAGAATTGTTATTTTCTGAAACAAAACTTTAGGGTTTGAATCATAGTTATTTTGCAAAACTAGCTTGACCGGATTTTGTGGGTAGTATCCGCTGAAAACCCTCAGGAGACAACACTCCTCCTACTAGGGACACCTAGAGGTTTAACGGCTTGTTGCACGCGCTCAGTGCAATCGCGTTCCCTGCGAAAGTGCAGTTATCATTTTATTTTTGTGAATAATTGGTTTTGCTCGGGACGAGCAAAAGTTAAGTTTGGGGGTATTTGTTCATACCAGAATATTGCATTTTATACCGCCCATTCTTACGCTCGTGTGTTTATAGGTAGGTACTTTTAATCCGTGTTTGTTACATGTTTACAGAATACAGGTTTCCGGTACAAATATTGCAAATCAAGATAAAATCTCCACAGTTACGCCAAATACAGAACATCTGTCACTGCAGATAAAAGCCGGGTTCCGATCATCCATATCCGTCCAGTGCCGAGTACCGGTTCCAGATACAAGACATGTGACAGTGGTCATTCGTGTCTGGGACAAGCACAGAGCACGAGGGGGGCTGCACAAGAATCAATGGGTGCGCGGAGCTCGAGGCAGAGAGAAGTCAAAAGTGAAAAAGATAATGCAATCTTGGACTTGGATATCTGCTGTTATTCCAGAAGACTTCTGTGCAGTATGAAGATTGCAAACATGAGGAAAAGATAAAATAGGGAAAGCCACCAAAATTGACCACACAACCCCACCACTTGGCCGCGTTTCCGCGGCCAATAGGGGGTATTGGCCGCGAAAACGCGGCCGTACTGGCGCCTCTTCTGATGAATTTTGGGGGGTATTTTTGGTACTTCATTTTATATCAGATGGTTGCCCTAGATTTCCATTCTCCAGCCTATAAATACAGCAGAACTGAGCTCAACCAAGGGTCATTCTTTGTTCTCCATTCTTTTGTAGTTTTAGTTCTTTTTCTTCTTCTTCTTCATTCTTTTTCCATGAAAATTGTAGTGAGAGCTTTTTGAGTGGGAGATTAATGAAGATGAGGTTTTTGTATCATTCTCTCGTGTTTCTTCTTCCCCTTGAGATTCTTGCTTTCTCTTGATCATTCAACCTCTTCATTGAGCTTGAATGGTTAAGGGTTAGTTATTGATCTCAAGGGTCGTATTCTTTCATGGAATTAGCACTTCATTTCACATGCGTTCTCTACCCTTCCCTTGATCTTGCAACCTCTTCATTGAGCTTGCAAGTTTAAGGGTTGGCTATTGATCACATGCTTGTCTTGAGTCCTAGTTTCGTGTTCTTTTTATCGCTTTTTATTACTTGCAATTTATTTCCATGCACTTTAATTACTTGCAATTTATATTCATGCACTTAATTACTTGTATTCTTTTCTTTGTTCTTTTCTTTTTGTTCTCTTTTGTTCATTTTGTGAATGTTGTAATTATTGTTGTTGTTAAGAATCCATATGATATTGTAAGTTAACATTTCTTTGCTCTTTTCCTTTTCCCGTTATTTTCCATTGAACTCCGCCCAAACCATACGCAAGCGCTCCGTTAGGCACCCTACCCTGACAAGGTAACGGTGATTCCTAACCGCGACCGGTTGCGTTCGGTTTGGCCGGAGGCGAAAGCAAGAGACAAGAACGGAAGGACAAGGGTAAATAAGCCGGATTCCACGAATACCGCGCTTAAATCCCCTAATCCACGTTGTTGCCGATTGCTCGAGCTTCAATTGGTCAAGACTCGGCTCAAAGGTTTCGAGTACGGATTTCTTTAGCTTACAATCTCGTATTTTCTTCTTAACAACTTTATACTTGCAAATAAACACATAGGTTAGATCAAACAAACATACAGATTCTTTATTGACTCGTCTAAAACAAGAAGGTAAAATACCACCATCTCCCTGTGGACCGACCCGTGCTCAACCGGCTAGCTGCAAAGCGACACCGTCCTGATCGCGGTTATACTTTAATTCTTTGAACATCCGACACGCCAAAAGCGTGCGATCACCAACCCTAACCCTAATCCATGGTCAAGTCTCTATAAGGGTTAAGCATGACAGGCTTAACCTTTGGTTGCATTTCTAACCTCAACAATAATTCATTCTTTTCATCACAACTTCATCTTCTTCTTCCTCCTCACAAAGCTTTCTAGCCTTTTGATTTGTGATGAATAAAAGTGAGATAAAGAAAACTAAAGAGAGCAAAATTCCTACTTCATCATCCTCATCTATTCTAGCCACTTAGATTTGGGTGTTTGCTTCACTAATACTTCATTAGTGAAGTGAGAGCTTGGGTTTGTGATTTCTTAAGTTAGATCATCTTGGATTGTGAAGTCTTCAAGTAAGGATGTTTCATTCACCTCATGGAGCCTTTCTAGAGTCCAAGAACTCGATGATCGCAGCGAAAGGACCACAACAAGGAGCTTATGACGCGAAGGAACGGACTACAAAGGTTGTAATCCCTATCTCTTAGAAGTAAAGTGGTTTGCTTTAAGTTTCTAACCCTAATTCTCTAGCAAAGATCATTGCTTAGGTTGTTTGGCATTTGAAATTTTTAAATACGACATGTTTGATATCTTGTAGAACCTTGTTCTAGTGCCTAAGAACCTTACAACCACCATGCCAGGAGTTGTCTATTCTAAAACACTTTAGAATAGTGTCAAGTACCCAAATTAGGACACTTCCCAAATCTAGATCTAGAACTATAGATCTAGTAACCAGAAAATATGATATTATATTCATGTCTTATGTGAAGAAGGCAACTGTGTGACAACCACAGTATAACCGATCGTAGTATAGGAATTTCACTTCCTATAAAGTGTATGTCATCCCAAATACCAGGACATTACACCCTACTACCTTCTTACCAGATCCATCTCCTATTCAGATGAAGTCAAAGCCCATGGCTGTCACATCAAACATAGATGATCTATTTCCGCTATACCTGCTTTAGCCTATGAATAGACATAAGCGACTTGCCTTCTATGCTTCCGCTGCTCCCACTGATTACAACAACCCTCTGGCTGAGTCATATACGCGTGCACTTCTAAAGCTAGTTTAGAACGACGCTATACTCATTCTCTTGCCGGGTCTTATAGTCTGGAATAGCAGCAATGGAAAGTCTGGGTAAACAAGAACCTCCCTTTCACCGTCTCTGAGAAGGCCGAAGTACCTCTCGGGTGCCTGAGGTTACCCACCAAATCCGCGGAGTGGCTAATGGAATGTCGAATTCAATTGAATGTTTAGGTTCTGTTAAATTTTCAGTAATCGTTTGCGGTTCTGGAAGCATTTCCAGTTCTACCATACCCCCACTTCTGTTTTCTGAAAAAATCCATTTTACTAAAACTGTAGCGAGTCAAGAACAATATAATTATTGATCTTCCTGATGGTAGAAAGTTAACCCTCGTCAAAGCCCGGGATAACCCACAAACTGCCATTACTGAAACGTGCCTTGAGTTAGTCCAGATTCTGGTTTTAATCATCAGCCGGACAACTCACTATATTTTAACATCGTTAAGATACAAATTGATTCTGTATACCATATAGAAACAAAAGGCACTAATTTTATTGGAACCAGATTCAAAATCATGCAGCTATCTCCAGTGCATATCAACCAAATGGAATGAAGCCAATCAGTATTACTCAACTAGGAGTACATCCATATATGAGTAACCCGAAAGAGAAGTAAGTTCTCAAAACCATTACTATCAACGGAATACCAAACACAAGTATCTACATTTTCGACTACTTCGAAGAATCCTGATACTTCCAACAAATGGTTCTCTACTTTATTCTTATACCTATAACTTCTCAATATCCGGACCTTGCATTTCAACGAAATACTTGTCCAGAACTGGAGAAGTCATAAGTAAACAGAATATAGTATGAGTTCCCCTTTTTCTTAATGGACACTGGACAACATACAATACTTTGTATAAGTCCACTGAGTTTAATAACTCAAAACCTGTGCGTCGTAGGTTGAAAACTGTACTATGGTTAAGAAGAATTATCCCGCTGTTGAATGCACCATACCTAACCATCAACTGATATAGGTAAATGTCACAGACATAATTTCAAAAAGCTATATCTCACTTTATAAAATAAACGTACAGATACATCAGTTTGAAATTGGTACACAACAACGGATATTCAAAACCAAATATTTGCCGTCAGGAAAAAAACCAGATGATTTCCTCAAATATCACCAATTACAACGAATTCTGATATAATGAGAATCTAATCACCCAATTCCCAATATCTTACTTCCACTCACCATCTGTAACACTACACAGATGTGAGAAACGAATCTGGTAAATACATACCCTGGAGTTAGATTCCAATTGGGAAAACAGTTTTCAATTAACATTGCACAGAGAAACCGAAACATGAAAATGTTTCAAAAGGGTTAACTAGTATTCTTAGTAACGCCTCTTCCACTATCCTGATTCATGACAGTAACCACATACTTACCAGCCCTTACTGCAATCCCTTTATTATGTCTTTACTTATTACCTTCGTACACCTTCTTTAGGCTAATTGGTTTTCTTACTTCCCTACCTTTCGGCACCAGCCTAAGGTTTGGAAGAAAACTATCCAATAAGCATAATAGGTGTACACTCCTTATGCCAGGAGCCCTCGCAACCTGAGAGAAGGTAATAGGAAAAAGACATCTGAATAATCCTATTCTATTTCTCCTGAACCGGAAACCATCCTTGAATCTGGAACGAATTCCTTCGAGTTCGTATGTAACTATACTTTAGGGTGTTTTTCGTCACCCCATTGAGATGGGAATACACGCGCTTGTCAGGCGTACTACAGATTCCCCCTGCCTAGGATAGGCCAGGGTTTATTGATTGCGGGGATCCGAATCTCCGGCAGCCGCGGACTAAGCTGCCGTTAATTACCCCTCGCCTTTAGAGCGAGGGAACCTCCGATTAATGGGTTAAACTGGTCATGCGAACTCAATGTGCAGCGTGTATGTGTTGTGTTTTGAAACGGGTTTTTGGATATATCGGGAGCCACACAGAGTTTTTACGGGGGTTCCGCTGCCCGGATAGCGGGCTGGGGTCCCCCTTGCGGGGTGCGGGGCAGCGCCCCGGCCCAAATTTTTTTTTGGGAGGGACAGTGTTATAGTGTATGTGATATCTATATATATACATGTATACATATAAAAAAAAAAGGAAGAAAAAGCACCCAAATGACGCGTGGGGCCAGCGCCTTGAGCGCTGTGCGCTTAGGCGCTAGCACGCCATGTGGGCGCTGGGCGCTTAAGCGCTAGGCGCTCGAGCGCTAGCACACCATGTGTCGACACGTGGGCGCTTGGCTCTCGAGCGCCGCGCCACGTGTCGGCATGTGGGTGCTTGGCGCTCGAGCTCCAGGCACGCCACGTGTCGGCATGTGGGCGCTGGGCACTAGGCGCTAGAGCGTTAGCACGCCGCGTGTTGGCACGTGGGCGCTGGGTGCTCGAGTGCAAGGCGCTCGGGCGCTAGCGCGCCACGTATTGGCACGTAGGCGCTGGGCGCTCGAGCGCAAGGCGCTCGGGCGCTTGGGCGCCGGCAAGAAAAAGAGGCTTTTAGCCCCAGAAACTCCCTAAAGGGAAATTAGAGTGGAGTTAAACTCCTAAGCTGTTTTGAAACTGATGAAGGGCTTCTCCCCTTGAGCCCTAGTTCTTCCCCAAAGTGGGGTTTCTGAAAATGGGTCTCCTTCTTCTTTCTTTGTTGGCCGGATCTTGAAGATCAAGAAGTATGAGATTTTAAAAATCTCTCCTTTATGAGATCTGATGGCAGATCTGAGTTCCCCTTTAAGGGTTTTGTGGTGAAAAACTATTTAGTTTTATAAAATGAAGAGTAAAACTCTTGATTTAATTCAAAAGAAAGGAGAAGGTTTTAGAAACTTGAGGAAGGAGAAAGATCTCAGATCTAAAATTTTTTGGAGAGAGAAAAATTTGTGATATATTTTCATTATCCTTGCCTTTATAGGCTATACACTTTACACATAGCCCCTTGGGCTTCACAAAATGGCATTTTGCTTATCCCATGGCTCATGTGCCATTTCTTTTTACACATAAGCCATGGGCTTTACAAAATTTGGCTTTATGCCTATTTTTCTTACATTTATTCATAAAATAAAATAAAAGAAATACAACAAAATTATTTATTACAAAATTTGCATTTTGGCATGGGGGAGGCCGGCCGCTTCATGTTCGGGCTCGCTCCGGGCATTGGCCCACTTGACCTGGGCTTGGGCCCACCTGGTTTGGGGTTGACTTTGATTTTGACTTGGTCAACCGGAGTGTAAATTTTTACCCCAACAAATTATCCCCCATCAATAAATGCACGCCACACATGTAGGTCGTGTGCATGAAATTGATGGATCTTCTTTCACGTGGAGGCGACTTGATTTGGTTCCCGCTTTTAGGAAGCTGGCACTACCCTTTTTACGACATGGACGGTCGATACTGCCCTTTTTGCGACTTGGACGGTCGGTGCTGCCATTTTAGCGACGTGGACGGTCTATGCTGCCATTTTAGCGACGTGGACGGTCGATTCTGCCCTTTTTGCGACTTGGACGGTCGATGCTGCCCTTTTTGCGACTTGGACGGTCGATGCTGCCATTTTAGCGACGTGGACGGTCGGTTCTGCCCTTTTTGCGACTTGGACGGTCGGTTCTGCCCTTTTTGCGACTTGGACGGTTGATGCTGCCCTTTTTGCGACTTGGACGGTCGGTGTTGCCCTTTTAGCGACGTGGACTGTCGGTTCTTCCCTTTTTGCGACTTGGACGGTCGGTGCTGCCCTTTTAGCGACGTGGATGGTCGGTGCTGCCCTTTTAGCGACATGGACGGTCGGTACTGCCCTTTTTGCGACTTGGACGGTCGTTGCTGCCATTTTAGCGACGTGGACGGTCGATACTGCTCTTTTTGTGACTTGGACGGTCGGTTCTGCCCTTTTTGCGACTTGGACGGTCGTTGCTGCCCTTTTAGAGTCGTGGACGGTCGATGCTGCCCTTTTTGCGACTTGGACGGTCGGTGCTGCCATTTTAGCGACGTGGACGGTCGGTTCTGGATTTGACTTGCCCCGCTTCTTGTGGTGTCATGGATGAAGTTGACTTGTTTCCGAGGTGGAATTTGATTCTGCCAGGGAGGTCATTGGTTGTTTTGCTGACTTAATGTGATTTGGGTTGACATCAGCATCGTTACGCTGGAATATGGTACCAGGAGCGAATCATCATTTGTCATGACAGGATTTGGGGATTTTGGTTTTGGTTTGGCATCATCATCGCTACACTGGAATATGGTACCAGGAGCGAATCGACATTTGCCGTGAGGGAATTTCCCCTGTTCCCAGTTTAACGACTTAGGGGTCATCTGTTCCCAGTTTAACGACTTAGAGGTCATCTGTTCCCAGTTTAAATACTTAGGGGTCTATTGGATTGGAGTTTGGAATTTTGGGGTTAGGGTAGGCATCAGCGTTGCTAAAACTGAAGCACATATGCCAGGAGTAATTCATCATTTGCCTTTTCTTGTTGGGAAGCGGTGGCTTAGGAGACAGGTTTAGGTCCCTATCACCTAAGGCTTTTCAATTTTATGAGCCGTAAGGGTCCCATAAAAGCATTTTCTCCCTACGAGTCGAAAGGATCTCGTAGGTGCACTTTCTCCTTAGGAGTCGTGGGGACTCCCAAATGTGTTTTTCCTTTGTGAGTCGTAAGGATCCCACGAGGGTGTTTTCTTACGAGTCGTGAGGATTCCGTAAGTTGGTTCTCCTCATGTATCGTGAGGATACATGAGTGGGTCTTCCCAAATGGAGCGTAATTCCGAGGGCGGAGACCAGCCGCACAACTGGTGATTGCGGTAGGGCATGGGTATGCCGAGAATTATTTAAGCCCGTGGATTATATACGGTAGCCAATTTGGGGACTAACCGTAGGGCCGGGAGAATTTTGAGAAATTGGATTTTGGTTGGCGTCTGCATCGCTACACTGGAATATGGTACCAGGAGCGACTCATCATTCACCGTTTGGGGACTTAGAATTTGGATCTTGTTTGGCATCAACATTGCTGCACTAGAATAATGCCAGGAGCAACTCATCATTTTCCTCGAGAGGACTTGGGATTTGGGTTTTTGGTCGGCATCAACACCGCTAACACTGAAGCGTAAAGCCAGGAGCGACTCATCATTTGCCATTTCCCGTTGGGGAGCGGTGGCTTAGGAGACAGGTTTAGGTCCCTGTCATCTAAGACTTTTCAATTTTATGAGCCGTAAGGGTCTCATAAAAGCATTTTCTCCCTACGAGTCGAGAGGATCTCGCAGGTGTATGTTCTCCTTAGGAATCGTGAGGATTCCTAAGTGTGTTGCTCCTTTGTGAGTCGTAAGGATCTCACGCAGGGATTTTCTCCTCACAAGGTCGAGAGGACTTTGCGAGTGTATTTCATCTCTTTTCATGAGTTTGCGCCCTTTCGGGTTTTCACAAACTCGCCGGTAGTCCTGCTGTTTTTACTTACGGAGACCTTTCGGATTTTCATCCGTGCCCGTTTTGCTTGTAGACATACCGTTTTTTTTTCTTTTTTTTTTTGCCGCTGGTGGGACTTTAAAAGTAGTCTCACCGGCAGGATTTGGGAGAGATAGGGGTCGTTTATGCCCGTGGATTGTATACGGTTTTGCAGAATGTATGATCCAGACCGTAGGGTTGGTGTGCTCAATTCGCCTGCGACTTGGAGCATTCACACGTAGTATTTCTTGAGATATCGGCCATTGATGGGTGGCATGGGCCTTTCTCCCTTATCACTTATTAGTTGGTAGGATCCTCCGCCGAACACTTTCTCGATGACGTATGGTCCTTCTCAGTTTGGCTCGAATTTTCCCTTGGCATGTCGATTGGGGATGATCGGTCTTTTGAGCACCAACACCAACTCACCTTTCTTGAAAGCGCGGAGACGGGTTATCTTGTCATAGGCCCGTGACATTTAGGCTCGGTACAGCTCCAGATTTTGTTGTACTGCAAGCCTCTTTTCTTCGAGGGCATCGAGCTCTTCGAGCCGAAGGAGCACGTTTTCCTCCTCCGTCAATTTGTGCTGAACGGCCATTCCTAAGCTTGGAACTTCGATTTCGAGGGGGAGGAACGCCTCCACTCCAAAGAGCAATGAGTATGGAGTGGACTGAGTTGGAGTACGGTGCGTGGTACGATATGCCTATAACGCCTTATGAAGCTTGAGATTCCAGCCTCTCTTGTTGGCTGAAGCATTCTTCCTCAGGAGCTTGCATAGAGTCTTATTGAAGGTTTCGGCCAGCCCATTGGCTCTTGGATTATAGATGGAGGAATATCTCCAGTCTATCTTGTGTGGAGTAGCGAATCTTGAGACTTTGAAGCTCTTGAAAGAAGGCCCGTTGTCAGAAATGATTCTTCTTGGTATACCGAAGCGGTATAGAATATTATGCTGGAAGAATGTCAGAATATCTTCTGTCTTGACTTCTTTTAGTGGGACAGCTTCAGCCCATCTGGAGAAGTAGTCTGTTGCAGCCAGTATGAACCGGTGGCCTTTGGATGACGGAGGATCAATTGGACCAACATGTCGGTGCCCCAAACTTCAAAGGGCCACGACGCCACCGTAGGATGCAACGGATTGGGATGCTTGTGAATGAAATCACCGTGAATTTGGCAGATATAATATTTCTTTGCATGCTCTCCGCAATCCCGTATCATGGTGGGCCAGTAATAACCAAGCCGTTTAATTTGAAGTCGCATCTTGGGGCCAGATTGGTAAGCACCGCAAACGCCCGAGTGAACTTCTTTCATGACCTTTTGGGCTTCGGCCAATGACAGACACCTGAGCCAGAGTTGGTCATATGACCTGCGGTATAGCGTGTCATTTACAAACACGTATCGGAAAGCTCTCTTCTTCAGCTGAACCCTCGCAGATCTTCTTTCGGGCAGCTTGTCGTATCGGAAGTACTCTATGAAGGGTTCTCTCCAATCGGGCTCGTCTTGAACGATCAAAGCTTCTTTGGCGGGACTGCTCTTCTGTTCCGCGCTTTCCTCTTCTCATAGAGAGACAGGGGGTAGAATTTGCCGGCTCCTGACCGTGATCAGAATTTCGTCCGTGTCAGGATCATCCAACTCCTTGGCTAAGCGAGCGAGTACGTCAGCCTTTCCGTTCAACGCTCTAGGGATTCTCATTAGTTCAATGTGAGTGAACCGTTTCATGAGTTCCACCACTCGGCCTCTGTACCGAGCTAACTCAGGTTCGTATATCTTATAGTCGCCGCTTACTTGGTTGACGACAAGCTGGGAGTCACCGTAAACCCGTAGTTGAAGGATTTCCATTTCTATGGCGAGTTCCAAACCAGCTATAAGAGCTTCATACTCGGCCTCATTGTTTGTGCGAGGCTCGGTGAGAGCAAAAGAACGCCGTAGGGTTCCCATTGATGGCGTGATGAACACTAATCCTATCCCCGCTTTTACCTCCGGGACACTTGATCTGCCGGAGCTCCTTATTGATGAGGCTCTATCGAAGTAGAGCTCCTAACATTGCTCATCTTCCTCGAGGTGCAGCACTTGTTCGTCGGGTAACTCACAATTTAGCGACGACCCTTCTGGTATGAGATGAGCAGCGAGAAAGTCTGCAAGAGCTTGCCCTTTTACTGCTTTCTGAGGAGTATAAACTATGTCAAACTCAAGTAGCATAACAGCCCTGTTCCCCTCCGAAAGGCGGCCGCAGACGTGAGGACGGCTGGCCTGAGATTCGGAGCAGATGCTATTTAGTTTTACCCATCCACCTCTCCGAAGATGCCAAGTTGATTTATGGCACCGTGTATCGGAGGTTTAGACGGATGCGGCCGATGTAGCAGACTTCGTCAGATTCCCCCTCGTTTGAGGGGGTTTTAATTGTGGGGACGCTCTTCCCTGCAAGCGCAAGCCCCTGTAGTTAATTACGCTACCGCATCACGGTAGCCACTTTCTCTTTCTCCAGAATTTCACTTCGTGTCGTATGTGTTTGTTTTGTTTGTGGATGCCCGTGGATTGTATACGGAGACTAAGTTATGCCATCGCCCGTAGGACGTGGATTAGTCCAAATCCGTATTTACTTAGATTTGGGTTTGGTGTTTTAGTTTAAGGATACGTTAGCCATTTTGAGGCTAAGATCAACTTAAACGTTCGTTAAGGATACGTTAGTGTGATTTGAGACTAAGATCAACTTAACGGGATCGTTTGGATCCGACAAAAGAGCATTTGGGGGCTCTATTATTCCAGTTTAGGGACGTAGTGGTCCGTTTAACGTATGGCCGTCGGGACCCGTCACCTCTCTGACGATGTTGAAGGATTACAACGACAGGTGTCAGAGGAGTTCGGAGATGTACCCTCGAACCGGATGTAAATTGATTTAAGAGAGCAGCTGTGCTCAGTCAATTTAATTTGAGGACTTACGGCCATGATTGGGCTAAGTCCAGTTGAAAAAATTCAATGCTTTTATTTGTTTTAGGCCTATTAGACCTGTGCCAGGGCTTTGCCCCTGTTTAACAATGCACTGCATTTTATTTTGACCTGCTAGGCCTTTCTGATTTAGGCTCTGTCCCTTTATAAATGATGCAGAGCATCTGTTTGGACTTAGCCCTTTTTTATTGCATTGCAATTTAATTTGACCTACTAGGCCTTTCTGATTTGGGCCTGGCCCTTTAGTAAATAATGCATTGCATTTGTCAGGCGCTTTGCGCCAATCAATGAGCGCAAACGCTTGCGGAGATGACACGTGTCGCGTAAGCGCAGTGCGCTGCACCAGTGCGCTGCGCTTGCGCTGCTGACATGTGGCGCGCTCTGATGAGTTGCGCTAATTTCAGAGAGCAAGCCTCTATCTCAAAAGCGCATAGCGCAAGTGGTTCAGATGCTGTCACGTGGCGCTCTCTGGTGGCTTGCGCCAACCCAAGAGCGCAACAGTGCAGTTTTGCAAGTGCAAGGCACTATAAGAATCTTTCAGATTTCAGAACCAATGGTTCATAAAAAAGTGCAAAGCACTGTTTGATTTCTTGATCCAATTTAGATCAAAGAAAATAAGTTTTTCTTGTTTTTCTTATTTCAGGAAACCAGTGGTCCATAAAAAAAAGTGCAAAGCACTTATTATTATTGATTTTTTCTTTTTATTGAAGATCATTGATCTTGTTCTCAGATCAATGATCTGTTCATAAGAGAATTTTTTTCTTTTTTCTAAAGGTTTGTACCTTTTTTGTTCTTGAGGAATTCTCTCCAATTCTTCAGATTTCTCAATGATGATGTTGATGATTTTGAATTGAGGTCTAGGGTCCTTTATATAGTGCCCATAAATTTTGTTAGATTTTTTAAAGAGATCTTTCTCTGAGTGATTTGGGGAATTTTCCCCACCGTTAGATCTTTGATCCAAGGGCTTCTGTTTTACAGAAGAAAATCTTCTTATTTTAACAAGAACAGAAAGATTTCTTTAAAATTTTAATTCTTTTTGGCGCAAATACCCCAGCGCGTGACACGTGTCAGCAGCGCAGAGCGCAGCGCAACTGCGCTGACACGTGTCGCGCAGCCCACGGCGCAGCGCATCTGCGCTGACATGTGTCGCGCAGCGCACGGCGCAGCGCAACTGCGCTTGCGCAATTGCGCTAACACGTGTCGCGCAGCGCAACTGCGTTGCGCTGACACGTGTCGCGCAGAGCAGCGCTTGCGCAACTGAAGCGTTGCTTCCTTTAATTTGTTTTAAATAGAGCTTTGCTCTGATTGGGCGCGCTGCGTTGTCGTATCAGCTTTCGACATGTGGCGCGTTGCGCGCAGCGCAAAGAATTTGAAGCGTTGCTTCGAATTTTGAATTTTGAAATTCAAACAGAGCTTTGCTCTGATTGGGCGAAACAAATGCCCCCCCACCGTTGCGCTCATGTGGTGCGCACGTGAGTGCAGCGGTGACAAGATCTTGACCGTTGGATCAATGGGTGAGCTGAAGGGGCGCAAGCGCCTTATAAATAGGACCTCTGGCCCTTAGAAAATCTTCACCATTTTCTAAAATTTTGATTTTCAGAGATTTGCTCTTGCTTAAGAACTTCAGAGTTTTGCTCTTGTCTCCAGAACTCTAGAGTTTTGCTCTCATTTTCCAAGTTAGAAAACTTTAAGTAAAATTAATTAAGTTAAATTAATTTAAATCAATCTTAACCAACAGAGCCTTTCTCTCATAGATCTTTTGATCTAAAGAAATCCCTTTGGGGTTTCATAAACAAAGCTTTGCTCTCAAGAATTTATTTCAGGGTTTCTTAGCCCATGAACAGAGCTTTGCTCAGAATATAGATCCCTGATCTTCTGATGATGAACTCTTAAGAGTTTTTTCATATGGATCTTTAAGATCCCAGAACTTCAATTTTTTAGGAATTAATTAATAAATTTTTTTTGATGAGTTTTTTTTATTATTACAGAGCTAGGCTCTTTAAAAAATCTTATTCCCCTGAGACCAGAGTTTTTTATTATTAATGGGAATATTCTCTTGGGGACCAACTGACAATCTCATCCAATGATGAGGTTGTCTTATTAACTGACGTATTGTCATCCAGATTTTGTGGGTCCCCCTTCGGTCTCCTACCCACTGCACTGCAATGTGGTGTAATTAATTTTAGTTTAATTTTAATAAATTTTTAATTTAAAAAATTTTAAACGCCAAGCGTTGGAATTGCAACACTAACGGCTGATTTTGTTCACTTACAGCGATCATGTCTCTTGATACTTCATTCCCGTTCGCTCGCTCGGAGGAAGGGTTTCCTGAAGCGCCTTTGGACCGCGAAGTCCTAGCCATGATCAGGGACCACGACCCGGAATATAAGAGTCCACCTTTGGGGGTCGTGGTATAATCAGATTATCATGGTTCGACGGAGCTTCACGTGCGCAGTACCGTCAGAACCCATCACGGCGATTCATTACGCCAGCCCACCCCCGGTGCAGTATGCCATGGAGATGGTTGATTGGACTTCGAAGGGCTTTCTTCATCATGCCATAGATGCGATTCCGGTTCAGCGTCCCATGGTTTTGGATATCCTGGGACGCCGTATCTATCAAGGCTAAGCGCGACCTTGGGGGCAATCATATAACATAGGTCTGATCCCCCGCCACCCGATCGGCTATCTGCCGTGGGCTCGGTATATCCTGTCGACGAAGAAGTCGCAGTTGATAAGGTTTGGGTTGTACACTGCGGTCTATGTCTCCCTCTTCCAGTATCCCACGCTTCCCACCTGGTGGTTCAAGGCTTTCTTGGAGCAGTGGAACATCCCCACTCACACTTTCCTAGCAATGGATCGGGAAGCGTCAATTTCTTTGGAGGAGTTCACAGAGGTCTCCGGTTTACCGGTTATAGGGGAGCACTATGAGGAGTTGCTTCCGACAGACGGGTATGTCTTCGGTGCCAAGCCGGCGGTAAGGGGCCTCATGCCGGAGAATGCTGTTCAACACCAATTCCTAAGTTTGATCAAGGTGTTGAACATCTACGAGGCCCTTTTCATCGAACGTGGGAGTCGCGGAGTTAGTTTTGAGGATTTCATCGCCCGGTTCCTTCACCCAAGTGTCCTCTCGGCAGAAACTGCCAAGTATGCCACCCTTGAGGACCCTTTCGGTCTAGGTTTGGATAACCTACCGGCGAAGGAAATAGACCAAAGGGGTTTTTTCCTTCCTAACTCTCCGGCTATGTCTTTTGCGGAAGTTGCATCTCCTGGGATGGACGAGGAGGCCTTCTTCTTAGGATTTCTTGGGCTATGGCTGAGTTGGTTTGCGCTCCCAATGCATTCTCTCCATATGTGGCCCTCTGTCTTTTACCCTGCTCACCGGATGACCATCGGGGTAAAAGTGGCCGTTGGGATAGCCGGCTTGGCACACTTGTATCACGGCCTCAGTCGAGCGGCGGATGCTAATGAGCCTGGGGTGCTGCACGTGATCTTCCCGATGCACTACATCGTATCGTGGCTCGAGCTACATACATCGGGTGTTTTCGGCATGCATAAAATGCCATCGTTCTATGACAGGTGCAGCTTCCCTCGCATCATACAGTTGATTGGAGCATCAATTATGACTCTATCGCCACGGAATGCCAGAGGGTTACTCCTTCGCCCCCACACCTTTGGAGACGGGGTGTCTTTTGTCGACAAGGTGTTGACTATTGGAAAGGCGTCTACCACTGTGGTGCGGCCATTGCAGGACACTTTCAAAGATGGAGCCTCATCTCTGACGGCCCGGGAGACGCTTCACTTATATTCTATTAGACCGGGCTTCCTGGTGTTCAGGCAGAACGGTGCGGCGATTTTCATGAGGTACAACCCGCATCGCTTCGCCCAACAACTGAGCTACAATCAAGGGGTACCATTGGAGGCCTTCCTTTCGGAACCTGCTGCGACCGAAGAAGGGATGGAGAGCGCGCTGCATCATTTCATGCGACTGAACACGGGCTCCCACTTCTTCATCAGTGAACCGGCTTGCGCCTTACGACTCCTCAGGGTATATACAGAATGGTACAGTCATTCGACGGGAGCTGTCATAAAGGAGGAAAGGCGATTGCTGGTCGACCGTAAGGGTGCGCCTCCAGTTAGCGACCGCAACGCTCCTTTAGTGCCAAGGACCCCGGTGGTTCCCCCTCTAAAAGATGCCAGAGCCAGACCATCGCGTGTGCAAAGTCCTCCACACGGATTGCCGTTCCCTGATATCGCAAATGCACCACCAGCGCCCTATACTCCAGTGGAGACAGTGGTTGTAGCCTCGCCGGAGTCTGGCGTGGGTGCGGAAATCGGGACCCGCCGCCCCAAGGCGTCTGCAAAGCGCAAGTCGATTCCGGGTGCACCTAGGGTTGGTGGGCAGAAGAAGAAAAAGAAGTCGCTCTTCGCTGCTGACGTCGCGTTCGGTCAGGAACCCCATGCTCCCTATGGTGAGGGCCTGAGTGAATATAGGACTAACGAGGGATTAGTCATGCCGCCGGATGACACGGATTTGGAGGCCGCCCTCGAAGCTTCGGAGCGGTTGGCGAGGCGCGACGCGTGGCTGGCTAAGCTTGCGGAATCATGTAATCACTAGTCGCATTTTCTATTGCATCACATCTTTATTATTGCCTTTGACTAATATTTTTCCTTCTTTTCTTCCAACAGGCATCACCACTGAAGAAGCCATTGCCGCTTCCCTCAAGACTTTCCAAGAGGAAGAACGCCTTAGAGCGTCTTTAGGCCTTAGTAAGTTTCAATTCATCAAGTTTTCATTTTCCTTGTGTTATGGTCGATCTAACCTCTCCCTTTTTTATCATAGGAACCTCAATGCCGTTCCCGCCAAGTGACACGGATATTCTGCCAGCTGCCGATGTTCCTGCTTCCTCAGGGCTACCGTGGGAGGTCCGTCTTGAAGAGCCGATGAGAGATGCCTTAAAGGCTCTGGAGGCATCTCTGAACGAGGATGACGACGCCTTGATGAAGGAAGCGTCGAAGAGGTCCATCGCGACAGCCCGGGAGGAAAGGAAGCGGTCGAGGCACGAAGCAAAGGCACGCAGGGCTGCCTTGGCTATTGGAGCGGGCCCAAGCACCGTTCCTCGTGCCGATACTCCGTCAGAAGATCCTCCGGTCGCCCTGTCTACAGCTCATAGATAGGCTATTCGCGCCAATAGGGAGGCTAACGACAAGTCCACTTCAGGTAATACTTCTTTCAGAATTTTGTTGTAAGAATTATAAAGCTGTCGGTTCTTATATGTTCTACCTTGCAGGGCCAAGCCTAACCGAGGGGGAGGCGGAGACTGTCGAACCTGAGGGGCTAAGGGAAGAGGCATTGGTCGAGCCCGAGCCAGTGGCGGATGACACAGCTGGGACTGCTGAGCTCGAGATAGTGGCTGATGAACTGGTCATGTCCACTATGCCTGAGCAGGTGGTTGATGTCGAGCCCGAGGTAGTAGCGGGCGAAGTGCCTGAGACCGATAACCTCGTGGTGACGGTGGACGAGACAACCGTGACTGCTGAGCCCGAGGGAGTAGCGGGTGAGGTAGACATGATTCCTGAGGACGAGCCAACCGCTCTTTCTCAGGAGTCTGGCAATGCTCCGGTCATAGCTCTCCCTGCCTATGGCCCCCCGCCGTCTCCTGGCCTCGCGAGCACGACAACGGCCCCCGTGGAGTCTGGGGATGAGGCCACGGGTGGTGGTCTTATGTTGATGGAGGAGGGAGACGCCTCCGTCTCGGCTGGAGGCTCATCAGGTAAATTTCGGATTACCGTCACCCTTTTTTTTTTATCTTGCAATCGCTTCTGACAGGTTTACCCTTGTTTTTTAACGCAGGTGCGGCCAGCGCCGATGCTCCACTGCTCGAGGGAGCGCCGTCGACTACTGCCTTGGCGGTGGTCACTTCTCAGCCCTCTCTTATACCATCGAAGATGCTGGAAGGTATGGATTTGCAATCTATTTGTTTCGTCTTTCAGCCGCCTAATTTATGTACTAAAGTCGTACCGCTGTGCTTTTTCAGGAGTGCTTTTTGATCATCTCTATCAAGTGTTGCTCCCACACTTCTCCTTCCCATCTGAATTTGCTTCTTCCTCTGGTGGCGCTGGTGAGTATGGTTTCCAATTAATATCTTTCTTTTTCAGTGATGGAATTATTTCTAACTTTTTTCTCGTCCCGACTGCAGTGCTACAAATTGAAGGAGGGGATGAAAGACAAGCCGCGCTACCGGACCTTCCGGCCTTGCCACCTGCCTCAGCTGGTACAGCAACTATCACATTGATAACTCCCTTCTTTTTTTATTTCTTGAACTGTTGTCTGATCATATCTTGTTTTTTCAGCTGTCGTTCCGGTCTCGGCACCCTTCGAGCCTCGGATCATAATGCCGGCGGGCCCTTTCCTGAGATGTCTATCCTCGAAAGGCGCCGCGAATAGTCTGCGCATGTTGATCGACTACGTCGAGGAACTCGACGTCGAGACTCGTACATCTGCTGCAGACTTCGCTACGGCGGTTAACCCGATGCTGGTGATACTCATAAACTTCCATGACGAGGGCATCATCACTTCTTGGGTTAACCACTGTAGAGAGATCGAGGCTCATCTACATCAACTGGAGTTAATGCGCCTTGCTCCCGAGACCTTAGCCGCAAGCAACGAAAGAGCAGCGTGGATCGAGCAAAGCGCTTCTTACGTCCACCACTTGGAACAAGAAGCGGCTTTAAAGCTGAGGGAATGCCAAGAGACCTCGAGCGAGACGGCTCGTCTGCGTGCTGAGGTTGAGGCGAATGCTGCCCAAGTGAAGGCTATCTTTGAGGGCCTCCTGGAACGCATCTCTCATGGGCTAAACTTGAAGCGAAAGCTTGATGTCGCCGAACGTGACACCCCAGGCCGTGAGGCTGCTCATCAGGCCATTAAGGAGCAGCTTGCATCTGTCTTGCAGCAGTGAACTCAAGTGGAGGCAGATCTGGCGGTGGTGGCCGATCAGGAGAAAGTGTGGAAGGAGGTGCGTGAACAATTGCTAGAGCTATGAAAGACGCTTCCTTCCCAGTAATTCCCATTGTATCTAGATACTTGTAAAATTTTTCTTTTTAAATAATATGTATCCATTCTTTATTCTTTTGTACGTTTCACCTTGTACTTGATTACATTCAATAAAGATATACATTTTTCTTTGCAATGTCTTGTACTATTTCTTTGCTTTTTCCTTTCTCTTATTATTAGCATGCTGTCTTGATAAACACATTTGACCGATAATAGAGTAATCATCTAGATTTCTCCAAGAGATAACGATGGCTTAGGCCGCAGGTTCAGATCTGCCGCCTAAGACTTTTCAACTCCATGAGCCGTGAGGGTCTCAAAGAGACTTTTCTCCCTACGGATCGAGAGGATCTCGTAGGTGGATTTTCTTCTTAGGAATCGTGAAGATTCCTAAGCGTGTTTTCTCTTATAAGTCGTAAGGATCTTATAAGAGAATTTTTCCCTCTCACGAGTCGAGAGGACCCGTAAGCGGTTGTTTCCCTCCTTGTCGAAATTCGACTTTGGAGAGTGCAACCCGTGAATAGTAAGTGCAACCCGTGAATAGTATGCAAAAGACCGTTTTAGACCGACTTGCAGGGTCTCATTGCTCAGGAAATAAGTTTTTTTTATCCCTGCTGCCTGAGGCTTCATCTTGCAATTTGAGACGAATCGGGAATTTCCCGTGGAGACACTGATTTCTCTGCGAGCCGATGCGAATCAGGAGGCTCTCATCAAGGATGCTAGTTTCCCTGAGTTGAGGTATTTGCCAAGGACACTTGTTTCCCTGGTGTTGAAACGAATCGAGAATTTCCCGCGGAGACACTGGTTTCTCTGCGAGTCGACGCGAATCAGGATTTTCTTCGTCAAGGACACTTGTTTCCTCGAGTCGAAGGATTTGTCGAAGACACTGGTTTCTTCGGGGTTGAGACGGATCGTGAATTTCCCGCAGAGACACTGGTTTCTCTGCGAGCCGACGTGAATCAGGAGGCTCTCATCAAGGACGCTAGTTTCCCTGAGTTGAGGTATTTGCCAAGGACATTTGTTTCCTTGGTGTTGAAACGAATCGAGAATTTCCCGCGGAGACACTGGTTTCTCTGTGAGTCGACGTGAATCAGGATTTTCTTCGTCAAGGACACTTGTTTCCTCGAGTCGAAGGATTTGCCGAAGACACTGGTTTCTTCGGGGTTGAGACGGATCGGGAATTTCCCGTGGAGACACTGGTTTCTCTGCGAGCCGACGCGAATCAGGAGGCTCTCATCAAGGACGCTAGTTTCCCTGAGTTGAGATATTTGCCAAGGACATTTGTTTCCCTGGTATTGAAACGAATCGAGAATTTCCGGCGGAGACACTGGTTTCTCTGCGAGTCGACGCGAATCAGGATTTTCTTCATCAAGGACACTTGTTTCCTTGAGTCGAAGGATTTGCCGAAGACACTGGTTTCTTCGGGGTTGAGATGGATCGGGAATTTCCCACGGAGACACTGGTTTCTCTGCGAGCCGACGCGAATCAAGAGGCTCTCATCAAGGACGCTAGTTTCCCTGAGTTGAGATATTTGCCAAGGACACTTGTTTCCCTTGTGTTGAAACGAATCGAGAATTTCCCGCGGAGACACTGGTTTCTCTGCGAGTCGCCATGAATCAGGATTTTCTTCGTCAAGGATACTTGTTTCCTCGAGTCGAAGGATTTGCCGAAGACACTGGTTTCTTCGGGGTTGGAATGAACCGTCGAGATTTGGCTTCGTTTTCTGGCGGAGCCTATTGGGAAAGTATGGTTCCCTCTTTGTTTGCGCCCTTGGATTGTATATAGGGATCGATGTGATCTCAACTGTAGGGCCAAAGTTTTATCATTTCTTTTTGTTTTATTTCCGCGATGCTCTATCATTTCAGCTTTTATATCGCAAAGGTCGCGATTGCCCAATCATTTCGGCTATTTTTCGCGGTGCCCAATCATTTCGGTTATTTATTTTATTTTCACTCGCTGCTTTTTATTGCGAGTTGCCCAATCATTTCGGCTATTTTGTATGCCTACGTTTTTTACTTGCTGCTTTTTATTCAAGTTGCCCTATCATTTCGGCTATTTCGTATGCATGTGCGGCCTACCGGCTTTTCACCATAAACCTGAAATTAGACATCGATTTCGGCATCAGCACCGCTACAACTGGGATATTGCCAGAAGCGAATCATCATTTGCCTCCGTCGATGTTGAACAAAGGTGGCTTAGCGAACAGAGTTAAGGTCCTGTCGACTATGGCTTTTAACTTCATGAGCCGTAAGGGTCTCACAAAGATATTTCTCCCTAAAAGTCATGAGGATCTTGTAGGTGTATTTTCTCCGCAGGAATCGTGAGGATTCCTAAGTGTATGTTCCTCTGTAAGTCGTATGGATCCTACAAGAGGGTCTTCTCCTTGTAAGTCGAGAGGACTTATAAAGGTTGTTCATCATGCTCACATATCCCTAATCACGGATGAAATTTGGTTTGGGAAATGTTTATTCACGCCCATGGATTGTATACAAGGGTCAGTATTGAACCACTTGTAGGGCAGTATCGAAGGTTGTGGAGGGTTTGCTTAAGAACAGGCTTAGGTCTCTGTAACTTAAGACTTTCAAATCTTATGAGCCGTGAGGGTCCCATAAGAGAGTTCTCCCTACGAGTCGTGAGGATCTCACAAGTGTATTTTCTCCTTAGGAATCGTGGGGATCTCTAAGTGTGTTGCTCCCTTGTGAGTCATAAGGATCTCACGCGTGTGATTTCTCTTTACAAGGTCGAGGGGACTCTGTAAGTGTCTTTTAACGAGGTTGCGCCCTTTCGGGTTTTCACAAATACTCGCCGGTAGTCCTGCTGTTTTTACTCATGGAGCCCTTTCGGGTTTTCATCCGTGCCCATTGTGCTTATGGACATACCTTTTTTTGTATTCATTTTATTTTTATATATTTTTTTTCTTTACGAGGTCGCGCCCTTTCGGGTTTTCATGAACACTCGCCGGTAGCCCTGCTGTTTTTACTCACGGAGCCCTTTCGGGTTTTCATCCGTGCCCTTTTTGCTTATGGACATACCGTTTATATATATATATATTTTTATATATATATTTTTTTCTTTTTTCTTGTATTCATCTCGTCAGCCTGAAGATGCTGCGGTAGTAGTTTAAGGACGTTTCGGTCTGCCGTTAGTTTAAAGACGTTTCGGTCCGTCATGGAGAAGGCTGGCTACCGCTTATAAAGTATGAGCTTAGGAAGATAGCGAGCGGACATAATCGTCGTCATCTATCATTGACCTAGGCGGTAACCTTCTAAGCGTAGTATTTCTTTAGGAAGCGACCATTTATTGACCTGAAAAGCCTTTCACCGTGCATATCCATAAGTAGATAGGCTCCACCTTGGTAGACCTTGTCTATGATGTACGGGCCTTCATAGTTCGGCTCAAATTTTCCTCGCTTGGCTCGATTGGGGATCATAGGTCTTTTGACCACTAGCACGAGTTCGCCTTGGCGGAATATCCTTGGTCGGGCCAATCTCTCATATGAGCGCGTAATCTTCGCTTTATAAGCTTCCAGATTTTGTTGCGCTATGAGCCGGGTTTCATCAAGGGCATCAAGCTCCTCAAGCCGAAGGTGAGCGTTTTCTTCATCTGTTAGCTCGTAATGGACTGCCACTTGTAGAGAGGGTAACTCTATCTCGAGGGGGAGTACTGCTTCTGTACCGAATACTAACGCGTATGGCGTTGTGTTCGTGGCCGTCATGAACGTAGTTCGATATGCCCAAAGAGCTTCTTGCAGTCTCTCATGCCAGTCCTTCTTATTTCGGGACACCGTCTTCTTCATGATCTTTGTCAAGGTCTTATTGAAGGCCTCAGCTAGACCGTTAGCTCACGGATTATAAACCGAGGAATATCTCCAGTCTATATTGTGTTGTTGCGCGAAGCGACTGATCTTGTGGCTTCTGTAAGCTGGCCTATTATCGGAGATGATCCGTCTCGGAGTTCCAAACCGATATATGACGTGCGTCTTGAAGAAATGGAGGATATTCTCCGTCTTCACTTCTCTCAACGGTACTGCTTCTGCCCATTTAGAGAAGTAGTCAGTTGTCGCCAGGATAAAACGATGTCCCTTGGACGATGCTGGTTCGATAGGGCCGACTATGTCAGTTCCCCACATTTCGAATGGCCAGCTAGCCACTGTTGGATGGAGTGGATTTGGATGTTGGTGGATGAAGTCCCCATGGATTTGGCATGAGTGGCATTGCTTCGCATATTCGAGGAAGTCCTGGATCATCGTGGGCCAGTAGTAACCCATCCGTTTAATCTTCAACTTCATCTTCGGGCCTGCTTGGTGAGAACCGCAGAGTCCGTCATGAACTTCCTGAATGACTCTTTTCGCTTCATCAGGTCCCAGGCATCTCAACCACAAAGAATCGAATGATCTCTTGTACAGAGTATCATTGACGAAGGCGAAAGACAGAGTTCGTTTCATAAGCTGATGTCTTGAGGACGCATCTTCGGGCGTTCGACAGTATTTGAAGTAGTCTATAAAGACTTCTCTCCAATCCTCATCCTTTTCCCGGTCTTTTATTTGCAGGGTCGTCTGCTGAGTTGCTCTCTTTTCTTCGGATGATTCCGGAGATATTTCCGCTGGGGCAAGCACCCGACGACTTTGTACCACGATTCTTACGTCATCGAGGTTCTCATCAGCCAGTTCCTTAGCGAGTTTGGCCAACGCTTCTGCTTTGCTGTTTTCTGCGCGCGGTATGTTCTCCAAAGTATAGGAGGGAATTTGGGTCAATAATTGTTGCACCTTTTCGCCGTACTTCACCAACTCTGGCTTGCACGTCTGGTAGTCGCCGTTTACTTGAGTAACGACCACCTGGGAGTCTCCGTATATGAGGAGGTTTTCAATTCCCATGTCGATGGCGATCTCGAGGCCTGCTATCAAAGCTTCGTATTCGGCTTCATTGTTTGTCCTCGGCTCTGTTAGGGAGAAAGCAAAGCGCATTATCCCTCCTTGTGGAGTTACAAAGATGAGTCCCACCCCCGATTTGATTATAGGGGTACTTTGTTTGCGCTTCTTCATGGAAGATGCTCTATCGAAATAAAGCTCCCATCGGGTATCACCACCGTCGATCGCATCAAATGCATGTTTGTCTGGAAGATCGCAATTCACAGGAGAATTGGCGGGTATCGGATGCTCAGCGAGGAAGTCGGCGATGGCCTGGCCTTTCACTGCCTTGAGAGGTTGATACGTTATCGAGAACTCCATCAAGAGCAGGGCCCATTTAGCGAGTCGTCCCGTCAATATGGCCCTCGACATTAAATATTTAAGGGGGTCCACCTTCGAAATGAGACGGACTTCATGTGCCAACGCATAGTGTCTGAGCTTTGTTATCGCAAAGATCAACGCTAGGCAGTGTTTTTCAATGGGGGAGTAGTTGCTTTCTTCCCCCAGTAGAACTCGACTTAAGTGGTAGAGTGCTTTTTCTTTCCTTTGATCGTTCTCCTGTGCCCATAATGCACCTAAGGAACCTTCAAGGGCGGTTGTATAAAGGATGTGGGGCTTCCCTTTGACCGGAGCAGCCAATACTGGCGGGTTCTGCAGGTATTGTTTGATCTCGTCTAGCGCGCTTTGGCACTTTTGGTCCCAGACGAACGGGGTTCCCTTCTTCATCAGGTGGCTGTAAGGACGGCACTTGCCTGAAAGGTTGGTTATAAATCGTTGTATATACGCAAGCTTTCCTTGGAGAGACCGCAGCTGTTTGAGAGTCCTTGGCGGAGGCATTTCCATGATGGCCTTGATCTTTGATGGATCTATTTCGATACCTCGGTGTCGGACGATGAATCCTAGGAATTTGCCTAAGGAAACTCCTAATGCACACTTGAGAGGATTCATCTTCAAGTTGTATTGTCGAAGGCGTTGAAATACGGTCTTTAGATGCTCGAGATGTTCCTCGTATGATTTGCTTTTAACCACGAGGTCATTGATATAGCATTCGACGATTTCGTGTATAAGGTCATCAAAGATCTTCATCATGGCCCTCTGGTAGGTAGCACCGGCGTTCTTTAAACCGAAGGGCATCACCTTGTAGCAGAATATACCCCAAGGAGTCCTGAAGGCGGTGTGCTTCTGGTCTTCGGGGTGCATCTTTATCTGATTATACCCTGACGAGCCGTCCATGAAGGAGAAAATCTCATGAGTGGACGTATTGTTTATCATCAGTTCAGTGACTAGCACTGGGAAATCGTCCTTCGGGCAGGCTTTATTGAGATCCCGGAAGTCCACGCATATGCGTACTTTCCCATTTTTCTTCATCACGGGGACGATGTTGGCGATCCATTCAGGATATTGAACCTCCTGAATAAAGACGGAGTCGATCATCTTCTTGACTTCAGCATTGATGCTCATCTCAAGCTCGAGCCGCATTCTTCTCGGTGCTTGCTTGACTGGCTTGACATCCGGGGATATTGTCAATTTGTGCACATCAATTTCTGGATCTAATCCCAGCATTTCGGAATAGTTCCATGCGAAGCAATATTTATGCTGCATAAGCAGGTCTTTTAAAGAAGCCACCTTCTCTTCAGACAGCAGCTCGCTAATGAATGTCGGTTGCGGGTCGTTCGCCGTTCCCAGCTCAATTTTCTTGAGGTTATCTGCACTGGTATGGATTCCATCTTCCAGCTCTTTTGGCGCTAGTGGGAACTTTGAGATCACCTCGTCGTTGCTGTTTTCAAAGCAACAGGGAAGGTCAACCATGTTCTTGGGCTCTTCTTTTGATATGGTTATCACGTGACAAGTACGAATTCGCTTCCAATCCCAATGTGGAACTGGTTCTTCTTCCATGGCCTTGGGTTCGTGCTTTTGTGGCGGCGCTACCCTCCAGTTGTCGGACAGAGCGAACTTGCCAAGCTGATACTGATCTTCGACCCAATTCTTGAAGGTGAAGCAGTCTTCGAGAGGATGCCCTACCACTCGGTGATAAAAGCAATAGTCTGGGTGTGAGACCTCGCCTGCTTGTTCGGGGTGTTTAGACTCCGGTAGTGTAAGCATCTAATGTTTTAGAGCGAGGTCAAGTATTTTCTTTATCTTGTCCCGAGGAAAAGAGTATGCTCGACCCATTTTTCTCATGAGGGATAGATCGGAACCGCTCGGTTCCCGCTTGCGTGGCCTCTTAGCCCCGCTTCGTTGCTGTTGAGCGCTTTTTTCGCGTTTCGACTTGTTTCTGCCTCTGCGTCGAGCCTTCTTTATAACAGGTTGACAAGGAGCGGCATTTTCATGTTTCACGGCCTGCTGGAGGAGGCGTTGCGTTTTGGCTTTCTCGTAGATGACCATTTCGCGGTTATGGTCATCTCGGACTTTTTGACCAGCTTCCCTTATAAGTTTGTCCATTTGTTCTTCGAACGACGGACTGGGCACTTTTGTGTTTGGAACTTTTACTGGTTCAGGATTAGCATCTTCCCATTGAGCATCTGCTTCTTCATCGAAGTCGTACACGACGTAGCAACCGTGGAGTAGCTCTCGTTTCTTTGACCGGATGTATCCAAGCCCGATTGTTTCCATTCTCCCATTAGGCAGTTTACGTTGAGCCCCGGGAATGTTCCAGACTTTATCATAGAACTTGGCTTTTGGAACGGTCTGCTTGAAGGATATCCCCTAGCGCTTCAGCAGCCTCTTCAGGCCTTCTGTATAATATCTGGGGAGACGGATAGGCTGAAGCCTGTCGAGCGTAGGATCCGCGCCATGCCAGATTTCTTTCTCCACTCTGGTTTCTTCAGAACGGTAGAATAGAATTGCTTTTTCTCCTTCTCGCCTGGGAGGGACATAGAACGTCCGCAACCCATCTACACTGTAGATATCGAGTGCATCAAGTTCTTTACGGTGTTTAAGCGGCACCATGGCGACTTGTAGACTTTGCTCTTCGTCAGCAGACATTTGTATTGAAGGTCGTGCAGAGAATACAACATGGACCTCATCTTCCGAGTCGCTACCAAAGATCAACGTAGGAGCGGATGGTTCTGGCTTGTTGTGTCGAGACGGCCCAGAGTAAACTATCTCTTCTTCTTCTTCGGTATCACTCCCGAAAACAGGAATGGTGGCAGCGACTTTGTTCTCCGGCTTGTGACACCTCTCCGTGTCTTCGAAATCCAGTAAGAAGTATTTAACATCTTCATATTTGCGGATCTCGTTCACGGAGAACGGGTTCAGTTCTCCCGCCACGGTATACTCGAGACCATCCTTAGAATACTTCATACACTGATGTTGTGTAGAAGGGATGATGTTGTACTTGTGTAACCACGGTCGGCCGAGCAAAGCGTTGTAGCATGTCTTGGCATCTATGACGTGGAACTTAATGTCCGTGACGAGTAGCCCAAAGCGTAGTGTCAGTATCACAGACCCAAGAGTTCTTGATGATTGGGAGTCAAACCCGGAGATGGTAATCTTATCCCAAACAAGATGCTGGACGCTCATGCAGATTTCTTTTAACACCCGCACATTTAGGAGGTTAACGGAGGATCCATTGTCGATCAGGATTTTGCCTATCTTTATATCGTGACAGTATCCTGAGACATAAAGGGGGCGATTGTGTTCGCACGTCCCAAGGAGAAGGTCTTCATCACCAAAAGCGACATCGGCCGTGTGCACTTCTTCTAATTCATCTTTCATCTTTTCCTCAGCCAGGAAAGCTTGGAATTGCTCCGGATCCTGTAATGCCTTGATTAACGAATCTCTTGCCTCCTTTGATAGCAAAAGGGCGTCAAGAATGCTGACCTGTGAGGGTAGCTTCCTCAGATGCGCTAAGACGTTGTAATCTACCTTATTTCTCTTCGGCGGGTCCTTGGCACTTAGCTCCTCCACAACTTGGTCATCTAAGACGATATCTTCAGGGACCTTCTCTTTTCCCTTATCTTTTTTATTTGACGGTCCGAGATTCTTTTCGGGGAGCGTGCGATTATAAGTGCACGGCGGCGCCCCGGCCGTCAATCCGACGGCCAAATGCGGAAGCGGTGATAAACTTTAATTTTACATGAACTGGCAAACCGCCGCGCACTAATACCCTGATCGAACCATTAACTAGTCCTAGCTAACTATAAGATGGGAAGAGAGATATACCGACTGATCCGAGAAGACCGGAGGACTCGGATCAGTCGGTATATCTCTCTTCCCATCTTGTAGTTAGTTAGGACTAGTTAATGGTTCGATCCGGGTATTAGTGCGCGGCGGTTTGCCAGTTCATGTAAAATTAAAGTTTATCACCGCTTCCGCATTTGGCCGTCGGATTGACGGCCGGGGCGCCGCCGTGCACTTACAGTGGTATCAGAGCCACGCCATTAACTTAGTCTAGCTTGATTTAATGTGTTTTACAATTCCGATCGAACAAAAATCCCAAAACCATATTTTTGCTTGCATCAGTTTTCTGTTGAAAATTTTTGGTGTCGAAATTTTTTTCAGGTTACAGAAAAGTGATCTACTAGAAAAAATAAGAGTTCTGTGAAAATTCGATGCAACAACTCCACTATAGGAGCGCGGAACCGCGGCCAAACACCCCTTTGGGCCGCAGTTCCGCCGCACACTGTTGGGTTCCCTGCACCAAGTTTCTACAGTGTTTTTCTGGGGTGAAAATTGGGTTTCTGGAATATTAATATTGGGCCCAGAATTTCTTGATCTGCTACAGTAATGCTTGGGGGCCCACTTGTTAAAATTTGATCGATCGGATATTTTAAACACATTATTTCACAGTATTTACATTATATCTGCGACCGTGAATGTCACTTGATCGGTAAATCCTGTCTAACTGCTATAGCCCGGTCAGATGGATTTGCGAACGTGACTTTCACGTTGATGTTCTGTTTTTGCTGTGATGTTGCGGATCGATTGTGGGGGATAGCCTGGATGCAATACTAGTACATTTTTTGTTGTATTATGTACATTTGATATTGCGGGGCGAGCGTCCGACATGTGGACTGCCGTCACTGCCTGATTGTATTATTATTTTGGGGCACGACCTGGTTGCGGTCGATGTACCCGTTGTATGTATATTTTACTTTCTGTACTAGGATTACCCCGCGGAGGGGTGCACGGATAGCCGGGTTCTAGAGGGCAACAAGCCCGCGTCTCATGGCATTGAGACGGAGGGGGCTTCACTCTAGGATTGGCGGGCTATTCGCCGCACTCGTAGGGGGTACAGGTTGACCCAGGAGGGGTGCCCAAGTTACCGGATTCCATGAAGTGCTGGGTGGTCCATTCACGGTGCTGAAGGGGGCTGCCTCGCTTCAGGTTTTGGCGGGTAACTTGCCGCGCCCGTAGGGGTCTAGGATTTCATTGCGCAGGCTATCCACACGACCAGGGGAATGTCGGGTTTCAGTAGTGGCTCTGTGAAACCCGAGGATCCCAGATATCTGTATTATTCTGTGATGCTATACATTTCTGCGATGTTGCATTTTTCTTTCACGCCATGAGCGAATATAATATATTGGTATATATATTAGTAGATGTTGTATATGTTTTGCATCCGCGCTAGTCCAGTCCCCGCTCTGTCGTTAGTTAGCTAACCTAACGGGTAATGACGGGACCCAGTGGCGAATGCGGATGGCATATACGTACATCAGTATATTTTCGTTCTTTTTGGTGTGATCAATTGATGGGACTGCGTTGATTCGGATCAATGCAAGTTAAAAACAAACCTAATCTGATGTTGTTGGAACACTTTTCAAAAAGCTGTTATTGCAAGGACGTTCACTTTTGTTTTGCATCGTGGTATTCAGTTGGAATATCCTGCTCCTCAGTCGACGAGGCAAGGGCCGAGATCCCTTCACCGGGAGTGACCCCTTGGACAGAAGTTTGCGTCAGGGCATTAACTTCACTATAGCTGATTACTTTTGCTTTGCATCGTGGTATTCAGTTGGAATATCCTGCACCTCATTCTACGGGGAAAGAGCCGAGATCCCTTCACCGGGAGTGACCTCTTTAGCAACGGTTTTCGTCACTATATTTTTAAAAGCTATCCGTTCCTTCGACGATATCAAGTTCATTACGTTAAAGGTTTTCGCCAGAAACCATTCGTAGCCCTCCGTCATTTCAGTTAAATATTCGGTAGTATTCAAGCTATGTATTTTGACCTCACGCCAAGGCATAGTGATTGGTAGCTGCCGGGTATTTATCTGTAGCATAGATAGATGCGTTGGTTTGGGACAGTCGTACTACTATTTTGGCCTACGTCAAGGGTATGTACGGGTGGGTTCAAATTAACCTGGATAATGACGGGCAGAACTTGACATGTGACTTATGATATTTTGACCTCACGCCAAGGTCATAAGAGCATGGGGCAGAAATCACATCGGGAGTTTCAAAAGAACCGAAACTTGCCAGATATGCGCATACCTTCTGGAGTGTGACACCGTGAGCGGATTCCGTCACGTTATCATGCGATGATAGTTGGATCCCGATTCCCATTGATGAGTTGGTTTACTCCTCGGGTGATCCCGACTAATTCTTCTTTTAGGTTTGGAGGAGAATTTGACGGTACAGTGGGAGGTTTCCAGATTAGATAAATTGGTAACCATTCTGATCTAGGTTAGAGTGCACGCTGAGTGTTTCTTTTCTCTCTCTCTTTGGCAGCGACCATTGACCCTACCCTAAGACTATGACTCAGTGACCAAGTTGACCGAACCTTCTTAACACTGGCTTTTGGATTGTCAAAGTTGCAAACCTCATTGCCACTCCTACTTTTACCCTTTTCTCCAGGACACCCCGTATTACTACGAACGTCCACTTCCATTGGACAAAACCATCGTATGGTTAGATACGAACTCGAAAGAATTTATTCGAGGATGGTTTCCGGTTCTGAAGAAAACGGATAGGATTATCCAGTTGTCTTTTCCTTTTACCTTCTCTCAAGTTCTGAGTACTCCTTGGTTTAGGAGATAGTACACCTATTACGCAAATTGGATAGTCTTCTTCCAAACCATAGGCAGGTGCCGACCGGTAGGGAATGAAGAAAACCAATTAGCCTAACGATGGTGTACAGAAGGTATTAAGTTCAGACAAAGCAAGGGATTAGTAGGAGGGCAAAGTAAATTGCGACTGATATTCACGACCAAACCAAGTATTTCTTCGCCAATCCTAAAATCACCTTTGTATTTCTCCAGGACACTCCGTATCACTACGAAGATCCACAGTTTATTGGATACTCCATCGTATGGTTATATACGAACTCGAAAGGAACTTGTTCCAGTTCGGGGATGGATTCTGGTTCAGGAGAAATAGGAATAAGGTTTATTCGGTTGTCTTTTATCCTCACCTTCTCTCGCATTGCGAGTGCTCCTAGGATTAGGACAGTACACCCATTATGCTTATTGGATAGTCTTCTTCCAAACCATAGGCTGGTGCCGAACGGTAGGGAAGGAAGAAAACCATTTGGCCTAAAGGGGTGTGCAGAAGGTAATGACTAAAGACATAAGAAGGGATTTGGAGAGGTGGCAAAGAATTATACGGTTACAGTCGTGAATCTGGAAGAGGCATTACTAGGAATACCGGGATACCCTATCGAAACATTTCAATGTTTCAGTCTCACTGTGTACTGTTAAAGGAAAACTGATTTCCCGATTAGATACTTACTCCAGGGTATGTATTTACCAGGTACGATTCTCACATCTGTATGGTTTTACAGATGATGAGTGGGAGTAGGTTATTGGGAATTAGGTGATCATCCTCATTATATCGGGATTCGTTGTAATCGGTGATATTTGAAGAAGTCACCTGGGTTGTTTGCCGGATGGCAAATATTTGGTTTTGAATATCCGCTGTCTTGCACCAATTTCAAATTGATATATCTGTACGTCTATTTTCATAGAGTGAGATATACCTTTTTGAAATTATGTCTGTGACACTTACCTATATCAGTGGATGGTTAGGTAAGGAGCATTAAACAGCGGTGTAATTCTTCTTAACCATAAGAATAGTTTTCAACCTACGACACACAGTGAATGAGTTATCAGACTCGAGGGACTTATACAGAGTATTGTATGTTGTCCAAGGTCCATCAGGACAGAGGGGTTGGTCCTCGATCGCACTATATTCGGTTTACTTGTGACTTCTCTAGTTTTTAGACAGGTGTTTCGTGGAAACACAGGGTCTGAATTTTGAGAAGTTATAGGTATTTGAATAGAGTAGAGAACCAGGTATAGCAAGTATCGGAATTCTTCAAAGTGATCGAACATGTAGATACTTTTGTATGGTATTCAGTTGATAGTATTGATAAAGAGATCTTGCTTCTCTTTCAGGTTATTCATAATTGGAAGCATTCCTAAGTTGAGTAACGCTGATCGGCCTCCTTCCTTTTAGTTGACATGCACTGGAGACAGCTGCATGATTTGAATCTGGTTCAATTAAATCAGTGTCTCTGGTTCTATATTGGATATAGAACAGTTCATATCTTAACGGTGTTAAGGTACGGGGAGTTGTCCAGCTTATGATTAAAACCATACACTGGACAACTCTAGGCACGTTTCTGTAATGGCTGTTTGTGGGTTGACCCAGGCTATGACGAGAGTTGTCTTTCTACTATCTGGATGAACAATAGCAATATTGTTCTAAACTCGTCACAGTTTTATTAAAAATGGATTTTTTCAGAAAACAGTAGTGGGAGTATGGTAGAACTGGAAGTAATTCCAGAACCACAAACGATTACTGAAGATTTGATAAGGAACCTAAAGATTCAATCTGGATTGACATTCCATTGGCCACTCCGCAGATAAGGTGGGTAACTTCAGGCACCCGAGAGGTACTACGGTAGCCTCAAGGACGGTGACAGGGAAGTTCTTGTTCACCCACAATTACCATTGCTGTTGTTCCAGGCTGCGAGACCCGGCGGGAGGATGAGTATATCGTCGTTCTAAACTAGTTTTAGAAGTGTACGTCTATATGACTCTGCCAGAGGATTTTCGTAGTAAGTGGGAGCAGCGGAAGCATTGGTGCATATCAGGCTCATGTCTATTTATAGACTAAAGCAGATATAGCGGAGATAGATCATCTATTTCTGACGTGACAGTCATGGGTTTGACTTCATCAGAATAGGGGATGGATCTGTTGAGAAGGTAGTAGGGTGTGATATCCTGGTATCTGGATGACATACACAGAGTAGGAAAAGAAACTCCTATACTACAATCGGTTATACTTTGGTCGTCACACAGTGGTTTCTCCACAAAGGAAATGGACATTATATCAGACGTACTGGTTACTAGATCTATGGTTTTAGATCTAGATTTGGGTGGTTTCCCAATCAGGGTACTTTGACAGCATTCTAAGAGTATTTAGAATGGACGACTCCATGCACGGTAGTGTACCTGCAGAAGATGGAGTCATCCTCTCCAAAGGTGTCTTACAGACTAAAGGGGAGAGGGACGTGCATGATTGGCAGATCACTTGCTCAGGCAATTGAGTCAATCATGAGATGTCAAGTACCACACCAGATGTTGTTCTTGCACTAGATGCAATAAGTTGACATTTGATCCAATCCTGGAGAAACAGTCGGTAGCAGTTTTAGAACATAAGTGGATGTTCTAATGGATATGATAACGATAGCCTCATGCAGGAGACAGTTATCATTCCAGGCTTCCAAGGTGACCTGGACGACAAGGAGGTTGTCAGAGTTATAGTTTTTCCTTCTGACGAGGGGCAGTATCTTGGACAGGTGGTCCAAAGCAATACTGAGGGTGGCATGACGCAGGATACTGATTAAGTTCAGTTGACGATACAGTCTAAGAAGTTTGGATTTGGAGTTCATTTATGAGCTATGTCCCATCAGACATCCAGACACATTCTAAGACAGGTATTGCTCTTTTCGGGAGATGGCTTTCTCCGCGAACTTGAGATATAGAGAGACATAGAAAGAAACAACAAGGCGGATCCACTCACTGAGGCTATTCCTCGAACGCAATAGTTTCGCAAACGAGATTTGTGAGACTGATTACTAGAGGAGTTGGGTGTTCGGTATCACACGGGCTGTGAGTATGCGACATCGCAATAATTAGCCTTGAGTGCAAGTGGGAGATTGTTGGAGATAGTGCCCTCAGAGTCAATTATTAGGTCACAGGTACGTGATTGCAATGATTGATGGAGGACCTATCCCGGTAGGACAGTCTTACTCGAGATGATAGTATGCTATCTGGTTTACCTTTATCATCGTGTACTGCTTTAGGCGACCTGACAAGTCGCTATTACACGTTGATAGAGCCCCTAGGATTCTTGCTTGACCACCAGCGGTATGAGGGCGATCATATACGTGGGAGCTGGCAGTCTATAAGCATATCCTTAAATGGTCCCTAGTCGTGTGAGTTTCGAGACAGGGCATCGATACTCCAGAGTAGACTAGTGTATACAGTCGAGACCCCGACGAGGGGCGGTGGCCGGTCTCACAAGCCACTGGTGTCAGTTGGATCACCTAAGATGTATACAGGTGCTCATTGGGTTATGAGTACACCGGACAGGACTCGCCGGGAACATGCCAGTTGGTCATATACCAGACGTCAGGTGGCAGTTCCCTGGTGACATGTGTACAGGTTAGTTCATCGACCTGGGGATCGTCATTTGTCTTGTGTGAGTTCCCACTGTACTTTGATTACTACCCTACCACGGCTCAAAGGAGTCGTGCAAACAGGTTTTAGTTGGGTACAGTCCCGAGCCACATGGAGGCAGTGAGCGTATCTTCAGGGGTTCGTCTCTCCCGGTATTGGGGGTGAGGTCGTGCTGTGTCTAGGAGAGCCATTACACGAAGCCCTTGGCCGAGGCAAGGAGATTTACTGGTAGGTATTCCAGTAGTATCTCAGGGTGTTCTGGGCTACACTCCGACACGACTTGTACCGCTTTTGGGAGTCTGACTTTTACCAACCCCCTAGGCCCGCCATGCGATACTCATAGACGAACGGACCGGACTGTACGGATATTGTCACTGACAGGCTCAGTAGGGTTGTCAGGCTGAGTTCGCTCACAGACGTCCCTTTTAAGTCAATACCTGGTAGCCCGTTACGTATTGGCTTATACCTCTGACGTGCTAGTGGTTAAATCCACAACCAAGGTGTTGACGAGTCTTTAGAGTCCCCCACATTCAGTTACTCAGCTTTCGGGCGAAAGGTTGTAGAGGCCGTATGGAGATATGGCAAGGTCCGATCAGATACGTGCGGTATTGCACGGATCAGGATATGACAGTTTGTACTACAGGCCATATGGTTATATGGCAGGGTTCGATCAGATACGTGCGGTATTGCACGGATCAGGATCGAACGGATATTACTAGCCGGTTTTGGTTTAAGCCGGATCCTAGTATAGTACAGTGGAGATTTTGTCTCATTGCAGTTGTATTTCGGACGGAATACAAATGCGGGTGTGTATGCACAGTATCGGGGTTTTTTCCTGTAATTTTTTACGGGACCAGTTTTCTGGAGTTGCCAGTTTGCTTTTCGTTTTGGCCAATTTCCTTTGTATTGTTCATTGGCCGAAGTTTGGTGGAGGAGGGCTTATTTGCATTTGGCAATTGTGGAGGGGGTCTTTGCATTTTGTTGTATCATGATAGCTTTTCCTTGACCTTGACTTCTAGCTTCATCATGCCTTGACTTTTGTAGGACATGATGGTTGATGATGAGTGATGGTTGTTGGTTGTGTGTTGGAATTATTTTGTGATCATTGCCCTTTTCATGATAACTTTGTTTTTCCTCTTGCATGGTTGATTATCTTTTGATACATTCACCTCCTCTCTCATTCCTCCCATTCTTGAAGTCAAGGCCGACCACTTCCATTGGGGGGCTGTCCAAATTTTTGGAGAGTGGGGTTTTGTTCATTTCATGTTCCAAAATCTCCAAAGTTCCTCTACATTGTTCTTGTATCATCCCTCCACCAAAAATGGCATCTCCACTACCCCAAAATTGAGACATGGTTCCACACTAGATTCTACAGCAAATCTTGGGCACGTCGACTAGCCAGCTTCGTGCCCGAGTTGCCTCGGCATTGAGGTGGGAGCCCGTAAAAGAAGTAGGCGATGTGGTGCACTTCCGGCGACGAGGTGGAGACCAGAACTTCCGCAGGAGATCGGGACGATGACGAGAAGCCCGGTCTCACAAGCTCACACGACTAGGGACCATTTAAGGATATGCTTATAGACTGCCAGCTCCCACGTATATGATCTCCCTCATACCGCTGGTGGTCAAGCAAGAATCCTAGGGGCTCTATCAACGTGTAATAGCGACTTGTCAGGTCGCCTAAAGCAGTACACGATGATAAAGGTAAACCAGATAGCATACTATCATCTCGAGTAAGACTGTCCTACCGGGATAGGTCCTCCATCAATCATTGCAATCACGTACCTGTGACCTAATAATTGACTCTGAGGGCACTATCTCCAACAGCGATTACATAGCCGGATATTTTTGCAGACCTTCGGCTTTTCTTCTTTTCCCGAGGTGGACTCTTTAAAGAGAGGGGCAAGCTCCAGCTCCTCATCAGAATCGCTCCCGAATGTAGGCACCTGTGATCCCCCGGCGTTAACCATGCGACAATCACTGGTAGTTCTGTTAAACCCTTCGGTTATATTTTTCCGCTCCCGACGAGTTTTACGTTTCTCCCGCTTAAAATGTTGTCGATGAGCAACATATCCTTGCCATCATCTATCGAAAGCTTTGCACTCTTGAGTGGGGTGCAAAACCTTCTGATGATATAAGCATTAGGAGGGGTGCATTTCCATTTCACCAGTAATGTTTCCTTCGGAGGATGGTAGCTTCATGCCCATTGATATGGCCTTAGCAAACTTTTTCCTCAACTTGAATTTGCTTTTGTCGGTAGTGAATGTATTTTGCTCCAGCGGGAGCGTCTCAGCTCTTTCATCAAGTCGCTGGCGCTTGGCCCTTTCAAATATGACCGCCTCGCGTTCCCGATCAACTTTACTTTTTAAGAGAGCTTCATTGAGGAATGCGTCAATTACTTCATCCGATGGATCCAGAATTTTTGGTTCAGGATCTGCTCCCAGCGTTTTAGTACAAGGAGTCTCCTCATCGTCCATGAACGAATGGGAAATCACATGACAGCTCGCCACGTATTCTTCAGATTCATCAGATGAACTTTCTACCTCATCTTCCTCTTGAAAGACGTGATTGAGGAACTCTTGGAATGTAATGGGAGTCCGTAACTTCTGGTTGTATTCCTCCAGCGCGTCAATTTGTTTTTGCAAGTCCGTGCGCTTGTCGCCAGGCTTCACGGGCTTCTTTGATTTCTTTTTCTTCTTCTTTGAAGATTTCGACGGCTGGTTGTGAATGCTTGGGCCACTTCCATCGATCGTTTGAGTTGGACGCGGCTTCAACATTCCTTCGATGATTTGAGATTCCAACGGGTTCTTCCACCTAATCGCTGGGCATGTTTGAAGATCGTTTAGCATCCTATTTGTCTTGGCTGATAATACAACCTCCCAAGGAGCTTCTTCAACGACAGAGCATGTTGTCCCCGGCATATTCATCCTCTTAGAGGTGTGGGGCTGCGGGGGATTCACCTTCCATTTGTCAGATAATGCGAACTTTCCCTGTTGGTACTGGTCTTCAAGCCAATTTTTGAAGACGTAGCAATCTTCGATCGGATGACCCAGTACTCGATGATAAGGACAGTAGTTGAGCTCATTGACATTATTTGGTTGCGATGGACGTTTTGGATCTGGCAGATTTATGAGTCGGTTGCGCAACGCCAGCTCGAATAACCTTCTCGTTTTATCTCGGGGAAATGAGTAAGGACGTCCTAGCCTCTCCTCAAGGGCTACGTACGGGCGCATATTATTTTGACGAACAACCAACTTCGAGTTACTCGGTTGTTGTTGAGAATTAGCGACAATGATCGCTTTTCCCTTCCCCTTGTCATTTCGGAAGTCCGGCTTTGGAAGAGGGGGTTTATGGCCCATCTGATCCATTTGCGCTAGCTTGTCAATCAAGGCCTGGAAGGTAGTCGGCTTAAAAAACATCATAAATTACGAGATGGTTGCTTGTGGGTCAAGGGTTCCCATAAACATACCCACCGCGGGAGCTTCTTCAATGCGCTACTCGCACTTCGACCATAAGTTCCGCCAACGTATAGCATATTGAACCCATGTCTCGCCTGGCTTTACGCTGGCATTAATCAGTGCCGTCATCGGGGTGCGTTCACTGGCGCTTGCAAAACGCTGGGTAAACAGCAGCTCCATCTCTGCGAAGGTCTTGATAGAGTCGTTCGGGAGCTCAGAGTACCTCTCGAACGCTGTATCTGATAAGCTGCCAATGAACTGGCGAAGCAACAGCTTGTCATCACCGCCGGTGTTGCCGTAGAGTGTCCTGAACTGGGCAACATGCTGGTGGGGATTGCCCATCCCTTTATAGACATGGAATTTGGGAATTGTGTATCTCGGCAGGTACTTGATTTGATCATACCAACTTGGATATGGCCTCCCCGTTTTTATGACCTGGCCGGCTGCTTCAGTCGCATGATGAACCCGTATTTGTTGGGCTATGTACTCGTCCAAGTCAGCTTTGGAGATTGTCTCCTCCTTAGCGGTTGACAGAGCTGACAGAGGATTCGACGTTTCTCCCCTATCGTCTTCAAGGAAGATCGGGGGATCCTCGGCCGGAGGATCTTGTTGGATCATCATCCCCACCATGTCTTGGAACAGGAGGCCCATACGCTTTATGTTGGCTGCTTGTTCAGCAGCCTCTTTATCCTTCTTCTCCAATATTCGACGAAGGAATTCGGTGTCAGTTTCTTGCTCCTGGCGTTCGTCCGAGGACATTTCAGGGTTTTCTTTTGGCCCAGTAAGTGCGGCCATCGCGTTCATCATCTCCTGGAGCTTTTGCTGTTGCTCCTGAGCTTTGGTCACTGACCGTGTAAGCGGTCGATGACCCGTAGATATGCGACTATCCTCTTTACCAGACGCCATGTAGACGGTGTGAACTATGATGCCCCCAGACTTAGGGCGTTTGTGTTCACCACCTTTGATATTTACCGTCGGCGTAAGGGCTTTCTCCGGCCTTCTTCTCTTATGGGCCGTTGAAGTTAAGGGGGCCGTTGCTTTGGGCACCCAAATGGTCATCGCCTTTCGTTGCTTGACCGGGGGATTTTCTTCCTGCCGACCTTTCGACTTCTTGTGCCGGCGAGAGAAATTAGGATGAATCACAGATTCTTGGACTCGTCGCCATGTCTTGTAGATCCTGGAGGACAGCGATTGAGGAGGCTGGTTCGGCTTTTCTGCTTCTACGGCGGTCTCTGCCGGTGGAGGAGATCTTTTGAGCACCGCAGTTGGCGAGTTTCTGCGTACCCTGTTCAGCAGTTCAAAGCTGTTCCCGGTTGGAATAGCAGCGTTAACTTCCACCGTTGGAGCTGGCGGAGTTATCCCAGAGGGGGAGTTGCCCCCAGTCTTCCTTATCCGGCGCCAGTGGCGTCGTCGGGCGCGACGAGTCGTCGGGCGCGACGAGTCGTCGGTATTGGTTCAGAGACAGAGACAACTTCTTCTTGCCCCCCGTTCAGGTGAGGGGCCGTTGCCGGCATCAGCCTATTGAAGACTGATGTCTTTTGAGCAGCAGGAGCAGGAGTGGGAGTTGGGACGGTCAGTCTTGTAAAGACCGATCTCTTAGCAGGAGAAGCCGCCTTGACGACTTCAGGAGCAGGTTTGGCTACTCTTTTTGGAATAACCTTTTCTGGGACCGCAAGCTTCATTGTGGGCCCGCAGGAGTTTTGGCCCAGTCTGGAGAAGACCGAGGCGCTGGTGTTGGGCGACCAGTTGAGAGGAGCCGCAGTAACTGTAAGTCGATCGAAGACCGACTTCTTAGGAGCTTCTAGTACGGGCACGGGGTGCTGAAGCTTGTTGGCGGAAGCATGGTTCCGAAAAATAGCCCTGTGGTTGCTTGAGTAATCTACTCCATGGGCATCGTGAACAAAGAGGCTGCTTGGGACCCGTAGGTTATGCCCCCAGTTGAGGCAAGACGTGAGTTGCAGTTGCAGTTGGAGCACTTCGAACAGGTGAATGCTATTGCTGTTTTACTTTCTGCGCCAAACAAGAGACCAAATCTTAGTAACTTGAAACCTAAAGGCAACCATTAACAAACCGCGATTGGTTCGCGAATCACGACACATGAAGTGTGGAGTGGAAAGAGGAAAAGGTCTCACCGGGCGTGCCAGAATCTGTTCCCCTCCGAAAGGCGGCCGCAGACGTGAGGACGTCTGGCCTGAGATTCGGGGCAGATGCTATTTGGTTTTACCCGTCCACCTCTCCGAAGATGCCAAGTTGATTTATGGCACCGTGTATCGGAGGTTTAGACGGATGCGGCCGATGTAGCAGACTTCGTCAGATTCCCCCTCGTTTGAGGGGTTTTTAATTGTGGGGACGCTCTTCCCTGCAGGCGCAAGCCCCTGCAGTTAATTACGCTACTGCATCGCAGTAGCCACTTTCTCCTTCTCCAGAATTTCACTTCGTGTCGTGTGTGTTTGTTTTGTTTGTGGATGCCCGTGGATTGTATACGGAGACTAAGTTATGCCGTTGCCCGTAGGACGTGGATTAGTCCAAATTCGTATTTACTTAGATTTGGGTTTGGTGTTTTAGTTTAAGGATACGTTAGCCATATTGAGGCTAAGATCAACTTAAACGTTCGTTAAGGATACGTTAGTCTGATTTGAGACTAAGATCAACTTAACGGGATCGTTTGGATCCAACAAAAGAGCATTTGGGGGCTCTATTGTTCCAGTTTAGGGACGTAGTGGTCCGTTTAACGTATGGCCGTCGGGACCCGTCACCTCTCTGACGACGTTGAAGGATTACAACGACAGGTGTCAGAGGAGTTCGGAGATGTACTCTCGAACCGGATGTAAATTGATTTAAGAGAGCAGCCGTGCTCAGTCAATTTAATTTGAGGACTTACGGCCATGATTGGGCTAAGTCCAGTTGAAAAAATTCAACGCTTTTATTTGTTTTAGGCCTATTAGACCTGTGCTAGGGCTTTGCCCCTGTTTAACAATGCACTGCATTTTATTTTGACCTGCTAGGCCTTTCTGATTTAGGCTCTGTCCCTTTATAAATGATGCAGAGCATCTGTTTGGACTCAGCCCTTTTTTTATTGCATTGAAATTTAATTTGGCCTACTAGGACTTTCTGATTTGGGCCTGGCCCTTTAGTAAATAATGCATTGCATTTGTCAGGCGCTTTGCGCCAATCAATGAGCGCAAACGCTTGCGGAGATGACACGTGTCGCGTAAGCGCAGTGCGCTGCGCTTGCGCTGCTGACACGTGGCGCGCTCTGATGAGTTGCGCTAATTTCAGAGAGCAAGCCTCTATCTCAAAAGCGCATAGCGCAAGTGGTTCAGATGCTGTCACGTGGCGCTCTCTGGTGGCTTGCGCCAACCCAAGAGCGCAACAGTGCAGTTTTGCAAGTGCAAGGCACTATAAGAATCTTTCAGATTCCAGAACCAATGGTTCAAAAAAAAGTGCAAAGCACTATTTGATTTCTTGATCCAATTTAGATCAAAGAAAACAAGTTTTTCTTGTTTTTCTTATTTCAGGGAACCAGTGGTCCATAAAAAAAGTGCAAAGCACTTATTATTATTTATTTTTTCTTTTTATTGAAGATCATTGATCTTGTTCTCAGATCAATGATCTGTTCATAAGAGAATTTTTTTCTTTTTTCTAAAGGTCTGTACCTTTTTTGTTCTTGAGTAATTCTCTCCAATTCTTCAGAGTTCTCAATGATGATGTTGATGATTTTGAATTGAGGTCTAGGGTCCTTTATATAGTGCCCATAAATTTTGTTAGATATTTTAAAGAGATCTTTCTCTGAGTGATTTGGGGAATTTTCCCCACCGTTAGATCTTTGATCCAAGGGCTTCTGTTTTACAGAAGAAAATCTTCTTATTTTAACAAGAACAGAAAGATTTCTTTAAAATTTTAATTCTGTTTGGCGCAAATACCCCAGCGCGTGACACGTGTCAGCAGCGCAGAGCGCAGCGCAACTGCGCTGACACGTGTCGCGCAGCGCAACTGCATTGCGCTGACACGTGTCGCGCATCGCAGCGCTTGCGCAACTAAAGCGTTGCTTCCTTTAATTTTGTTTTAAATAGAGTTTTGCTCTGATTAGGCGAGCTGCCTTGGGCGCTGCGCTGTCGTATCAGCTTTCGACACGTGGCGCGTTGCGCGCAGCGCAAAGAATTTGAAGCGTTGCTTCGAATTTTGAATTTTGAAATTCAAACAGAGCTTTGCTCTGATTGGGCGAAACAAGCCCATCTTGCCATTCTGCCGGCTAGGCTCGCTCTGGTCATCAAGTGTTTGAGCGGGTCGACCTTGGAGATCAGCATAACCCGATGAGCGAGCAGATAGTACCTCAGCTTCTTCACAGCAAATATCAGCGCCGGGCATTACTTTTCGATTGGGGAATAGTTGTGTTCCGCCCCGACTAGAGTTCGACTGAGGTAGTAGAGGGCATTTTCTTTTCCCTCCTCGTTATTCTGGGCAAGGAGCGCACCGAGTGACTCATCTAGCGTGGCAGTATAGAGAGTCAACGGTTTATTTGGAATGGGAGCGGCCAGCACTGGAGGGTGCAACAAGTATTGTTTGATGCTTTCAAACGCTGCTTGACATTCGGCATCCCAGATAAAAGGAGCTCCTTTCTTCATGAGCTTTGAGAAGGGCCTACACCTTCCCGATAAATTTGAGATAAATCTCCATATATAAGCAAGCTTGCCTTGAAAAAATCTTAGCTGTGTCAGACTCTTTGGAGGGGGCATCTCCATGATGGCCTTTATCTTTGATAGGTCAACTTCGATCTCTCGATGTCGGACTATGAAGCTCAGGAATTTTCTCGATGACACGCCAAAAGCGCACTTCAGAGGATTCATCTTCAGATCGTATTCCCTCAGTCTGGTGAGAACGGTCCTAAGATCTTGGATGTGGTCAGCCTTGGCTTTAGTTTTGATGACCAGATCATCAACATAGCATTCGACGACTTTATGGATTAGGTCATCAAAGATATTAGTCACTGCCCTTTGATATGTAGCACCTGCGTTCTTTAGTCCGAACGGCATTACCTTCTAGCAATATATTCCGATCGGGGTTCGAAATGCTGTGTGTTTCTCATCCTTGGGTGACATCTTGATCTGATTATATTCAGACGTGCCATCCATAAAGGTGAACAACTCATAATTTGAGGTGTCATCGACCAACATTTCCATGACCGGTAGCGGAAAGTCGTCTTTAGGACATGCCTTGTTGAGGTCCCTGAAATCGACACAAACTCAGATCTGCCCATTTTTCTTCTTCACTGGGACTATGCATGCGATCCAGTCCGCATATTTCTCTTCCCTGATGAAGCCGGCATCGAAGAGCTTCTTGGTTTCTTCGATGACCTTTTCTTCTAGTTCCCTTCTCATTCTTCGAGGAGCTTGTTTGACTGGCTTAGCATCAGGAGATATAACCAGCTTATGCACGGCCACTTCAGGGGAAAGGCCAGGCATTTCTTTGTATGTCCACGCGAAGCAGTCGACGAACTCATGCAGCAGGGTAATTATCTGCTCTTTCATTTCCTCCGACAAGAGTGAGCTGATGTAGGTTGGCCTTGGATCATCGGGCGTTCCTAAGTCAATCTCGGTTAGCTCGTCAAATGGTGCTTGTCTGCCATCTTCGAGCTCTTGAGGAGCTTCTTCTGGCTCGGTTAGCTCATTTTCATCATTTGACTCTTCGCTGGCTTCCCCAATATGGGTCATATAGCATGCCTTAGAATCAGGTTGAATGAAACCTATGCCCCGCCTATCTGGAATTCGTCCATCGATGAGTGCTCGGACCTGAGGTGGATGCCATATCCCTTCGTAAAACTTTGCTTCGGAAACCGTTTGATATAACCGGCATCCGCACTTTTTAAAGTATTCCCGCATTTCAGGCGCATAGTATCTGGGATTGAGGACGGCTCTTATGCCTCTCTCATATGGAAAGCACACGACAGACAAATCGTCCGGTTGCACAACGGGATTTGACCCATAAAACAGGATGCCTTTCTGCCCACTTTTCCTTCCGGAGACGTAGAAAGTTTTCAGCTGGTCCACGGTGGAGACTGACAATGCATCGAGCTCTTTGCACATCTGCTCCGGTACCCTTGTGACGGCTAGGGACCCGTCTGAAATTTCGAAGGTCTCTCGTAGTTTCGCTTGTTGCATGGGGGTCCAATCTGCACCGCTATTGCACGGCAGGTCCTCTTCCTCCGACTCTTAAGTGTCGCTGCCAAGATGAGGGCGGACTTTGCTGCTAGATGGGCCTTCAGTAACAGATTCTTCCGTATCGCTACCGAAACGAGGGCGAGTTTTACGGAAGGACGGACTTCCAGCGTCGGACTCATCAGTGCCGCTACCGAAATGAGGGCGCACTTGGGCGTTTTTGCTTTTGAAAGTGATAGTCGGCTCAGATTTTCCTTTGAGTCTTGGGGCTGCTCTATCCTCAGTCAGTTGTGGCTTAGCATTTTGGTGGTTCATAAAGTACCGAGAATCTTCATATCGGACTTCATGCACACCGAACGGCTGGATGTCTTCGTCAATGTGTCTTTCTTCGCCATTTTTAGTATACTTCATGCATTAATGGAGAGTTGACTGGACGATGCCGTAATCGTGGAGCCACGGCCGTCCCAAGAGAATCTTATAAGATGTGTCAGCATCGATCACGTATATCTTAGCTTCAGTTTGCAGATCCCCGAATTTGATTGGTAGAGCTATGGACCCCAGTACTTGCTGGCAATTTTGGTTGAAGCCTTGAATGAAAATCCTTTCCCTTGACAGGTGTCGGACGTCCATTGACAAACTCTTCAGAGTTCGCAAGTTCACGATGTTCACTTAGGACCCCGGATCAATCAATATGCGATTAATTCGATCTCCGTCGCTGTACCCGGTCACGTAAAGCGGCCGATTATGCTCAGCCGTTCCCAGTAGCAAGTCTTCATCCTTAAACGTGACTGCGGCGGCATGCAAAGCGTGCTGGGCTTCTTTCATATTAATTTCCGCAAAGTGAGCCTGATACCGCTCGGGGTTTTGTAGAGCGTGAATGAGAACATCTCTAAGCTCCTTAGATAGGACCAAGGCGCCATAGATGCTCAGGAGAGACGGAAGCTTCCGGAGATGAGCCAAGACATTATAGTCCACCGAGGAAGGACTTATGTTTTCATCAGCCGGTTCTTTGCCATCTTCCTCATTAGCCACCTGTTTTTCCTTCCCTTTTGGGGCGTTGCCCTGATTTGGCGGTAGAGCCCTGCCGCTTCTGAGCTGGATTTGATTGGCCTTTATGGCGAGCTCCTCGTTCTCTTCGGGAAAACAGAGCTCCTCCTCAGAGTCGCTGCCAAGATGGATGGCGTAGGAGGTCACTACTAGGATCTCTTCATTGGAGTCTTCTTCTAACTCCTCCAGAATTTCAGCCGCTTGTACAGGGAGGAACTCCTTCAATTGAACCAAAGTTATTTCCTTCTGTTCATAGTCTTCGAGGGAATCGATATATTTTTGAATGGTCGATCTCCCTGCAGACTCTTTTTCGCGCTGAGCTGCACTTTTCTTCTTCTTGAGCTTCTTGGATTTTGGGCCTGATGGAGCCGCATTGGCAGCTGGACTGGTAGGCTTCTTCTGTCTTTCCCATCCCGTCCCGGGCTCTTTCCGAAGTAGCTTTATTATCTTCTTCGTCTTATTAGATATGTGTGTACTCCACGGAGGCTGCGGTGGGTCCGTTTCATCTCTCCGGGTAGCGGGTTCGGCTGTCTTCTCCCAGAAGGCTTTAGTTTTTGTCTGTATAAAGTTGGTGGTTGCAACTTGATTGTTCACCAACACACTTTTGGACAGCTCGATCTCTCCATCCTTGTACTGCTTCTCGACCCAGTCCTTGAAGATATAGCAATCCTTGATCGCATGGCTCACTACTCGGTAGTACGGGCAATACAGGGGATTGTCGATCATTTTTGCTTCTTGGGGTCTTTTCGACTCCGGCAATTGTTGGCTATTGTTCAAGGCATCTTTAAAAATTTTGCGGACCTTGTCCCTTCTGAAAGAGTAAACCTTTTTCTTTTTCTCCTCTAGGGAAGGCCCATCTCCTCCCAGCAATGGCTTTCGAGACCGGTTGATTTTGGATTCGCCCGCCCTTCGTTTTTCTTCATTGTCGGACGCATTGAAGACATTGGTACTGCTGGAACTCCCGCTTCTACGGTTGTCGTCCCGCTTGCTTTTCCAAGTCTTGTCTCTCTGAGAGTCCGGCGGGGACTCTTGCTTCGAGCGTTCCAGCATTTGGACTTTCTTGGTTAGCTCCTGAAATGTCTTGAGGCCCGCTGTACATAAGAATGGGACCATCCAATTGCTGAGGTTCCCAATGAGAAGGTTGCCGGACTGGTCCTGCTCCAGCGGCGGTTCGCACTTGACCGTGAGATTACGCCATCGGGCGATAAAGTCGGCGTTGCTTTCATTCTTCCTCGGCTTGGTCCTCACAAGGTCGGCAATAGAGATTTTATCACTGACACTCATGAACCTTTGCCGAAACAGAGACTCCATTTGGGAAAAGGTAATGACGGACCCGTCTGGTATGCTCGCGTACCAGTCGAAGGCGACACCGGTCAGGCTGTTGACAAACTGACGAAGAAGGAGTGCATCATTGCCCCCTGTATTTCTGCACGATGCTTTGAAGTGGGCGACATGCTGATTTGCATTCCCAGTTCCGTCGAATCTTCCGAACTTAGGAATGACTTAGCCGCTCGGGAACTTGATCAGATCGTACTGTGCGAGATATGGCAGCCCACTACTGCCAATTTCTTTCTGAGCTTCAGCTTCAGCCACCAATGTTTTAACTTTGCTGGTGACCAAATCCATTATCCGATCTTGTATTAGCGGGATAGTGCCATCTGGGGCCAAGGCATTCCCAGAAGCGGATTGTGGCCGGCTTTCGTGCGGTTCGACCAGTCTTGGACCCAAAGGAACAGGCATTGGCTGCTTCGGATTGTCATACCCGGCTGATGAGTAGCGACTTGTGCTTGATTGGGAGGCGCTCGAGCAATTTGAGCCATAAGCTGCATCACAACGTTCGTTAGGTCGTGAATTTTCGATTAGAGCTTGGCCATCTCTTTATCTTTGCTCTTAAGCTGTTTCCGAAGCTCTTGAAGCAGCTCTTGCTCCGCGGTCCTGGGGCGGAAAGTCGGCTCTTCCTCGCTATCCGAGCTTGACTCTTCCTGGACCGAAGGGTCCTTCTGCCTATCGTTCTCATCGAGAGGGTTTTCATCATCCAGCGGAGGTGGCTGTTCTTGGGAAGCGGCAACCACATTCAAGCCAGATTGGACTTGGGACGTGGTGGCCCCATCCTTGCTTTTGCTGCGAAGGTTGTCGCTGGGGCGCCCTCCAGCCATATAGACCGTATGGATCATATATCCAGCCGTCTTTTTATTATCGGCGGCTGATTTCACAGATCGCTGTCTTGACTTCCCTGTTTCGGTAGCAGGCAGTCGATTGAAGGCGGCTGGCCTAACTGGATTCTTGAATGGTGCTGGCGCTTCTTTTCTGGATTTGCCCCGCTGCTTTCGCGCGGCACAGAACGCCTGATAGACTCTTGAAGAGACAGTTTCATACTTTTTCTGTTGGGGCCAGGACACGTCTCTTTGTAGCGACGTTTGGACCGCTGTCATCTTGATTGTGGCGGTCATGGCATTTTTCTGAACCCACTTCAGAGGTTCGAAGGAATTGCTGATCTTTACGGCCGACTCAGCCATCGTCACAGAGTAACCCTGCTCTTGGAACTTCAAAAGATTCCACTTGGCTGAAGCCCTGACCCTCTTGTTGGCTCGATACCTGAGCCGCTTCTGCCTTAACTTTTCTGTTCTAAGCACCTGGCAGACTTCGGCTCTTTGGGAAGACTCCGTAGACCGGGCGATGGAGGATTTTGGAGATACGCTCGATTGTGCATTTGTTGGAGTCATCACCCGAGCTTGTCCGCAACATTTGATGTTGCCCTTTGTACTGGAAGTCTTACCCCCGGTTGGAGCGCCAGAGAGTCGTTCAGACACCGTCTTAAGCTTCGGTTGCGGTGCCTTAGCGATCACAACATTCAGCCTCTTGCCCCTTGAGACCGGCTTGGCCACCTGTTTTGCCGGGATTTCTGCCAGATGAGCGCTTCCGGCAGGATAGATGATGACGGAGCCAAACTGGCGGGGCAACTCCTCCCACTGTCGACTGAGGCTTGTGGGGAGAACCACACGAGCATTGACATTGACCACATACGGGATCGGGGTCACGTTGGAAGCTGAATTCGTCTTGGGAGACATTGTCGTCGAAAGTTGATTGCTGCACGGAAAAAAACATCATTTCAGTATAGGCAATCGATATGTATATTGATTGAGTTCGCATGATCGTTTAACCCGAAATACGGGAGGAGAGAAAGGTCCCACCGGGCGTGCCAGAATCTGTAGGGTGTTTTTCGTCACCCCATTGAGATGGGAATACGCGTGTGCTTTTCAGGCATACTACAGATTCCCCCTGTCTAGGATAGGCCGGGGTTTATTGATTGTGGGGATCCGAATCTCCGGCAGCCGCAGACTAAGCTGCCGTTAATTACCCCTCGCCTTTGGAGCGAGGGAACCTCCGATTAACGGATTAAACTGGTCATGCGAACTCAAAGTACAGCGTGTGTGAGTTGTGTTTTGAAAGGGGGTTTTAGATATATCGGGAGCCACACAGAGTTTTTACGGGGGTCCCGCTACCCGGATAGCGGGCTGGGGGTCAAGGGGGCTAGCAGCCCCCTTACGGGGTGCGGGGCAGCGCCCCGGCCCAAATTTTTTTTGGGAGGGATAGTGTTGTAGAGTATGTGTGTATCTATATATATACATGTATACATACAAAAAAAGGAATAAAAAGCGCCCAAAGGACGCGTGGGGCCACCGCCTTAAGTGCTGTGCGCTTAGGCGCCAGCGCGCCACGTGTTCGACACGTGGGCGCTGGGCACTTAAGCACTAGGCGCTCGAGCGCTTGCACACCACGTGTCGATACGTGGGCGCTTGGCGATTAAGCGCTGGGCGCTTGATGTCGACATGTGGGCGCTCGAGCGCTGGGCACTAGCACGCCACGTGTCGGCATGTGGGTGCTTGGCGCTTGAGCGCCCGGCCCTCGAGCGCTAGCGCGCCATGTGTCGGCATGTGGGCGCTTGAGCGCTGGGCGCTAGGCGCTCGAGCGTTAGTGCGCCACGTGTCGGCACGTGGGCGCTGGGCGCTCGAGCGCTTGCGAACTACATGTCGGCACGTGGGCGCCTGAGCGCAAGGAGCTCGGGCACCGGCAAGAAAAAGGGGCTTTTAGCCTCAGAAACTCCCTAAAGGGAAATTAGAGTGGAGTTAAACTCCTAAGCTGTTTTGATGCTGATGAAGGGCTTCTGCCCTTGAGCCCTAGTTCTTCCCCAAAGTGGGGTTTCTGAAGATGAGTCTCTTTCTTCTTTCTTTGTTGGCCGGATCTTGAAGATCAAGAAGTATGAGATTTTAAAAATCTCTCCTTTATGAGATCTGATGGCAGATTTGAGTTCCCCTTTATGGGTTTTGTGGTGAAAAACTATTTAGTTTTATAAAATGATGAGTAAAACTCTTGATTTAATTCAAAAGAAAGGAGAAGGTTTTAGAACCTTGAGGAAGGAGAAAGATCTCATATCTAAAAATTTTTGGAGAGAGAAAAAGTTGTGAGATATTTTCATTATCCTTGCCTTTATAGACTATACACTTTACACATAGCACCTTGGGCTTCACAAAATGGCATTTTGCCTATCCCATGGCTCATGTGCCATTTCTTTTTGCACATAAGCCACGGGTTTTACAAAAATTTGGCTTTATGCCTATTTTTCTTACATTTATTCATAAAATAAAATAAAAGAAATACAACAAAATTATTTATTACAAAATTTGCATTTTGGCATGGGGGGAGGCCGGCCGCTTCATGTTCGGGCTCGCTCCGGGCATTAGCCCACTTGACCTGGGCTTGGGCCCACCTGGCTTGGGGTTGACTTTGATTTTGACTTGGTCAACCGGAGTGTAAATTTTTACCCCAACATATACGATGGCATGTCCAAGCATTATGGACGTTCGTAGTGATACGAAGTGTTCTGGAAAAATCCAAAGTGGATATGGGAGTGACAGGGGTATACATGGTTTTGTCATGAATGATAGCAGTCGCAATTTTCTTTGCCGTTATTCTAATCCCTTTATATGTCATTACTTATTACCTTCTGTACACCACCTTTAGGCTAATTGGTTTTCTTCCTTTCCTACCCTTCGGCACCAGCCTAAGGTTTGGAAGAAGACTGTCCAATAAGCTCAATAGGTGTACCCTCTCCTAATCCTAGGAGCCCTTACAACCTGAGAGAAGGTAAAGAGAAAAGACAACCGAATAATCTTATTCTATCTCTCCAGAACCAGAATCCATTCTCGAATATGGAACAAGTTCCTTCGAGTTCGTATGTAACTATACGATGGATTTATCCAATAGTAGTGGATGTTCGTAGTGATACAGGGTGTTCTGGAGAAATGCAAAGGTGATATAGAAGTAGCAATAATATTTTGCGACTTCTTGACATTCCAAAAGCCAAAGTGTTTTAAGAAGGTTCGGTTAAATGGGTTCATGAGTTTTAGTTTAGGGCGGGTCATAGTCGCTTCCAGAGAGAGAGAGAGAGAGAGAGAAGAAACACTCAGCGTGCACTCTAACCTAAATCAGAATGGTTAATTATTTTATCTAATCAGGATGGCTCCTACTGTTTCCTCGAATTCTCCTCCAAACCCAAAAGGAGAATTAGTCGGGATCATCTAAAATCACCCGAGGAGTAATTCTACTCATCAGTGAGAATCGGGATCCAACTATCATCGCATGATAACTTGATGGAAGCCACTCAAGTTATCATACTCCAGAAGGTATGTGCATGCCTGGCAAGTTTCCTGTATGTTTGAACTCCCGATGTGAATTTTTATCCCATGCTCTTATGACCTTGACGTAGACCAACAAATCATAAGTCACATGTCAAGTTCTACCCGTCATTGTCCAGGTTAATTTGAAACTACCCATACATACCCTTGATGTAGGCCAACAAAGTAGTACGACTGTCCCAAACCAACGCATCTATCTATGCAACAGAAAAGTAACAAATAGCTACCATACACTATGCCTTGACGTAGGCCAACAAACATAGCATGAATACTAAGTGCTACCCGTCTGAAATGACGGAGGGCTACGAATGGTTTTTGGCGAAAAACCTTTAACGTAATGAACTTGATATCGTTGAAGGAACCTGATAGCTTTTATAAATATATAGTTGCGAAAACCTTTGCTAAAAAGGTCACTCCCGGTGAAGGGATCTCGGCTCTTTCCTCGTCGAATGAGGTGCAGGATATTCCAAACTGAATACCACGATGCAAAGAAAAAATAATCGACTATAGTGAAGTTATTACGTTGACGCAAACTTTTATTCAAGGGGTCACTCTCGATGAGGGGATCTCGGCCCTTGCCTTGTCGAATGAGGTGCTGGATATTCTGTGCAAAGCAAAAGCGTACGTCTGTAATGTCAGTTTTTTAAAATTGTTTCCAACAACATCAAATAGGTTTGTTTCTCTTGCATTGATTAGAATCAACGCAGTCCCATCAATTAACATATCACACCAGAAAAGGACGAAAAATAAAATGTACGTATATGCCATCCGCATTCGCCACTGGGTCCCGTCATCACCCGTTAGGTTACTTAACTAACGACAGAGCGGGGACTGGACTAGCACAGGTGCAAAACATATACAACATCTACTAGTATATATAAATATATATAACATTCGTCCCAGGCATGATATAAGCAACATCACAGAAGCAACACAGAATGCAACATAGAATGGTGGATAATCTTGGAGCCCCGGGTTTCACTTGAGCCGCAAATGAGACCTGACGTTTCCTGTTGTGTGGATAGCCTGCGCAATGAAACCTAGACCCCTACGAGTGCGGCAAGTTACCCGCCAAAATCAGAAGTGAGGCAACCCCCTTCAACAACGTGAATGGGCCACCCAGCACTTCACAGAATCCGGTAACTTGAGCACCCCTCCATGGGTCAACCTATACCCCCTACGAGTGCAGCGAATAGCCTGCCAATTCTAGAGTAAGGTCCCCTCCGTCTCAACGCCATGAGATGCGGACCCGTTACCCTCTAGAACCTGGCTATTCGTGCACTCCACCGCAGGGGGTAATCCTAGTACAGAAAAGAAAATAATATACAACGGTGGCATCGATCTCAACCCGGTCGTGTCCCAAACAAATAATATACAAACGGGCAGTGACGAAAGTCCACATGTCGGACGCTCGTCCCGCAATATCAAATGTACAAATGAAACTAAAAAGGACTAACATTGCACCAAAGCTATTCCCTACGACGATACAACCACAACCACAATCACAGCACAGCACAGAACATCAACGTGAATGTCACGTTCGCAAACCCGTCTAAAAGAACTATAGCAATTAGATAAGTTGTACTGATCTAATGACATTCATGGTCGCAGATAGAAATGTAATGCACTGTAAACTTTAAACAATGTTAGAAAATATCGAGTTCGAAATAACCCCGAATATCCCCCAAACAAGTAGATAAAACCATATCCAAACTGGGCAAAACAAACAATACCACTGCACCAACATTCCAGAGACTAAACCACACTGCAAATTTCAAACCCAGAAGCCAAAAAGTGGCCAGCCTCCTCGGATTTTTGGATAATGTGGCCGGTCCAAATTTTGAATAGGGGCTCGTGTTTGCAGTGTGTTCTAGTAGTCACATGAGTAGTCTTCTGCAGTTGTTTTAAAATTTTTTTTGAAGACTTTAAAATTCAACAGAGAGTGGAATCTGCAGTGCACAGTTTTGGGATTGTTTCAATTTCGATACTTGAACATTGTCTAAATAAGCTAGCTTAGGGTTTAAAACCTGGCTCTGATACCATGTAAGGTTACGGCAGCGTCCCGGCCATCAAAACGTGGCCAAATACGGAACAAAAATTTACTAAACTGGCGCTACCATTACCCGATGCCCGGATCTACCCTAAACCCTAAACTAGCAAGCATGTAAAGAAGTTAGAACGGTTATACCGAGTTGATCTGTGTCCTTCGGTCTTCATTCCAAGCTCCTAGTGGTCGTTTGGATCGAGTTTGGTTGCCGGTCCTCCTCCATCTACGATGATCCACCTGAGGGAAACGACGCAAGCTTCAGCCTCGCGAAACGAGGAAACCGACGCTCCAAGGTTGCTAGCAATGGAGAGTGGAGGTGTAGGATTATCTCACTAATGTTTTTCTCTCATCAAAATGCTCCAAGAGCAACCATAGAAAGATGAAGAGGAGGTGAAGAAACCATGGCATGAGCAACCAAAGAAAGTGGCTAAGTCTTTTGTGAGTGAGAGTGAGAGAGTGATGAAGAAAGAAAAATATGAGCAAGGCCAAGCCAAGAGATGTGGCTGCCCCCTCACTCTCACATGCACAAAATATCTCATTTCCTTTTTCAATAAACAATTGTGAACCATACCTCTCAACATGCCTCAAGCCATGCTCATGCCACCTCACTCCCTCCACCTCATTTCCCTAAATGATTTTCTAAAAAGTAAAATCAAATAATGAGGTGTCACATCTTCTAGAAACAATTCTGTATAAATACGAAATTCAACCCGATATACGTATTGAAATACATATGCGCGCATTGTTCATATCAGATTTTTGCATTTTCATACCACCCAATTTTTGTCACATTGCATATCGGTAGATACTCTTGAGCCGTGTTTGCTAGTCAATTGCAGGATACAGGTTCTCGGCTCTAAACGGTGGAATTCATAGAAAAACACGACAAAACCCAGGTTCCTGCCAATCACTGAGAAAACACGGTCTCCGCTCTTCATCCGTATGTTGCCAGATACCAGTTTAAGAGACAAAATGTCAAATCAATGTCGTTTTCATGCACAAGGCTCAATGGCAGCACAAGATCCAAGAAATCTACACGGAGCTCGAGGAAATCATGACAAAAACATCTACATCAAAACACCTTTGGCTCAACAGAAATTCTGGAAAAATCGTGAAGACAATTTGAGAAAATACATATACCAGAATTAAGTACAGAAAGAACCAGGGAACCACAGAAAATTGGAGGGCCCAACTCAACCAGAAGACCGCGGAACCGCGGCCAAATGGGGGTCTAGGCCGCGGTTCCGCGGCCGTCTTGGCTTGTCAGCTAAAGATGTTTTGGGGGTATTTTGGTCTTTGCATATGTGTTCTGGTGGTTGCCCTAGATTTCCATTCTCCAGCCTATAAATAGCCCAGAACTTTGAGAAGGAGGGGGTCCATAATCTTGTATTTTCTTTTCTAGGTTTAGTGTTGTTTCTTCTTCCTCTTCTCATCTCTTCTCCATTGAAACTTGTAGTGAGCTTGTGAGTGAAGAGTGATGAATAAAGAAGAACCGTTTATTATTTTGCTTGTCTCATTATCTTGTTAATTGTTGTAATTTTAATTTGTTAACTAGTTGTTGTTATTTCTTGTGTTTCTTTCTTCTCTCTTTTTCTTTATCCTTAAAACGACCATGATGCTTACGCTCGATCCTCACCAAGGTGAGGTCGCAAATAGCTAGTCGTATTCTTCTAATCTCTTTCTTTCTATCTTTCTTTTTTGTTTTGTTTTATTTTTCCGTATCATGATGTGTGAGTAGTTTCATACTTGTTAGGGTAGGATAAGGGAAGTTTGAGAGAAGGAAATCTCTCTCACTCTTTCCTTGCCCAACAGCTTAATTCGACTCCCGTTAATTGAACCACAATCCGCTCCTTACGGCACCCTATCCTACATGATAGCGGTGATTCCGTAGTGAGACCGGTTGTGGTTGAATTAACCGGAGGTTATGACTAAGAGCCAAGAACGGACGGACAAGTACCAAAAGGAAGAACTTATGCGTTGGAAAGCCTAGCTTATACTCGCAAGTTCCTTCCTAGTCGTGCTAATCCCCGTTGTTGCCGATTACCGTAACACCGACATTAAGAGGGGCAACGAAAGATGTGGGAGACTCCTAACTCAAACTAACCTAATCCTAACCCTAACAAGCTCTCTTTACATATCATTTCACTGCTTAACTAATCACAACAAAAATCTGAAAAACCGGACTTAACTCGTTAAAGCACATAGAAAAAGATTCCCATCTCCCTGCGGACGACCCGTACTCAACCGGCTAGCTACGAGCGAAACCGTCTTGATTGCGGTATTTAACTAAAACATTGAACACGCAGAATCTCTAACAATCAAATGGCGCCGTTGCCGGGGAGACGGTAGTTTATTTCCTTGTGTAATTTCGGGTTAACTTGTGAATATAACCGGAAAAAAAAAATATACATTGTAAAAAAACCATCTTGTTTTTGATTAGCTTTTGTGCAAGTGTGCAGGAAAATACGAAGTTCAAGATCGGCGCCAAAGACGTCGGATAAGACGGAGTTCAAGTACAGTGCCAAAGACGTGGGAAGATAGACCCACATCTCGCGGCTACACCGCGACGGATCAAAACGAAGCAAACGGTCTACTGTCAAAATCTGGAGCAGGTACAGTGAGCAAACAAAAATTCAGAAAATCCAAACAAGCAGAGGACACCAACAGAAGCTCACACCAGAAAAATGGAGCCCCAACTCCACTACATTGCCGCGGTTCCGCGGCATAAGCAAGCTTAGGCCGTGGATCCGCGGCCACTTGGTGCCTTTGGGCTGCCAAAATCTCTCTGTAAGTCCCTGTTCTCCTCTCCATCCCTCTGGACTCCACTGAATTGTGTTTTCTGCAGCCTTCTTTGCGCAAATTCTTCTCCCCCTTCCAATAAACTGTTCTTGTGCAGGATTCTTTGCGCCGCAAATAAAAAATTGTTTGCATTTGATTTGTTACCGCTTTGCATTCTTTAATACGGACTTAAGGGGCTTGAAACCAATCCAGATTGGGTGGGGATTTCATCACCCTTCCCAGGACCCCAAAAATCACAAAAGCATATGCATTGTCCATTGTAAATTAAAAAATACTAGACTTCAGCCCTAAGGACTTCGCGCTCATTAGGAGAAGATAAACCGTGTTTAGAACCTCGCTTAACGGTATATTGTTTACGGAGTGTCTTGGAAAGTGTTAAAGGCGCAACCGCCGAAAGAGAAAGGGTTATTTAATTAAGGAACTTCGCGAAAGCGTTGGACAACCTCCCCTTATCTCTGCACTTACCTGGCCTCGTGATCAGTGTATTTTTAAGCCCGTTTCTCGACACTGTTTAACTTCGACAATCAAGTTCAGGAGCAGGTCTAGTAGACCTAGGTGACCCTAGATCTAGGTGTGATTGTGCATATCGTGTTTGTGATTACTTAAGCCGTATATCCGTACATATTTCTGTAAATCTCTTTCTAAAAACAAAACAAAAAAAAAGAAAAGAAAAAATCAAAAACTTTTATAAAAACTTGCCCTTTGTCGCCAAATCCATTTTTCACCCACCACCCATCACCTTTCTCCATTGACGTTTTCTTACCCTCACCTTCTCCGCTTTGACTATACTAAACTCGTTTAGTGTATGTCCGCTTGGACTCGGGACACTAGCGCCCGTCTAGTCCGCGTTACGTTAGTCGCTACCGACTACGCGATCGACTCAGACGTCGATACTCCGTCCACTCCTCTTTCACCCCTTCCTTTGCCGGCCAACTCCGACGTTGACCGGAATTCTGTTCATACATCTTCACCTTCACCTTCACCAACCTCTTCTTCCGCGATGTCGGGATTTAATCCGAACATCTCTTTGACTACCGCTGGATTGGCTCCACCTCCTACGGAGACCAATATCCCACCACCACCGCCTGTTGTAGCGCCGCAGCGAATCGCGCTCCAGGATCGTTTCTATTCCACCCGTTCTGCACTTCCCACCTGCCTTTCTCTTCCTCCGGCCAATGGGGACAACTTTGAAATTAAGCCCCACTTCATCAACATGCTCCCACGATTTCATGGGCTTGAATCTGAAGATGCCTATATCTTCATCAATAAATTTCAAAACGTCTGTGCCATGATGAAAACCACCCAGCTGTCGGACGATGCTATACGTCTACGGGTCATTCCGATCACTTTATGCGATCTTGCTGAAAAATGGCTGTATAGCACCGCTTCCCACTCAATCACCAGCTGGGACGAGTTTGTTAAAGCGTTTCTGAAAAAATTCTATCCGAATCATAAGACCGCAAGGATTCGAAATGAAATCAACCAATTCTCTCAGCTTTTTTCTGAACCCTTCTGGAAGTGCTTTGACCGATACAAAGACCTTCTTGTTCAGTGTCCTCACCACGGTATAGAGAAATGGCAACTCTGCCAAACCTTATACGAGGGACTGAACCCAGCAACGAAGCAGTTGTTGGAAACCATCTGTCATGGCCACTTCCTATCGAAATCTGACGAGGAAGCGTGGCAGTTCTTTGACGACCTTGCGGAGCAAACGCTACAGTGGGAGAGCACCAGACCGACTTCTTCTTCTTCTACCTCCACTTCTACCGGTCAGTCTAGGGTAGGAATTCACCAACTTGATGTCTCTATTGTGATGAAAGATGAAATGGCTGCAATAACAAGAAAGCTTGAAGCGATAGAGAGCAAATTTTCTTCTCCTGTTCCTGCCCCTGTTCTCCCCCTTCGTACCATTTGCGCTTGTTGTTCCGATCCTTCTCACTTGACCGAAGAGTGTCCTTACAATCCACCCTCGTAAGGACAGGATCAGGTTAATGCTGCATTCCAGCAAAGACCGAGGAATGATCCATACTCTTCCACCTACAATCCCGGTTGGAGGAACCACCCCAATTTCGCCTGGAATCAGAATCAGAATCAATTCCAAGGCAACAATTTCCAAAGGGCCCCTCCACCGCAACAAGCGCAACAAAAAACTCAACATCAATATCAGCAGCCCTTCCAACCCCAACCTTTCCAAAATCAGACGAACAACTTTGCACCCAACAATTCTTTTCCACCAAACAACTTTGTTCCGTCAAATAACGATAAGGTTTCCTCGCTCGAACGAAGTCTGGAGGCGTTCGTTAAACAATCGACCCAATCCACTGCCAACATCCAGTCTTCCATTCAGTCCTTAGTACAACACACTGCCGCACACGGGCAAAGCATCAAGACCATCGAGGCCCAGATTGCACAGCTGAACGCGGCCTTAAGCGAGCGAGAGAAGGGGAAGCTCCCGTCCTAGCCACTCCCAAATCCCGGTCACCCACATAATGCACATGTTGCTCTTGAACAACAGAACCACAACGTGAGTGCCATGACCACACTGAGATCGGGAAGGATGCTGCAAAACAACATTGGCACACGGATCAACGATAACACCCCGGCCGCTTCTTCTTCTTCTTCTTCTTCTTCTTCTTCTTCTTCTCCTTCTTCTTCTTCTTCCTCGTCTTCTGAGCTTATTCTCCGTTCTTCACAAGGCTCCCCTTCCTCTTCTTCTGCTCTGAACGGACCCACTTCTCACTCCACGAAAACACCTATTCTGGGATCCGGTCCAACTCCACAATCTCCTCCTCCAGCATTAGACTCAACCAATTTTCAAAATGTTCCATTTTCAAACCGGTTGAGGTCTAACAAACAAAATCCACAAATGGAGAAGATTCTGGAGTTATTCAAGCAAGTTAACATTAACATTCCTCTTTTAGATGTTGTCCAACAAGTCCCGTCTTACGCGAAAATCTTAAAAGACTTGTGCACGAAAAAGAGGAAGTCTCAGGTACCCAAGAAAGTTTTCTTGGTTAGTGCTGTGAGTGATGCCCTTACCTAATCTTTACCACAAAAACGGAAGGACCCTGGCTGTCCTACGATTTCAATTACCATTGGGGATAAGAACATCAACCGCGCACTATTAGATCTTGGTGCCAGTGTTAACCTGCTTCCGTATTCAGTATACGAGCAATTAGGCGTCGGAGAACTGAAACCCACGCACTGCACTCTCCAAATGGCCGACCGATCGATCACCCATCCTAGGGGTGAGCTAGAGGATGTGTTGATAAGAGTCGGGGACTTCATATTCCCCGTTGACTTCATTGTATTAGATACACAGCCTGTAGCTAACCCCCGGAATCAAATTCCGGTGATACTCGGTCGCCCATTTCTCGCAACCTCAAATGCTGTGATCAATTGTCGCAATGGTTCGATGAACCTCTCTTTTGGAAATATGACGATTGAACTCAGCATTTTTAGGTTGGGGAATCAGCCCGCCGAACCTAATGCTCATATACTGGATGTCTGCTCGATCCAGGAGATCACCCCAGAAGAGTGTGAATTCGAGGAGTTTCTGTTTGATCACGATAATCTTGACGCCACTAGTGCGTTCCTCTTCGAACCTGCTGCTGTTTCTGCGCCCGACAACGACTACGAGTGTTTTACGTTCTCGAACGATCTTAGCTGCGCACAACCCGAGTTTGAATCCTTCGACTTTCCGGATGAGTTACCTGAACCATCCAACTCGGTTGCCTACACTCGCTTTGAACCTTTGTTGGAGTCCTTTGAGTTCGAGACCTTTGCACCAATCTTGCCTTCCATCGTTTCACCTCCAACGCTCGAACTCAAGCCTTTGCCGTCTCACCTTAAGTACGCTTACTTAGGTGAGAACGAGACCCTTCCTGTCATCATCTCGGCTTTTCTAGCTCCAGAGCAAGAGAAAGCCCTTCTCGCGGTCTTGCACAGCAACAGGAAAGCTTTTGGCTGGTCCATGGCGGACATCAAGGGGATTAGTCCCCTAATCGTTGAGCATCACATTCATCTGATGGATGATGCCAAACCAGCCCGTGATCCACAAAGACGGCTCAATCTAGTCATGAAAGAGGCTGTGAAGAAGGAGATCGTAAAATGTCTAGATAGTGGTATCATTTACCCTATCTCTGATAGCCAGTGGGTTAGCCCCATTCATGTTGTCCCCAAGAAGTCGGGCATCACGGTTATCACTAACGAGGCGAACGAGTTAATCCCTACTCGCACCCAAACTGGGTGGTGAGTGTGCATTGATTACAGAAAACTCAACGCCGCAACGCGGAAAGACCACTTTCCGCTACCTTTCATTAACCAAATGCTTGAACGATTGGCCGGACACGAGTACTACTGCTTTCTTGATGGCTACTCTGGCTATAATCAAATTCCCATCGCCGAAAAAGACCAGGACAAGACCACATTCACTTGTCCTTTCGGCACGTTTGCATATCGACGCATGCCCTTTGGGTTATGCAATGCGCCCGCTACCTTCCAGCGGTGGATGGGAATCTTCTCAGACATGGTGGAAAAATTTCTGGAGATTTTCATGGATGACTTCTCCATCTTCGGCGATTCCTTCAACGAGTGTTTGCAGCATCTTGACGCTGTCCTTACCCGATGTAAGGACAAGAATCTCACTTTGAACTGGGAGAAATGCCACTTCATGGTGCGCGAAGGTATTGTCTTAGAACATATCATATCGCAAAATGGCATAGAGGTTGACAAAGCAAAGATTGAGGTCATTTCCAATCTGCCTCCTCCCCGATGCGTCAGAGATATCCGAGCCTTCCTTGGCCATGCCGGTTTCTATAGACGGTTCATCAAGGACTTTAGCAAGATTGCTAGGCCCTTAACTCTTTTGCTGGCCAAGGACACGCCATTCGACTTCAACTCGAGCTGTGTGACTGCCTTCGAGTCATTGAAAAGCTCACTCACTTCTGCTCCCGTTCTTTCTTCACCTGACTGGACGCACCCATTCGAGATTATGTGCGATGCATCCGACTTTGCCATTGGTGCTGTCCTTGGACAACACATCAACAAGATGCCGCACGTAATCTATTATGCGAGCCGAACCCTGAACGACGCCCAACTCAATTATACAACAACTGAAAAGGAATTCTTAGCTGTTGTATTTGCTTTAGAAAAGTTCAGGCCCTACCTCATCGGCTCTCCAGTCATTGTCTACACAGACCATTCTGCTCTGCGCCATCTTTTTGCGAAGAAATATGCAAAATCTCGGTTAATACGTTGGATCCTCTTGCTTCAAGAGTTTGACCTTGTCATTAAGGACAAACGAGGATGTGAAAACGTAGTTGCCGACCATCTCTCACAACTTCCTTCTTCGCCTTCGCTTCTAATTCCGATCAACGACGTTTTCCCGGATGAACAGCTCTTGACTGTATCGTGCGAACCCTGGTTCGCAGATATTGTGAACTATTTGGCCACAGGATTACTACCGACTGAATGGTCAGGTCAGGACAGACTTCGCTTCTTATCCCAAGTAAAACACTTTTACTGGGACGAACCCTATTTGTTCAAGTACTGTCCCGACCAGATTATTCGTCGGTGTGTCCCTGATGAGGAATTCAAGAGTGTGCTGTCATTTTGCCATGATCAAGCGTGTGGCGGGCATTTTGGGCCCAGAAAGACAGCTGAGAAGATCTTGCAATGTGGCTTCTACTGGCCACAACTCTTCAAAGACGCTCATGACTATTGCAAGACTTGCTCCCGGTGCCAACACATGGGCCGGATATCCCGGAGGAACGAGATGCCGCTCCAACCGATCTTGGTTGTGGAGATTTTCGATATTTGGGGGATAGATTTCATGGGGCCGTTTCCCAGCTCTTTCGGGAATTTGTACATCCTTCTAGCTGTTGATTACGTCTCTAAATGGGTCGAGGCTGTGCCCAGCCGGACTAACGACAACAAGGTTGTCGTTAGGTTCCTTAAAGAAAACATTTTCTCCCGATTTGGGCACCCCCGAGCGATCATTAGCGACAATGGAAGTCATTTCTGCAACAAAACTTTCGAGGCCTTGATGCGGAAATACTCCATTAATCATAAGCTCTCTACGCCCTACCACCCTCAAACCTGCGGGCAGGTCGAAGTTTCAAATCGGCAAATCAAGCAGATACTGGAGAAAACGGTTTCCAAGAACCGTAAGGATTGGTCGCTGAAACTCACTGATGCCCTTTGGGCATTTCGAACCGCTTATAAGACCGACCTTGGCATGTCTCCCTATCGGCTTGTGTACGGAAAAGCCTGCCACCTACCTGTCGAAATAGAGCATCGTGCATTTTGGGTGATAAAGGAGCTGAATCTGTCTCTCGAGGATGCGGGCAGCCATCGGAAGCTGCAGTTGAACGAACTAAACGAGCTTAGGGATGAGGCTTACGATAACGCGGTTGTTGTTAAGAACCGAACGAAGGTGTTTCACGATAAACACCTTTTGCGCAAAACCTTCGTACCTGGTCAGCAGGTATTGCTTTACGACACCCGACTTCACTTCCATCTAGGAAAGCTCAGATCTCGCTGGAAAGGGCCGTATTTTGTGCGGAATGTGTATCCACAGGGCGCTGTGGATTTGGAAAATCCAAAGGACGGTTCACTTTTCAAAGTAAACGGACACCGATGCAAACCGTACCTTAGCGCCGAACCAACAGAGGAGCTCCTGTTCTTACAGGAGCCGGTTTACCCTGCCTAATCTTCCTCTGCCTACCTCCAAACTTCGGTTATCCAGCCAAGAACAGTGGACACTGTTTCAAATAAGTTTGGGGGTATGTATAAACCATTTTGTATATATTTGTGTGTATTCTTTTCCTTTTTCTTTTTCTTTAAAAACCAAAACAAAAAAAAATTGGTGTATCGCTAACCGACACTTTTGATCCTTCAAATGATCTCTTCATGCAATGACAGTGAGGACACTGTCCAGTTTAAGTTTGGGGGTACGCTCGGTACGCATTTCTTACCTTCGCATTCATATGTATATTTTGCATCTGCATATTAAAATCCATAAAATCCATAAAAATCTGAAAATTTTCTAAAAATATAAAAACTTTTCTGTCAAGTTAGCTTGTGGAAGAACTCTGATTCAAAATTTCGACGGTTTTTGTTTGAAAAAATAGGAATAACTAAATCTTATGTTTAGATTTTGAAAACCTGAAAGATAACTCTCCTTTGAAGTTAACTATAGCTGATATACGTTTTTACATCACACTACACGTGTCGTGAGTTTTTGGAAATTAGATGACAAGTCTTTTATGTTTAAGAACTTTTAAACAGATAAGTGATTTTCTGAGGATCAAATAGGTTTGTTCTGAAATAAGTAATGTCAAGAATAGTTTATGAAGTAAAGCGAATATGAAGGAATGTTATTGATGCCGTAATTGGAACTAAGTCTGAAAAATAACCCATCTGAAGCTTGATTGGAATGATTACACACCGAACCCACTAAACACGTCTTTTATCCAAAAAAAAAATAATAGAACTGCCGGTTATATCTCCGTTCGTATTAAATCATCTGATTTTCACGCCAAACTGTCTTTTGTTTTTGGACCTAGGTAACTTGAGTAATTAAGTCCGCTGGGGTGTTTCTACACCTAATGCCCTAAAATCAACTGGTTTGGATGCATTGGCCCAAAGCTCGCTAAGAAGCCTAGAAAGTCCAGATTAAAACAAAGTCAAGCAAGTGTTCTCTCCGAGTTAAAATTCCTAACGGTTCTTTGTGTGAGAATAATCTTGATAAAAGACAGGCTTTTATAAAAAAAAATATTAACGGAGATATGAAGGTTTTATTCTATGATAAAGACAATTGCACGTTTACAGTGGTGTGTATGAAATGAAAACAAGAAAAAAGTAGAGTGAAAAATACGACTTAGTTTCCTGTTAAGGAAGATAGAAATTCTGAAGTTGAAACCTTACTGGAAAACGAAACTTGAAAAATGCTTAACTCTCTATAAAACTTATGTGATCCTTTTAAAATTGTTATCTGGGCTTTATTATGCGACATGATGACTTTAATCGATCATTCTGGAACTTAACGATACTATTTGCACTGCACGTAAAGACATATAAAATCTGTAGCTAAATAAGAAGCGAGGTGTGAAAAATAATGGTTCGATAGTCTAGACTTAGGATTATAGAATTGTTATTTTCTGAAACAAAACTTTAGGGTTTGAATCTTAGTTATTTTACAAAACCAACTTGACCGGATTTTGTGGGTAGTATCCGCTGAAAACCCTCAGGAGACAACACTCCTCCTACCAGGGACACCTAGAGGTTTAACGGCTTGTTGCACATGCTCAGTGCAATCGCGTTCCCTGCGAAAGTGAGGTTAGGAAATTTTTTGTGAATAAATTGGCTTTGCTCGGGACGAGCAAATGATAAGTTTGGGGGTATTTGTTCATATCAAATTTTTGCATTTTCATACCACCTAATTTTTGTCACATTGCATATCGGTAGATACTCTTGAGCCGTGTTTGCTAGTCAATTGCAGGATACAGGTTCTCGGCTCTAAACGGTGGAAAAACACGACAAAACCCGGGTTCCTGCCAACCACTGAGAAAACACGGTCTCCGTTCTTCATCCGTATGTTGCCAGATACCAGTTTAAGAGACAAAATGTCAAATCAATGTCGTTTTCATGCACAAGGCTCAATGGCAGCACAAGATCCAAGAAATCTACACGGAGCTCGAGGAAATCATGACAAAAACATCTACATCAAAACACCTTTGGCTCAACAGAAATTCTGGAAAAATCGTGAAGACAATTTGAGAAAATACATATACCAGAATTAAGTACAGAAAGAACCAGGGAACCACAGAAAATTGGAGGGCCCAACTCAACCAGAAGACCGCGGAACCGCGGCCAAATGGGAGTCTAGGCCGCGGTTCCGCGGCCGTCTTGGCTTGTTGGCTAAAGATGTTTTGGGGGTATTTTGGTCTTTGTATATGTGTTCTGGTGGTTGCTCTAGATTTCCATTCTCCAGCCTATAAATAGCCCAGAACTTTGAGAAGGAGGGGGTCCATAATCTTGTATTTTCTTTTCTAGGTTTAGTGTTGTTTCTTCTTCCTCTTCTCATCTCTTCTCCAATGAAACTTGTAGTGAGCTTGTGAGTGAAGAGTGATGAATAAAGAAGAACCGTTTATTATTTTGCTTGTCTCATTATCTTGTTAATTGTTGTAATTTTAATTTGTTAACTAGTTGTTATTTCTTGTGTTTCTTTCTTCTCTCTTTTTCTTTATCCTTAAAACGACCATGATGCTTACGCTCGATCCTCGCCAAGGTGAGGTCGCAAATAGCTAGTCGTATTCTTCTAATCTCTTTCTTTCTATCTTCCTTTTTTGTTTTGTTTTATTTTTCCGTATCATGATGTGTGAGTAGTTTCATACTTGTTAGGGTAGGATAAGGGAAGTTTGAGAGAAGGAAATCTCTCTCACTCTTTCCTTGCCCAACAGCTTAATTCGACTCCCATTAATTGAACCACAATCCGCTCCTTACAGCACCCTATCCTACATGATAGCGGTGATTCCGTAGTGAGACCGGTTGTGGTTGAATTAACCGGAGGTTATGGCTAAGAGCCAAGAACGGACGGACAAGCACCAAAAGGAAGAATTTATGCGTTGGAAAGCCTAGCTTATACTCGCAAGTTCCTTCCTAGTCGTGCTAATCCCCGTTGTTGCCGATTACCATAACACCGACATTAAGAGGGGCAACGAAAGATGTGGGAGACTCCTAACTCAAACTAACCTAATCCTAACCCTAACAAGCTCTCTTTACATATCATTTCACTGCTTAACTAATCACAACAAAAAATCTGAAAAACCGGACTTAACTCGTTAAAGCACATAGAAAAAGATTCCCATCTCCCTGCGGACGACCCGTACTCAACCGGCTAGCTACGAGCGAAACCGTCTTGATTGCGGTATTTAACTAAAACATTGAACACGCAGAATCTCTAACAATCACGCATTCGTACAAAAATACGAATATCCAAGAGAGAAAATGAATAGTGAACAATAATACTAGAATATAAATACATATATAAATTATTAAATCAAAACTTGATTTAATAATCCGGCTTAATCCTAAGCCGCTGGTATTATCAATCATCCGATTAAAGTCTGTGCAGCCTGTACACATATTTAATCGGACACCTGTATGTACCAACATACACCATCTACACCATATCGCCTGAACCGTAAAAACACTCTGTGTGGGACTCTAAAGACTCGTCAATACGCTGGCAATGGGTTTAACCACAAGCACGTCAGCGGCACTAGCTGTACGTAACGGCTATCCAGGTATTGAGCGAAAGGGAGGCCGACGAGCAAACTCATCCTGAACCCCTACTGAGCCTGACAGTGACAAAATCCGTACAGTCCGGTATGTTCGTCTAAGAGTATCGCATATCGAGTCAGGGGGGTGGATAAAGTTAGACCCCTAATAACTCGATAATTCGTGTCGGTATGTAACCCATCACCACCTGAGAAACTATCGATCCTAGATCGGTAATTCTCGCATACCGCGGCCGAGGATTTCTGGTGATGGCCACCCATGTACTGCGCGATATCAATCCCCAATACTGGGAGAGACGAATCCCCGACGATCTGCTCACTGCTTCCATGTGGCTCGGGACTGTACCCAACTAAAACCTGTTTGCACGACTCCTTTGAGCCGTGGTAGGGTAGTAATCAAAGCACAATGGGAACTCACATGAGACAAATGACGATCTCAGGTCAACAGACTAACCTGTACACATGTCACCTGAGAACTGCTATCTGACATTAGGTATAATACCAACTAGCATATTCCCGGCGAGTCCGTCCAGCGTACTCATAACCCAATGAGCACCTGTATACTATCTTAGGTGAACAACTGACACCAATGGCTTGTGAGACCGGCCACCACCCCTCGTCAGGGTCTTGATAAGTATACACTAGTCTACTATGGAGTATCGATGCCCAGTCTCGATACTCCTACGACCAGGGATATTTAAGAATGTGCTTATAGACCCCCAGCTCCCACGTATATGATTGCCATCATAATGCTGGTAGTCAAGAAAGAATCTTATGGGCTCTATCAACACGTACATGATAATAAAGACAAATCAGATAGTATACTATCATCTCGAATAAGACTGTTCTACCGGTATAGGTCCTCCCTCAATCATCATAATCACCTGCCTGCGACTACGATAATTGCCTTGAGGGCACTATAGCCAACAGTAATAAGTTTAGAAATAGCAGGATTATTGTTGCTAGCTGATGTGAATTTTATGTGTCCCAAATTATAACCGCAAGTATATAGTCGTGCAATTGTAATACTTGAGGATCGTCCTACAGAGATGTGTTGAAATTCTAATTAATTCTAAAACAAGTACGAAAGTTTTTTTGTTTACACTAAAAATTAAATTGCAAATAAAAGTAAAGGTGGATTTTTTTAAAAGAGAAGAGATTCTAAGGTATTGAATTGCTTTAACTTTTATGGTTGGTTTAAAGAATTCTACTTCTTTTCTTCTTCTAGTTTTAATTAGTTATTTATTAATTATATAAAAGTATAGATTAAATTAATGTGGCCATGAATTACAACCTATCAATGTATAAAAGCATCTAGCAACTTCATTAAAAATAATTGTAACATTTTAAAAATTTTAAATATTAATTATAATTTAAATAGGATTATAATGAGTTTTACTGATATAATACCGAGTATGGATTTGTGTTTTCATAAATTAGTATAATTACATATAACTTTATTTTTGGGATTAATTGGAAATAAAATGAATTTATAATTATATGGGCATTTGTTAATGGGGTTTTCCTTAATTGGTTTTAAAATAATGGCATATACTAAATTTTTACCAAAACTGACATTGATTTTCATAAATTTGCACTTAAGGTGCCATGACAAGCTAGTAAGGGTTTAATATTGTATTGTGGGTTTTATAAGTTTTATTTTGGGCATGGCTACATGCTTTTATTAAAAAACCCAAAAAAAGGAGGAGGGGAGAGAGGGGGGGGGAGGGGGCGAGAGAGAGCGGATATGGGAGCATGGGCACACCATGCTCATGCCCATGCCTTCCATTTCTCCTCTTCATTCTCTCCTCAATTCATCCTTATTCTCTCATATCCTCACCTTCACATTCTCTCATTCTCTCTCACCTCTCCAATGGCTGCCCTCCTCACAACATACCCTCACCCACTCATTCTCTCACAAATTCTCACACAACAAACATCCTCACACCCACAAACACCAATTCATACTCCAAGTGATCAAGAACTCAATCAAGATTAAGTTTCAAGTCCCCATATTCTTTAATGGCATCCTACAAGCTTGATCACCACTTCAAATCTCTTGTATAAGGTAAAAGATCCATAATTTATCAAGTTTTTAAAGTTCTTGCCTTGAAAACTATGATTTTTTTTGTGTTTTTGTGTTCAAATGAAATCTGGAGTAGTTCGGGATCTTTGCAAAATATTTTGCATATATATTTGACTTATTTAGACCATTAGGAGACCCCACCACAAAAACGAGACTTTAATTCCCAGGTTGGGCCGCAAATTGCGGTCCAAATGATTTTTTTGACGGCCACTTTATTGAATTAGGGATCAAGGTTTGTCCAGTAGATATTTTACATGGTATACAAGCCTATTTTATATACTAAATTGTCTCAGATTTACTGAGTAAAATCTGGAGGTGTTTTACGTAGTTTTTTGATGATATTTTATGGTTTTTAAACTTGATTTTCTTCAGTTGTGTTGTTCAATTCAAGCTGGAGCAACTTGGGATCTCTTTTATATATATATATATATGTATATATATATATATATACACACTATTGTGAGATGATAGGACCAATGTAAGACCATTGTAGAAGCCCGTGCCCATAAATCTACCTCTTGGCTGCAGATTTATTCCCTCTGGCTTCAAATTGCGGCCAGAATATCAAGTTAGTGTTTATGGTTTGGTATGTATCTTACACACTTAATAACTTACCTACTGTATTCTTAGTTTTGTCCCAGACTTCCTGTGTTAAAATCTTGGAGCATTTTGATTGGGTTTTGGCAATGTTTTGCGAGTTTTGAAACTTGGTTTTCGGATTTTTATGTCTTGACTCGGTCGTTCGACGTTCGTACGTCAATGTCGGGGGTGTTTTGTCGTATTTAGCACGCGTGGACCATAGGTTCTAACCTATATACGCTTTGCTTATGGTTTCGATTTCGATTTGGATTTTTATGTGATTCGATATGATTTCAATTGTAGGTACAATCGCGGGGACTTCCGAGACGACGAAAGAGGGCAAGGCATTCGTCGGTTTCGACTAGAGCGAGGCGCATATCGATGAGTAGATGTATATCTACGGGGGAAGTCGGGTGGACGGAATATAACACCCCCACAACCATAGTAATTAGAATACTATATATATTAGAAACGTATACCTAGCCTATAGGGTTTATTAGAACAGCATATGCGTATATTCATATACTTAGTAAACATTTATATACTTAGTCTCTATTTCATAATCATTAAGTTATATACACACACATATATAGGTATATAAGTATAAAGATGATTACTATTATGTGTTGTACGTGACTAGATCGATGTCTGTACTTTATATGACATGATATAAGTTGGCATACGTGACTATAGACCCGTACTGTTTTCTTTGGATGATTTTGTACGAGGGGATTCCATACATGATATGATGAGGATAGAATGTCAAATACGACCGATATTCACTTGATTCGGGGAGTCTTGCTAAATCCTAAATCGGGACTTTATGTGATATTTAGAGCCTTACTTATTTTAGAAAACTAATGATTTTTTACGTATTTTTAAATGATAACTTCAAGGGTGCGCTATGAATTTTTAAATGATATCTATTTCAAAAATATCGTAGTCCCTTATTTCCAAAATAAGGTTTTGTGCTATTTGAAACTATAACTGCATGGCTCATACGTAGTTAGATATTTTAAACGCTTGTGTAGAGTGTTTTTCATCACCCCATTGAGATGGAAATGCGTGCGCTTGTCAGGTGTATACAGATTCTCCTTTCCCAGGATAGGCCGGGGTTTATTGATCGTGGGGATCCGAATCTCCGGCAGCCGCGGACTAAGCTGCCGTTAATTACCCCTCGCTTTTGGAGAGATAGAACCTTCGATTGACTGGTCAAACTGGTCATGCGAACTCAATGTTCCGTGTGCATGTGTTTTGTTTTGAAGATTTTTGGATATGTCAGGGGTTTCATAAAGTTTACGGGGGTCCCGCTAACGTAGGAGGTATTTTTAGTGAGGAGCGTGAGAAAAAAAGAGGGGTAAGAAGCGTCCTAAGGATGTGAGCATAGAGCGTGGGCGCTGGGTGCCCACGGGTCACGTACGGGATGTGTGGGAACATGGGCGCGTTGCGCGTGGATGCCTTGCGCGTGGACGCCCAGTGCCCGCGGGTCACTTGCGGGACGCGTGGGCGCCGGGCGCCAGCGGGTCACGTATGCGGCACGCAACCGCTGGAAACACCAGCGGAAGAAGGGGCTAAGCCCTTGGGCCTGGAGTTGAACTCCTGAACAGGAATTGGGCATGGATTTAGAGTTAAACTCCTAAAAGATCTGGATTAGGAGTTAAACTTTTTTGAGAATTTGGGTCTTAGAGTTGAACTCCTCAAAGATCTTCGGAGATGATTAAAGGGGATCCCTTTTTTCTCCCTTGAGCCCTAAATTTTCTCTTGAGCCTTAGATCTTCCCAAAGTGAGATTTTTGGAGATGGGTCTCCTTCTTCCTCTTTTCTGTTGGCTGGATCTTGGAGAAAAAGGGGCGAGACTTAAAAATCTCCCCTTTTAGAGATTTGATGGGAGATTCGGGCTCCCCTTCAAGGGTTTTATGGTGAAAAGCTATTTCTTTTTGGGAAAAGAAGAGTTAAACTCTTGATTTAATTCAAAAAAAGGAAAAAGGTTTGGAACCTTGAGGAAGGAGAAGGAGGCATATAACCCTAATTTTTGAGGGGAATCAAAAAGTTCTCCTTAATTTTTCCATCCTGTTTGCCTTTATAGACTACGCACTTTACATATGGCCCATTAGGTTTTTATAAATAGCACTTGTGCCTCCCCATGCCTCATGTGCTTATTTTTTTTTGCACATAAGCCACGGGGTTTACAAAATTCTGGCATTTTACCCATTTTCCATACATTTAATTCTAAAAAAAATGTATTTAAACTAATTTATCACCTTCTTTTGGCATGGAGCCGGTCCCTTCCATACTTGGTCTTGACTTGGGCTTAGGCCCGCTTGCTTGGGCTCGGGCCTACTTGACTCGGGGTTGAATGATTTTGACTTGGTCAACCGGGGTGTAATTTCTGACCCTAACAAAGTGCCCCCATCAATAAATGCACACCGCGTGTATGAGTTGTGTGCATGAAATTGATAGATTTTGTTCTATATGGAGATTAATTTGATTTGGTTCCCTGTGGAGGGTCGATACTGCCCATTAGCAACGTGGAATGTCGGTGTTGCCCTTTTTTATGACTTGGATGGTCGGTGCTGCCCTTTTTGCGACTTGGACGGTCGGTGCTGCCTTTTTTGCGACTTCGACGGTCGGTGCTGCCCTTTTTGCGACTTGGACAGTCAGTGGTTGATTTTACTTGCTTCGCTTCTTATGGTGTCGGGGTTGAAATTGACTTGTTCCACTTTCTGCGGTGTCGGTATTTGATTTGACTCGCTCCGCTTTCTGCGGTGTCGGGATTTGATTTGACTTGCTCCGTTTTTTGCGGTGTCGGGATTTGATTTATTTTGGGGGTTCCCTACCCATCCAGCGGGACTTTTGAGCTTGGAAGCGCTGCCGGGTAGGACGCTGATTTGATCCGTTTGATTTCTGCCTTGTTTGGCGGGACTTTTGAATTTGAGAGGAACTTGGAATTTAAATTTTATTTAGCATCAGCATTGCTGCACTGGAATAATGCCAGGAGCAACTCATCATTTGGTCCGGGAGGGCTTGGGATTTGGTTTTTGGGTCGGCATCAGCACCGCTAACACTGAAGCGTAGTGCCAGGAGCGACTCATCATTTGCCTTTGGGAAAACTTGGGGTTTGAGTTTTGGGTCGGCATCTACACCGCTAACATTGAAGCGTAGTGCCAGGAAAGACTCATCATTTGCCATTGCCCGTTGGAGAGTGATGGATTAGGAGACAGGTTTAGATCTCTATTACCCAAGACTTTTCAATTTTATAAGCCGTAAGGGTCTCATAAAAGCATTTTTTCCCTACGATTCGAAAGGGTCTCGCAGGTGTATGTTCTCCTTAGGAATCGTGATAATTCCTATGTGTGTTGCTCCTTTGTGAGTAGTAAGGATCTTACGCGGGGATTTTCTCCTCACAAGATTGAGAGAACTTTGCGAGTGTATATCATTTCTTTTCACGAGTTTGTGCCCTTTTGGGTTTTCACAAACTCGTCGGCAGTCCTGTTGTTTTTACTCGCGGAGCCCTTTCGGGTTTTCATCCGTGCCCATTTTGCTTGTGGACATACCATTTTTTAAGCTTCATCGCTGGTAGGACTTCAGATGTTGTCTCTCCGGTAGGACTTGGGAGAGATAGGGGTCACTTGCGCCCGTGGATTGTATACGGTTTTATAGGATGTATGATCCAGACTATAGGGCCGGTATGCTTAATTCTTCTGTGACTTGGAGCATTCATGCGTAGTATTTCTTGAGATATCGGCCATTGATGGGTGGCATGGGCCTTTCTCCCTTGGCACTTATTAGTTGGTGGGATTCTCCATCGAACACTTTCTCGATGACGTATGGTCCTTCCCAGTTTGGTTCGAATTTTCCCTTGGTATGTCGATTGGGGATGATCGGTCTTTTAAGGACCAACACCAATTCGCCTTTCTTAAAAGCATGGAGACGGGTTATCTAATCATAGGCCCGTGACATTTGGGGTCGGTACAGCTCTAGATTTTGCTATACTGCAAGTCTCATTTCTTCGAGGGCATCGAGCTCTTCGAGCTGAAGGAGGATATTTTCCTCCTCCGTCAACTCATGCTAGACGGCCATTCTTAGGTTTGGAACTTCGACTTCGAGGGGGAGAATTGCCTCCACTATGAAGAGTAATGGGTATGGAGTGGACTAAGATAGGGTGCGGTGTATGGTATGATATGCCCACAACGCCTCATGGAGCTTGAGATTCCAATTTCTTTTGTTGGCTAAAGCATTTTTCTTCAGGAGCTTGCATAGAGTTTTGTTGAAGGCTTCATCTAACCCATTCGCCCTTGGATTATAGATGGAAGAATATCTCCAGTCTATCTTGTGTTGAGTAGCGAATCTTGAGACTTTGAAGCTCTTGAAAGAAGGCCCATTTTCAGATATGATTCTTCTTAGTATACCGAAGTGGTATAGAATATTATGCCGAAAGAATGTTAGAATATTTTCCGTCTTGATTTCTTTTAGCGGGACAGCTTCAGCCCATCTAGAGAAGTAGTCAGTTGTGGCCACTATGAACCGGTGGCCTTTGGATGACGGAGGATCAATTGGACCAACTATGTCGGTGCCCCAAACTTCAAAGGGCCATGATGCCACCGTGAGATGTAGCGGGTTGGGATGCTTGTGAATGAAGTCACCGTGAATTTGGAAGAGATGACACCTCTTCGCAATCCTTTATCATGGTAGGCCAGTAATACCCAAGCCGTTTAATTTGAAGCCGCATTTTGGGGCCAGATTTGTGAGCTTCGCAGACGCCCGAGCGAACTTCTTTCATGACTTTTTGGGCTTCAGCGATGACAGACACCTGAGGCAGGGTTGGTCATATGATCCGCAGTATAGCGTATTATTTATAAACATGTATCGGAGAGCTCTTTTTTTCAACTGAACTCTTGCATATTTTTCTTCGGGCAGCTTGTTGTATCAGAGGTACTCTATGAAGGGTTCTCTCCAATCGGGCTCGTCTTGAATGATCAGAGCTTCTTCAGCAAGATTGTTCTCTTGTTCTACGCTTTCTTCTTCACGCAAAGAGACTGGAGGTAGAATTTGCCAGATTCTGGCTGTTATTAGAATTTCATCCATATCGGGATCTGCTAGCTCCTTGGCTAAGAGAGCGAGTATGTCGGCTTCTCCGTTCAACGCCTTAGGAACTCTAATTGGTTCAATGTGGGTGAACTGTTTCATGAGCTCCACTACCCGGCTTCTATATCGAGTTAACTCGAGCTTATATATTTTGTAGTCACCGTTCACTTGGTTGATGACAAGCTGGGAGTCACCGTAAACCTATAGCCGAAGGATTTCCATTTCTATAGCGAGCTCAAGACCAGCTATCAGAGCTTCATACTCAGCTTCGTTCTTTGTGCGAGGCTCGATAAGAGTGAAGGAACGTTGTAGGGTTCCTCCTGATGGCGTGACGAACACCAATCCTATCCCTGCTTTTATCTCTGGGATACTTGATTTGCTGGAGGTCCTTATTGATGAGGCTCCATTGAAGTAGAGCTCCCAACATGGGTCGTCATTCTCGAGGTGCAGCACTTGATCGTCGGGTAACTCGCAATTGAGCGGTGATTCTTCTGGTATGGGATGAGCAGTAAGGAAGTTGGTGAGAACTTGCCCTTTTACTACTTTCTGAGGAGTATAGATTATGTCAAATTCAAGGAGCATGACAGTCTATCTTGCTATTCTACTGGCTAGGCTTGCATTGGTCATTAAGTTTTTGAGCGGGTCGACCTTGGAGATCAGCATAACCCGATGAGCGAGAAGATAGTGCCTCAGCTTCTTCACTGTGAATATCAGAGCCATGTATTGCTTTTTGATCGGGTAATAGTTATGTTCCGTGTCGACTAAAGTTCGACTGAGGTAGTAGAGGGTATTTTCTTTTCCCTCCTCGTTGTTCTGGACAAAGAGCGCACCGAGTGATTCATCTAGCACGGCAGTATAGAGAATCAATGGTTTATTTGGAATAGGAGCAGCAAGCACTAGAGGGTGCAATAGGTACTGTTTGATACTTTCATATGATTCTTGACATTCGACATCCCATAAAAAGGGAGCTCCCTTCTTCATGAGTTTTGAGAAAGGCCGACATCTCCCTGATAGGTTCGAGATGAACCTTCGTATGTAAGCGAGTTTGTCTTGAAAGGATCTTAGTTGCGTCAGATTCTTTGGACGAGGTATCTCTATGATGGCCTTTATCTTTGATGGGTCAATTTCAATCCCCCAATGTCGGACTATGAAGTCTAAGAATTTTCCCGACGATACGCCAAAAGCGCACTTCAGAGGATTCATCTTCAGATCGCGTCCCTTAGTCGGGTGAAAATGGTCCTGAGATCTCGGATGTGATCGGCCTTTGCTTTAGTCTCGACAACTAAACCATTAACATAACATTCGATGACTTTATGGATTAAGTCATCAATGATTTTGGTCATTGCCCTTTGATATGTGGCATCCGCATTCTTTAGTCCGAACGGCATCACCTTGTAGCAGTATATTCCGATCGGGGTTCGAAATGCTGTATGTTTCTCATCCTCGGGCGACATCTTGATCTGATTATATCCAGACGACCCATCCATGAAGGTCAACATCTCGTAATTTGAGATGTCGTCGACCATCATTTTCATGACCGGTAGCAGGAAGTCATCTTTAAGGCATGCCTTGTTGAGGTCCTGGAAATCGAAGCAAACACGGATCTGCCCATTTTTTTCTTCACTGGGACGATGCATGCGATCCAATCCGCATATTTCTCTTCTCTGATGAAGCTATCATCGATAAGTTTCTTAGGGTAAGTCGATGTCGCGCACCCCGCGGGTTCGCAGGGAGGCAGAATATACAAAAAAATGATTTTTCTTACTTCGCAACACCGACTTTAACTCCAGGATCAATACGGAAACCTTAACTAGCTATACTACTTTGAGGTTTAACTACCCGGTAAGAGTTTTATACCTCCTTGTTTACAAGTCTTTTGGGTCTTCTTTTTCTCCTCCTATTCTTGAGCTCCTCGAAGATCGGATCGCGCTTGAAACGTTGGCCTCCTCGCGTCAAAGACGATCCATCCGAGAGTATGCACTTCAAGCTACAACTTCTAAACCGAGGTAACTAAGGTACCTAGTTTGCTAAGCTAGGTAGCTTAGAAGATGTAGAGAATGATTATGGATTAATTTGTCTCAATTACCCTAGGTTTCTCAACTCATGAGAGTGTTTAGGGTTTGAGGAAAAGCAGAGAGCTAAGGAGAGATGAGAGTGTTGTGATGAGAATGATGTGTAGAATGGCTAAGTGTTGATGCCTATGAAGCATATCATTTTCAACAATAATAACATAAAACCACCATGCCTCAATAGTCATCCAAATGAGAACGAGTCACCTAAGTAGCCATGCTTCAATCATGTCCTAGATAACACCTCATTTCTCCACATCATTATCTATTTAAATAAATGTATTAAACAAAAATGAGGTGTCTTCTTCTAGAAGCACTCTTATAAAATTACATGAATACCCCTCACCGTATACATATACCCGTATTCGTACCACGAATACCAAGAGACGAAAATAATCCAATAATCAAATACCAGGATCCGACTTAAACCAAAGCCCACTAGTATAATCCATCCGAATAACATCCATGCAACTAATACACGTATATGATCGGAACCCTGCCGTAAAACCATACGGCATCTACATCGTTTCGCCCGAAGCAGGAAAACCCTATATGTAGCACTCTAAAAACTCGACAATACGCTGACAGTGGGTTTAACCATAAGTCCATCAGCGGTACTAGCTGCACGTAACATCTACCTAGGTATCTGTCGATAAGAAGGTCGACGAGAAAACTCATCCGAACTCCTACTGAGCCTATCTGTGACAATCTCCGTACAGTCCGGTCTGTTCGTCTAAGATACTCGCATATCGGGCATAGGGGGATGGTAACCGTCAGACCCTTAATAGCTCAATAAGTTGTGCCGGGTAGAGCCTAATACACCATGAGAAACTACTGGAGTACTTACCAGTAAATATCGCTTGCCCTGGCCAGGGACTTTGTGTAATGTCTTTCCGAACACAGCGTGATATCAACCCCCGATACCGGGAGAGACGAATTCTATCTAACCGCTACTGCCTCCAAGTGCTTTAGGACTGCACCCAACTACTATCTGTTTGCATGACTCCTTTGAGCCGTGGTAAGGTAGTAATCTATGTGCAGTGGGAACACACTTAAGACGAATAGTGATATCAAGTCAACGGACTAACCTGTACTCATGCCACCCGGGAACTGCTATCTGACGATAGGTATAATACCAACCGGCAGTTCCCAACGAGTTCGTCCAGTGTAACTTATAACCCAATGAGCACCTGTATACTATCTCCGGTACGACGTACCAATGGCTGTGGGACAGACCATCTCTCTTGCTGGGATGAGAAGCGTATATGCTAGTCTACTCTGGAGTATCGATGCCCCGTCTCGATAATCCTACGACTAGAGAACCGTATAAGGATATGCTTATAGACTATCCAGCCCCCACTTGTGTGATTGCCATCACAATGTTGGTAGTCAAGCAAAGATCCTATGGGCTCTACCAATATATATAAGCGATATGCTAAAAGAAACACATGCATATATTGAAGTAGAATCAAACCAAGTAGCATACTACCATTTTGAGCAAGACTGTTATTATAACTGTGAATATCCCAAGCTTCTAGAATGTAATATACAATCCAGTATGATACAATAATGGCCTCTAGGACATATATCACTAACAATCTCCTACTTGCACTAAGGCCATGCATTGTCATATCGCAGACTTATCATCTCGAACTGTGTCTAAGGGATGGCTTTTGTGAGTGGATCTGCAGTATTGTTCTCTGTCTCTACTCTCCGCACTTAGATCTCCCGACGATCAACGATCTCCCAGATCAGGTGGAACCACCTAAATATATGTCTGGACTTCTGTTGGGACCTTGGTTCCTTCACTAAAGCTATTGCGCCGTTGTTGTCACAATACAGTGGTATTAGATCAACAATGGATGGAACCACCTGAAGCTCTGTCACGTCCTCCAGACTACTTCTTTCGCGGCGTCACATGCGGCGATATACTCCGCTTCCATCGTTGAGTCAGCAACGGTATCCTGCTTTGAGCTCTTCCAACAGACCGTCCCTCCATTGTGGGTAAAGACATAACCCGACGTGGACTTAGAGTCATCCTTGTCACTTTGGAAGCTGGAGTCGGCGAAGGCCTTGTTCAGTCGAAAATATCGCACATTTGATATAACATTTTCCTTACTTTTCTTAAATATTTAAAGGTGTTTATTATAAATATAGAACACATTTGGGTTTATCTGCAAAATACTATTTACCATATATTTATATATTATAATTAACATTATGAAGGAAGATATATGCATACAATATTTATATAATATTTTTACTATGTATATCATATCAAATAATCTTAATCAAATTGCTTAAAAGATTTATTACCATATAAAATGATTAAGATTATATCTCTATAACAAATATTACTAACATTATTCATGGAGATATTGTGCAAGATTTAGCTCAGGTCAGGAGATCGGGATATCGGGATGTCAGAATTAAAAATCTGCCGATAAAGTTAAATAAAATCGTAGAATCAATACTGGCAGAGACTCAGGAAATATTTCCAAAATCCAGATATCTCGAAGATATCCACGTGTCAACATGTAGAAGCCCCAGAAAACCCAAAACTTAACTCTTCTAAGATGCGGCGCTTCCGCGGCTAAATGCCCAATACGCGGCGGATCCGCAGCCCTCTGATGGCCGTTGGATATGAGATTTTCTGGGGGTGATCGTATCAACATATCTTAACCTCTGAGATCTAGGGTTTCTGATTTAGGGGTTATATAAAGGGCCGAGGGCTAAAATTAGAAATCATCACCTTTAACACGAAGCAAATCACCGTCAAAGAACAAGTGATCCACGACAGGTTTGCGATTCGAAGTGATAAAGCGACGTGAGTATCGACGAAACATCTACTCCCTACGAGGCAGAGATCGAGAGCAACTTCTTCCTCTTATAATCTAAAATCGAAGGTTTTGTACATGTAAAATTGATTAATAAAGGTAGATCATTAGTTTAATTATTTCGTATTTAATTTCTGCATTATGATTTCCTTCTCTATCCTTTCTTCTTCTATCTCCATCATACGAGAGTAATTCTCCGCTTGATAGGGTTCGTAGGATTAGGATAGAACAATGGATGTGAAAATATTTTAACTTCTTTTACGTCTTATGAAGTTTATAAACTTTAGTAAAAGGATCGTTAACATCCTAATCGGGCGCGCTATCAATTTATTGATAGTCTTGACCGCGATTTGAGATCAGATTAACAATTTTTTTTGTTAAGAGCTAGACATGAATATAGATCAATGAAGAGACAAGGGTCAATAGTGGGGAAACCCCAGTTTCTTCCAATAACCCTAATACTCATTCATCACCATCAATCTAGTTTTAAATCTATCAAAAGATAAAAGGAGTCATCTTTATTAGTCATCCATGACTACTAAATCCTGACGAACCCTACAAGACTTTTCCCTATAAAATCTATATCCGTATTTAAACTAGATCTTAAAACTATAAATTCTACATCCGTGTTCAACATAGATCTAGAAATTATTCTCCCTATTCTTCTACAACTATTCTCCCTATTCTTCAATTAACTCGTCTAAAACAAGATTAAAAGTTACACGCATCCCTGCAGACGACCCATACTCATCTTGGCTAGCTACACACGACACCGTTATTGATTGCGGCTACTATACAAACACTTTTCACAGACCAATCAAATGGCGCCGTTGCCGGGGATACGTGCGTAAATTTTTTTCTTGCTATTCGGGTTGAATTCTTATTCGATCCATATCATAAAAATAAAACAAAACTGCAACTTGCATATTTAACGATTAGTGTGCAATTTTTGCGAGAGAATCTGGACTCATTGGAACGAGGAGTTTGAGATTCAGATACCTTCAGAGAGGAGCAAAGGAGGCCACTGTAGAAAAATTGTCAAGAGAACCCTAATTTCTGTGGCGGAACCGTGGCAGAAGCTTGGTATTGGCGGCGGAACCGTGGCAGAAGCTTGGTATTGGCGGCGGAACCACGCCAGAGTAGGAGAGTTTTGCTCCCAAATTTCTCCGGTATTTTCTTTATATCTTTCTCTCTCCTCTGAGATCCAATAATTTTATTTTCTGCAGGATTCTTTGCAAAATATTGCCGCTCAAAAATCTTTTTGCGTGTTTTGAAATTTGTTTGTTTGTGCATATTTTTAATACGGACTTTAAGGGGCAAGACCAAAATTCAGATTAGGTGGAGATTTCATCACCCTTCCTAAGCCCCACAAATCACAAAATGAGCATCTACATAACCCTATATTAATTTAAAAAAATATCTAGACCAAGACTCTAAGGACCGTTGCGCTCAATTAGGACAGAGGAAGGTCGTGGGTTCTATCGCTTATCCGCATTTTTTTGTGGTGTTTAGACAAGCGTGTCTAGGAAAGTGGTTATTTAATTAGGCCCGCTGTTTTAGTTGATTCGTATAGCGGATATCTTCCACTTACCTGGTACTTATCTAGCCATAAGAGCGATAAAGAGATGGTAGAGGATTGATCCTGCGTCTTTTCCATTGGAAGTCTAGGAGCGGTCTAGTGACTTGACCTAGGTGACCTTAGTTCTTGGGTTGAGTGTGCATTTTTTGTGTGATTTGTCTCACGTCTGACACTTTTCAAAAAAAACATTTTAAATAGTTCTCACACACACTGCCACGTGCGCTAAACCCTCTTAGTGCATGCTCATCTGGACACGGGATTTTAGTGCCCATCTTGTCCGCGTTTCTGCTATCGACTCCGAAGTCGGTACTTCTTCATCTTCTTTTTTCCCCTCCACCCACTACATCGACCGAGATGGACGGTTCTCCATCATATTTTACCAACACACCTCTGCCGCCGCCTGTAGGTGCGCATAATCCACCGCGCATCTCTCTCCAAGAGAGATGCTACCTGATACACGGTCCCCTCCTTACTTGCCTATCCCTTCCACCAGCCATTGGGGATAATTTTGAAATTAAATCCCACTTCATAAACCTTTTGCCCAAATTTCACGGGCTTGAGTCTGAAGACGCATACGTTTTTATCACCAAATTCGAAAACATATGTGCAATGATAGGCACTTCACAACTTTCAGTGGATGCTATGCGCTTACGTCTTCTCCTCTTTACTTTGTGCGATCTAGCAGAAAAATGGCTTTATAACACTGCCACACACTCTATTGCCAATTGGTATGAATTCGTTATAGCATTCCTTAAGAAATTTTATCCCAATTATAAGACTGCCCGTGTTCGAAGCGAGATTAACCAGTTTACCCAGCTTCCCAATGAAGCATTTTGGAAATGCTTTGAACGGTTTAAAGATCTGCTAGTCCAATACCCTCATCAAAGAATTAATAGATGGTACCTTTGTCGAATTATATATGAGGGTATTAATCCAGCGACAAAACAGATGCTTGAGACCATTTGTCAATGACATTTCATGTCCAAAGATGATGGTGAAGCCTAGCAATTTCTGGAAGATCTCGCTGAACAAACTTTACAATGGGAAAGTGTTAGACCAACATCATTTAGTGGGAGTATCCATCAGCTCGATATTTCCATCGTAGTGAAACCCGAAATGGCCGCGATACAAAGGAAACTTGAGGCAATAGAAAACAAAGTCTCTTCAGCCTCCTTAAACCAGGTTACGCTCCCTAAAACCGTATGTGGTTGCCGTTTCAATCCATTACATTTGACGGAAGAATGTCCTTTGAGTTCACTGTTTTAAGGTCAAGAAGAAATTAATGCTACTTTTCAGCAACGACCTAGAAACGATCCTTATTCTTCCACATACAATCAGGGATGGAGGAATCATCCTAATTTTGCTTGGAACCAAAACCAAACTCAAAATCTAAACCAGTTCCAAAGCAACTATTAAAAACCTCCCCCGCAGCAATAGCAACCACCACAGAGTCAGCACCCCTTTCAATCGCAACCTTTTCAAAATCCGGTCAACAATTCTGCACCAATTAATGATTCTTCCCAAACGGCTGGTACCGCAAACTCTCCGCACTCAAACGAAGCGTGGATACGTTTATTAAACATTCCATGCAAACGACGGATATTTTAACGTCTTCTATCCAAACGTTAATGCAGAACACCGCTTCCCATGATGAAAGCATAAAATAGATAGAAGCACAACTTGCACAGTTAAATGTCGTAATGGGTGCGAGAGAGAAAGGGAAACTTCCATCTCAACCCATACCGAATCCTGGCCACTCACAAAATTATAATGTGAGTGCCGTAACCACGTTGAGATCGGGAAGAGTGCTGAACAACCAAGTCGGTGAACAGTTTGATGATGAGGAATCAATTGAGAACCTGACTTCTACTTCTTCTAATCCTATTTCGTCTAGTCCACCTTCTTCCGAGCCTATTCTCCGTTTTTCCCTAGGCTCGAACCCTCCGCCCACTTCCTTGAGTCAACCTAAAACGATCCCAACTCTAATTCTGGGATCCATTCCATCCCCACAATCTTCTCCATTATTGGACCCAACCCTTATTGATAAAGCTCCTTATCCACATAGGTTAAGAGACAACAGACCAAGTCCACAAATGGAGAAGATTATGGAAATTTTAAGCAAATTAACATAAATATTCCTCTCTTAGATGCTATTCCAAAAGTTCCGTCTTATGCGAAAATCCTAAAGGACTTGTGCACTAGGAAGAAAAAAATTCAAGTGCCTAAAAAAGTTTTCTTAGTGAGTAATGTAAGTAATGCTTTTACCCAACAATTACCCAAGAAACGAAAGGACCCCGGAAGTCCTACCATATCTATTTCTATTGGGGGTAAAAATATCAATCATGCTCTACTCGATTTAGGCGCCAATGTTAACTTGCTTCCGTATTCTGTCTATGAGCAATTAGGGATCGGAGAGTTAAAACCGGCGCACTGCACTCTTCAGATGGCCTATCGATCTATCATCCAACCTAGGGGTGAGGCAGAGAATGTGTTAATCAAAGTCGGGGAATTTATATTCCCTGTGGACTTTATCGTTATAGATACACAGCCTGTGGCAAACCCACGAAACCAAATTCCGGTGATTCTAGGTCGACCTTTTCTTACGACTTCCAACACAATAATCAATTGTCGAAACGGTTCTATGACCCTATATTTCGGGAAGATGTCAATTGAACTTAACATTTACAAGTTGGGAAGTGAACCCTATGAGCCCTATGCTCAAGTATGTTCTGTCGAAAGGATGGATTCCGACAGTAGCGAATTTGAACAGCTTCACGATACTGATCTTGACTCCGCCAGTACGTTGTTGTTTGACCTTGCTATTTATTATACACATACAGACCCTTCTATCGAGCTATCTGGGTCAACATCTAACGCTAATTATGAACCTTTTATGGAGTCCGAGTATCATCCCGTTCTTTCCGATGAGATTATTATTCGGGATATCGATGAAAACTTTGAAGAAATCTTCACTGAAGAACTTGCATTCTTAGAAAATATGGGAGTTGTGATGAATCAACCCCAACACAAAGAAGTTGAACCACCACCCATTTTTCTTATCAATAACGAGAATGCAAGTAATCCACCATCACTATTTCATTTCTATAAACCGAGACGTAAACCCGTTCTATTCTACCTCTTATCCCCTCCTCACTTCTTCACGTCGATAGGTGACATGATCTTCTACCAACCAATGCGTTATATCGATAAAATATTTGAATGGTTGGTGTTGACTTTTGGTCTTTGTAAAGCTTTGCATAGACCAATAACTTTAACCCCCCTTATAATTTTAAATGCTTAATACTATTTTACTCAATTTTTTTAGAGGGGGGGTTATATTTTGGCTCTTGAACGAAAAGAATTTTTTTTACAAAATTATGAGCCAAAAATAAGTTTAGGGGAGAATTTCACTGTCATTAATTCATGTCCCCATTACTAACTTTTCTTCCCAAGTCTACAGGTTTTTTTAAGCTTAACAGATGATATCAGTGAGGACACTGCTGCAAACAGGTTTGGGGGAGGTTTGTGCTTATTCACGCATTATTTTGCATTATCATAAATATAAGCACAATTTTTTTTTGGTAATGAAAGTTTGAAAGTGAAAAATTACATATGGAAGATAGGAATAGCTTGAGAAAAGAAAGAAAGTTAGATGTTTTCTTAAACGAAACTAGTAATAAGTAGTTATGAGCCGTTGTCCAAAGGGTTAGTAAGATGTAGGAAATTACTAATATGAGAATAAAAATAAGTCTAAAAAATAGTCTCTATTCTTGAGTCCAAACATTTGAACGTTGATACACTACTATATGCATTTGCTCACATCTAGAAACTTGGGATAGTAGAGAATACCTTGAAATGCTCTTGTCTAAAAGCCTTGATATGAAAAAAAATAAAAATATGAATAAAAAAAATGGTGAAGAAAAATGAACACCGGTTTTGTAATTAGTTAAGGCAGCATAAAAAAATATAGCGAGGATGCTTTATCACTTAATGCCTTAGACCAACTGGTTTGGGAGCCACTGCTAAGCCTTTGGTATTGCAAAATGAGAAAATTATGCCTAAATGCGCAAGCACATTTGGTAATCGGTTAGTTAGTACCTCAAGAAATATTAACGGCCGCATGAAGAATGTGTGAGCAATTTCATCTAAAATATTCACCGACTATAAAGTACTTTGGAAGATGGACAAGAGTATGATAGCTTGAATTGAATTCTCTAAGTGTAGGGATGTTTTTTAGACACACATAGGGGTATATAATCGATTTTTGGATGAATGGTAGGAAGGAAGACTAAAGGCGATGTTTTATTGAGGGATGATGTGATTTCTAACTTTTTTTCACGACCATTAACATAGGGCTCATGGCAACTGAAAAACCGGTATAGCTGGAAACTCTTATTTTTAAGTTCTTTCTTTTATAGTTCTCATCTTTGTATGTAACTTTCATCTTCTTTATTTTATTGTAGGATTTTGTGGGTGTAATCCACTGAAAACCCTCAGGAGACAACACTCCTCCTACTAGGGACACCTAGAGGTTTAACGACTTGTTGTACGTACTCAGTGCAATCGTGTTGCCTACGAAAGTGTGCTACTTAGGTTTTTCTTTTTTCTTTTTCTCCCTCTTGAATAACTAGTTTGCTCGGGACGATCAAAGTTAAGTTTGGGGGTATTTGTTTAGTCGAAAATATCGCACATTTGATATAACATTTCCTTACTTTTCTTAAATATTTAAAGGTGTTTATTATAAATATAGAAAATATTTGGGTTTATCTGCAAAATACTATTTACCATATGTTTATATATTATAATTAAAATTATGAAGGAAAATATATGCATATAATATTTATATAATATTTTTATTATGCATATTATATCAAATAATCTTAATCAAATTGCTTAAAAGATTTATTACCATATAAAATGATTAAGATTATATCTCTATAACAAATATTACTAACAATATTCATGGAGATATTGTGCAAGATTTAGCTCAGGTCAGGAGATTGGGATATCGAGATGTCAGAATAAAAAATCTGCCGATAAAGTTAAATAAAATCGTAAAATCAATACTGGCAGAGACTCAGGAAATATTTTTAAAATCCAGATATCTAGAAGATCTCCATGTGTCAACATGTAGAAGCCCCAGAAAACCGAAACCCTAACTCTTCCAAGATGCGGCGCTTCCGCGGCTAAATACCTCAATACGCAGCGGATCCGCGGCCCTCTGATGGCCGTTGGATCTGAGATTTTCTGGGGGTGATTGTATCAACATATCTTAACCTCTGAGATGTAGGGTTTCTGATTTAGGGGCTATATAAAGGACCGATGGCTAAAATTAGAAATCTTCACTTTTAACACGAAGCAAATCATCGTCAAAGAACAAGTGATCCATGACAGGTCCGCGATTCGACATGATAAAATGATGTGAGTATCGACGGAACATCTACTCCCTACGAGAAAGAGATCGAAAGCAACTTCTTCCTCTTGTAATCTAAACTCAAAGGTTTTGTACTTGTAAAATTGATTAATAAAGATAGATAATTAGTTTAATTATTTCGTATTTAATTTCTGCATTATGATTTCCTTCTCTATCCTTTCTTCTTCTATCTCCATCACGCGCGAGTAATTCTCTGCTTGATAGGGTCGTAGGATTAGGGTAGAACAATGGATGAGAAAATATTTTAACTTCTTTTACGTCTTATGAAGTTTATAAACTTTAGCAAAATGATCGTTAAGATCCTAATCGAGCGCGCTATCAATTTATTTATAGTCCTTTCCGCAATTTGAGATCAGATTAATAATTGTTTTGTTAAAGGCTAGACATGAATAGAGATCAATGAAGAGACAATGGTCCAGTTTCTTCCAAGAATCCTAATTCTCATTCATCACCATCAATCTAGTTTTAAATCTATCAAAAGATAAAAGGAGTTATCTTTATTAGTCATCCATAACTACTAAATCCTAGTGAGCCCTACAAGACTTTTCCCTATAAAATCTATATCCTTATTTAAACTAGATCTTAAAACTATAAATTCTACATTCTTGTTCAACATAGATCTATAATCTATTCTCCCTATTCTTCTACAACTATTCTCCCTATTCTTCAATTAACTCGTCTAAAGCAAGATTAAAAGTTCCACGCATCCCTGCGGACGACCCGTACTCATCTCGGTTAGCTACACGCGACACCGTTATTGATTGAGGTTACTACAAACACTCTTTCACACATCAATCAGGCCTCGATCTGGAGGTCTTCACTGCCATACACTAAGAACATCTCCTTAGTCCTTCTCAGGTAGTTGAGAATGTTCTTCACTGCTGTCTAGTGCTTATCTCCTGGGTTTGACTGATATCTGCTTACAACACTCAGTGCGTAAGCTACATCTGGTCTGGTACACAATATCGCATACATTATAGAGCCTACCGCAGAAGCGTAGGGTATAATACTCATGCAATCCTTTTCCAAATCAGTCTTGGGAGACATCTCTTTGGAGAGGGTGATTCCGTGACAAGTCGGTAGATTACCGCGCTTTGAATATTCCATACTGAATCTCTTCAGTATGGTGTCGATGTACCTTGACTGTGAAAGTCCCAACATCCTTTTAGATCTATCACGATAGATCTGGATCCCCAGAATATAGGAGGCATCACCCTGGTCCTTCATTGAGAACTTTTGTGACAAGAATCCTTTGACTGATTGTAGCATAGGAATCTCATTTCCTATCAGGAGAATGTCATCCACGTACAAGACGAGGAATACCATAGTTCTCGCTACAATTTTACTATAAATGCATGGTTCATCTGTATTTTTGATAAATTCGAATTTCTTAACCATCTCATCAAAATAGATATTCCAACTCCGCGATGCCTGCTTTAATCCATAAATGGACTTTAGCAACTTGCACACTCTTCCGCTGCTCCCACTCTCTATGAAACCCTCTGGGTGATCCATATAAATACACTCTTCTAAATTTCCATTCAGAAAATCGGTCTTTACGTCCATCTGCAAAATTTCATAATCATGGAAGGTAGCAATGGCAAGAAGGATCCGAATGGATTTGAGCATAGCCATTGGAGAAAAGGTTTCATCATAGTCCAAACTAGGTCTTTGACGAAAACCTTTTGCGACAAGTCTAGCCTTATAGGTTTCAACCTGTCCATCTACACCAATCTTCTTTCTGACGATCTATTTGTAGCCTACGGGTTTTACCTTTTCTGGAGCAATGTCCAAAGTCCATACTTTGTTGGTGAACATGGACTCCATTTCGGTCTGCATTGCATCCAGCCATTTTACCGAGTCTCTGCTCCTGATGGCTTGCTGGAAACTAGTTGGCTCATCATCGTCGATGATGCAATCCTCTATATCCCCGTCTATAAGAAAACCATAGTATCTCTCGGGCGGATAAGATTGCCTACTAGTCCTGCGGAGTGGCGCAGGGATATCCAGTTCTTTCGAAACTTCTGGTTCCACCATGCTTTCAGTAATAGCTTGTGGTTCTAGAATTTCATCCAGTTCTATTGTGCTCCCACTTATTTCTTTTTCAAGAAATTGAGTTTCCAAAAAGTGGGCATGTTGAGAAACAAAGACCTTTTGTACCTCTGCGTAATAGAAAAGATACCCCCTGGAGTTCTTTGGATATCCCACAAACTTACACAGTACTGAACGTGCCTTCGAGTTTGTCCTCGTGCTGCTTTTTTACAAAAGCTGGACGTCCCCATATCTTTATATTCTTAAGATAGGGTTTATTCCCACTCCACATCTGATATGGTGTGGTAGGCACTGACTTAGTAGGAACCTTGTTCAAAAGATATGCAGCTGATTCTAGTGCATAACCCCAGAAGGATCGCGGTAACTCATCGTTACTCATCATGGAACGTACCATATCCAATAAGGTTCGGTTCCGCCTTTCCGATACACCGTTATGTTGAGGTGTGTATGGAGGAGTAAGCTGAGAGAGAATTCTATTCTCTTTTAAGTAATCCAGGAACTCGGCACTTAAGTATTCACCATCTCGATCAGATCTAAGTTTCTTGATACTTTTGCCGGTTTGTTTTTCTACTTCATTATTGTATACCCGGAATTTCTTAAAGGCCTCAGATTTATGTTTCATTAAGAATACATGTCCATACCTTGAGAAATCATCCGTAAAAGTAATGAAGTAGGAATAACCACTTCTTGCATGTGCATACATTGGACCACACACGTCGCTGTGTATGAGTCCCAAGAGCTTGTTGGCTCTTACTCCGTATCCAGTGAACGAAGTTTTTGTTATCTTTCCTTTGAGACATGATTAAAAAGTTGCATAAGATTGATATTCAAACGGATCCAAATATCCCTGTTTATGTAACTTCGTCAATCGTGTTTCATTGATGTGACCCAGTCTCTAATGCCATAAGAAAGCTTGATTTAATTCCGGAGACTTTTTTTTAAGTGTGTTCTGGACATTGAAAACCTGAGCTTGATTTAATACGTATATACCGTTATCTAGTGTACCTGACCCAATCAAAGTATGATTAAGGTGGATGCGGACGCCATCGCTTATAAATGTAAAATGATAACCTTCTTTAGATAGTAAAGATACAGAGATGATATTACATGCCAAACTAGGTACATACAAACAGTTATGCAAAATCAAAATCTGCCCACTTGTCAATCTTAGGTGATATTCCCCTACGGATACAGCATCCACGCTCATTCCGTTAGCAACCTTGAGAGTCATATCACTTGCCTTGATAACTCTACGGTTTCTCAGAGCCTGTAATGAATTATAGATATGAGATCCTGATCCGGTATCTAGTACCCAGGAAGTAGAGTTAATTGACAGACAATTTTCAATCATAAACACACCTGAAGCCGAAGCCACAACGTGCTTCGAATCCTGGTTTCTGGCTTTCCAATCCCTGCAGTCCTTCTTCCAATGCCCTTTTCTGTTACAATAGAAACATGCCTCCTTCCCTTCTGTCAGCCTCGAAACTTTTGCCTTGCCCTTTCCCTCAACCTTACTGACACAGCCTTTCTGCTTCCTCTTGGCTTTTGCCTTGGATCTAGAAGAGGAAGATTCCCTAATAAGCAGAGCGGGTGTCTTCCTGGATTTCTGCAGGGTGCCCTCAGCGCTCCTCAACATATTGAGGAGTTTTAGAAGTGAAACTTCCTTCCCTTGAATGTTGAAATTCAAGATAAACTGGACGTAGGTAGAAGGGAGGGACTGTATAATCAAGTCAGTATATAACTCGTTCTCCAATATGGTCCTAAGGTCCACGAGTTCTTCAATAAAGATGATCATCTTAAGGACGTGGTCCCCTACAGATGATCCGACAGTCAACCTCACCCGAAACAATTTCTTCGAGGTCTCATATCTTGCGATATGAGATTGCTCTCCATATAAATCTTTGGTATGGAGGAAGATAGAAGCTAAGCCCATCTTCTCGTGCTGCCTCTGGTGTTCATTATCCATTAAGGCCAACACGAGGCACTTGGCTCTCGCACCGTCTATTTTCCATGTCTTATGGATCTTAATATCCATGACGGTGGAATCTGGACCTGGGACGGCGGGGGCTTTGTTAGTAAGGAGTTAGACCAGCTTGTTATAGGTAATGGCCATCTAGACATTTCTTAGCCAATCTTTATAGTTTGGTCCAGTCAATTTATTATTATCTAGCAGTAACTTAAGTCCGGTCATTTTGGTCGCTGCTATTAGGAGAGAGAGAAAAAACACTCAACATGATATTCTTGCAAATTTAGATTGGTTATTAATTTATCTAAACAGGATGGCTCCCATTCTTCCTCGAATCCTCCTTCAAACCATAAAAGAAGAATTAGTCAGGATTAATCTCACCCTGTAATTCTTGCTTAATTTTTCGGCCAGGCTAGTGTTGGTACTTCGAGGGAGGTTTTCCAACACTTTCGCGAAATTCCTTAATTACATAACCTTTTTTCCCTGGAGGCGTAGCCCCGCTAACACCGTTCTAGGCACTTGGTTTATAGCATTGATTGTTTAGTGAAAAATCTCTTGAAGAGTAGCGGATATCATAGTAAGATCGGGATCCAAATATCATCGTGTGACAACCTTGAAGGAATCCTACCAAAATCATCACAGTCCAAATGGTATGCAACACTAGCAAGTTTCATTTTCCTTTGAAACTCCCGATGTGGATTTTTGCCCCAGGCTCTTATGACCTTGACGAAGGCCAACATATCATAAGATGCAAGTCAAGTTCTACCCGTCATTATTTAGGTTAATTTGAACCCATCCGTACAAACCCTTGACGAAGACCAAAATAGTTGTACGGCTGTCCCAAATTACGCATCTATCTATGCTACAGATGAATACCCAGCAGCTACCAATCACTATGCCTTGGAGAAGGTCAAAATACATAGCTTGAATACTACTGAATACCCATCTAAAATGACGGAGGGGTACAGATGGTTTTGGCGAAACTGTGAACGTAATGAACTTGATATAGTCGAAGGAACCCTGATACCTTTTAAAAGGAGTGGTTTAGGCTCCGCATTTAAAAGTTGTTTTTCAAGAAAACCGGGTAGTTTTGAAATTGTTCCAACGATTTAAAATTTGGTTTGTTTTCCTTGTATTAATCAATCTTAATGCGGTCCCATCATTTAACCCTATCATTGCAGAAAAGAAATGAAAATAGAACATACGATTATGCCATCTGCATTCGCCATAGGGCCCCGTCATGCATCGTTAGGTTACTTAACTAACGGCAGAGCGGGGGCTAGACTAGTGCATGTGCAAAACATAAGCAACGTTTATTATATACAATATATATATATATATATATATATATATATATATATATCCATTCGTCTCACGCAATAAAAGGCATTCCAGATCACAGATCACAGCACAGATGAATATATTGGATATACTAGGAATTCCGTGTTTCGTTTTATCCTAGAACGAAAGACGGATTCCACGGTCGTGATGAATTGCCAAACCCCATCCTAGACCCCTGCAGGTGCGGCAAACTACCCGCCAAATTCTCGAAGTGAAGCAACCTCCCTTAATAAAATGAGTAAGCCACTCGGCATTTCAAGAACCTGGTAGTTTGTGCACCCCACCTTGGGTTTATCCTAGGTGCAAGAAAAAGTAAATGAAATAATACAACGGTGGCTACAACCTCAACCCGGATGTGCCCCGCAAAAGAATATTAAATCAATTACAAATTTATATGAATGAAAGAAAAGAAAACACTCTTCTCACATCCCCCGTCTACTAATCCATAACGATCCAATAATTCATATACACAAACCATCACAAGATACAAATATGTGCAACCTCTACTAATCGACATATAGCAATTAGCGGACGTTTAGAAACACATATACAAACCGAAACGAATAAACGATGTTAAAATTGCGACTTCAAAACACTTCGAATTGCCTCAACACAAAGATAACATAATATGAAATCTGGGCAAAAACAAACAATACCTGAAACCCTAAATCCAAGAGTCCAGAACACCACCAAAATTCCAAGACCAAACTCTTTAATTGGACCGGTCAGGCCGGGAAAAGTAGACATTTGGCCGGCAAAATCTTGGAATTTTGGGCTTGTTTTTCTTTGGTGTTCTAGCTACAACAAGAAGAGCACTCTGCAATTGTTTAAATAATTTTTAGAGCCTCTTTGAAAATCGACAGAAACTTGGATTTTGTTTCGACTGTTTCAGAGTTATTTCGGTTTCGTAACTTTAAACATTGTCTAAACAAGCTAGTTAAGGTTTAGTAGGCTCTGATACCACTGTAAGTCGATGTCGCGCACCCCGTGGGTTCATGGGGAGGCAAAATATACAAAAAACGATTTTTCTTACTTCGCAACACCGACTTTAACTTCATGATCAATATGGAAACCTTAACTAGCTATACTACTTTGAGGTTTAACTACTCGGTAAGAGTTTTATACCTCTTTGTTTACAAGTCCTTTGTGTTTTTTTCTTCTCCTCCTTTTCATGAGCTCTTTGAAGATCGGATCGCGCTTGAAACGTCGGCCTCCTCGCGTTAAAGACGATCCACCCGAGAGTTTGTACTTCAAGCTCCAACTTCTAAACCGAGGTAACTAAGCTATCTAGTTTGCTAAGTTAGGTAGCTTAGAAAATGTAGAGAATGATTATGGATTAATTTTTCTCAATTACCCTAGGTTTCTCAACTCATGAGAGTGTTTAGGTTTTGAGGAAGAAGAAGAGAGCTAAGGAGAGATGAGAGTAATATGATGAGAATGATGTGTAGAATGGCTAAGTGTCGATGATTATGAAGAATATAATTTTCAACAATAATAACATAATACCACCATGCCTCAATAGTCATCTAAATGAGAATGAGTCACCCAAGTAGCCATGCTTCAATCATGTCCTAGATAAAACCTCATTTCTCCAATTAATATCTATTTAAATAAATGGATTAAACACAAATGAGGTGTCTTCTTCTAGAAGAACTCTTATGAAATTACAAGAATACCCCTCACCGTATACACATACCTGTATTCGTACCATGAATACCAAGAGACGAAAATAATCGAATAATCTATTACCAGGATCTAGCTTAAATCAAAGCCCACTAGTATAATCCATCCGAACAACATCCGTGCAACTAATACACATATATGATCGGAACCCTGCCGTAAAACCATACGGCCTCTACATCATTTCGTCCGAAGCAGGGAAACACTCTGTATGGGACTCTAAAAACTCGACAGTACGCTGGCAGTGAGTTTAACCACAACTCCGTCAGCCGTACTAGCTGCACGTAACGGCTACCCAGGTATCTGTCGATAAGAATGCCGACGAGCAAACTCATCCGAACTCCTACTGAGCCTATATGTGACAATCTCCATACAGTCCGGCCTGTTCGTCTAAGATACTCACATATCGGGCCTAGGGGGATGGTAACCGTCAGACCCCTAATAGCGCTATAAGTCGTGCCAGGGTAGAGCCCAATACACCCTGAGAAACTACTGAAGTACCTACCAGTAAATCTAGCTTTCCCTGGCCAGGGACTTTGTGTAATGGCTTTCCGAACACAACGCGATATTAACCCCCAATACTGGGAGAGACGAATCCTATCTAACCGCTACTGCTTCCAAGTGCTTCGAGACTGCACCCAACTACTACCTGTTTGCATGACTCCTTTGAGCCATGGTAGGGTAGTAATCTAAGTGCAGTGGGAACACACTTGAGACGAATAGTGATATCAAGTCAATGGACTAATCTGTACTCATGCCACCTGGGAACTGCTACCCGACGATAGGTATAATACCAACCAGCAGTTCCCAATGAGTCCATCCAGTGTAACTCATAACCCAATGAGCACCTGTATACTATCTCCGGTACGACGTACCAATGGCTGTGGGACAGACCATCTCCCCTGCTCGGATGAGAAGCGTAAACACCAGTCTACTCTGGAATATCGATGCCCCATTTCGATAATCCTATGATTAGGGACTTGTATAAGGATGTGCTTATAGACCACCCATCCCCCACTAGCGTGACTGCCATCACAACGCTGGTAGTCAAGCAAAGATCCTAAGGGCTCTACCAATATGTATAAGCGATATGCTAAAAGAAACACATGCACATATTGAGGCAGAATCAAACCAAGTAGCATACTACCATTTTGAGCAAGACTGTTATTATAACTGTGAATATCCTAAACTTCTAGAATGTAATATACAATCCAGTATGATACAATAATGGTCTCCAGGGCATATATCACTAACACTTAGTTTCCTCGATAACCTTTTCTTCTAGCTCCCTTCTCATTCTTCGAGGGGCATGTTTGACTGGTTTGGCATCGAGAGATATAGCCAGTTTATGTACGACCACTTTAGGAGAGAGGCCATGCATTTCTTTGTAAGTCCATATGAAGCAGTCGACGAACTCATATAGCTGGGCGTTTATTTGTTCATTCATTTCCTCCGACAAGAGTGAGCTAATGTAGGTCAGCCTTAGATTATCGGGCGTTCCTAAATAAATCTTGGTTAGCTCGACGAAGATTGCTTGTCCGCCATCTTCGAGCTCTTGAAGGTCTTCTTCTAGCTTGGCTGGCTCATCTTCATCATTTTATTTCCCGCTAGCTTCATCAACATGAATCATGTAGCATACTTTGACGCCGGGGTGAATGAAACCTATACCCCGTATATCTGGGATTCGTCCATCCATGAGTGCTTAGACCTGAGGCGGATGCCACAGCCCCTCATAAAACTTCTCTTCGGACCCCGTTTGATATAACCGACATCTGCAGTTTTTAAAATATTCCCGCATCTTGGACGCATAATATCTGGGATTGAGTACGGCTCTTATCCCTCTCTCATAGGGAAGGCACGTGACAGATAAATCGTCCGGGTGCACGATAGGATTTGACCCATAAAACATGATGCCATTCTGTCCACTTTTCCTTCCAGGAATGTAGAATGTTTGCAATTGGTTCACGGTAGAGACCGAAAAAGCATCTAGCTCCTTGCACATCTGTCCCGAAACCCTTGTGATAGCTAAGGACCCTTATGTAATCTCGAAGGTTTCTCTTAACTTCTCTTTTTGCATGAGGTCCCAATTTGCATAGCTGTTGCAAGGCGGGTCCTCTTCCTCCAATTCTTCAGTGTTGCTGCCGAAATGAAGGCGAATTTTGCTGCCGGATGGGCCTTCAGTATCAGAATCATCCGTATCGCTGCCGAAATAAGGGTGAGTTTTATGGAAGGATAGACTTATAGCGTTGGATTCATCAGTGTCACTGCCGAAATGCGGACGCGCTTGGTTTTTTTTTCTTTTGAAAGTACAGCCGGTTCAGATTTGCTTTTGAGTTCCGGAGCCGTTCTATCTTTGTTCAGTCATGGCTCAGTATTTTGGGGGTTCACGAAGTATCGAGAATCTTCATATCGGACTTCATGCACACCGAACGGTTGGATATCACCATCAATACGTCTTTCTTCACCATTTTTGGTATACTTCATGCATTGATGGAGAGTTGACGGAACGATACCGTAATCGTGGAGCCACAGCCGTCCCAGGAGAATTTTATAAGTCGTGTCGGTGTCGATCACGTATATCTTGGCTTCGGTTTTGAATCTGATCGGCAGAGCTATGGATCCCATAACTTGCTGGCAATTTTGATTGAAGTCTTGAATAACAATCCTTTCCCTTGACAGGTGTCAGACGTCCATTGACAAACTCTTCAGAGTCCGCAAGTTCATGATGTTTACTGAGGATCGCGGATCAATCAATATGCGATTAATCCGATCTCCGTCGCTGTACCCAGTTACGTAAAGAGGCCGGTTATGCTTAGCTATTCCCAGTAGCAGGTCTTCGTCCTTAAACGTGACCGCGGAGGTATACAGAGTGTACTGGGCTTCTTTTATATTAATTTCCGTAAAGTGAGTCTCGTACCGCTTGGGGTTTTTTAGAGCGTAAATGAAAGTATCTCTAACCTCCTTAGATAGGACCAAGGTATCGTAGATGCTCAGGAGAGACGAAAGCTTTCGGAGATAGGCCAAGACATTATAATCCACTGAGGAATGACTCGAGTTTTCATGAGCCGGCTCTCCTCCATCTTCTTCATTATCAACTTGTTTTTCCTTTCCTTTAGGGCCGTTGCCTTGATTTGGCGGTAGAGCCCTACCGCTTCTGAGCTGCATTTGGTTAGCCTTTGTGGAGAGCTTCTCGTCCTCTTCGGAAAAACATAGCTCTTCCTTAGAGTCGCTACCAAGGTGGACGATGTAGCAGGTCACTATAGGGATCTTGTCATTAGAGTCTTCTTTTAGCTCCTCCAGAATCTCAGCCGCTTCCACGGGGAAGAACTCCTTCATTTGAATCAGAGTTCTTTCCTTTTGTTCGTAGTCTTCGAGGGAATCGATGCACTTTTGAATGGTCGATCTCCTCGCAGACTCTTTTTCGCATTGAGCCGCACTTTTTTCTTCTTGAGCTTTTTGTATTTTGGGCCTGATTGAGACGAATTGGCAGCTGGAATGGTGGGCTTCTTCTGCCCTTCCAATTCATTTCTGGGCTCTTTCTGAAGAAATTTTAATATCTTCTTCGTCTTTTTGGACATGTACATGTTTTATGGAGGCTGCGGTGAGTCAGTTTCATTCCTCAGGGCGGGTTCAGCTGTCTGCTCCCAGAAGGTTTTAGCTTGTGTTTGTATAAAATTGGTGGTTGCAGCTTGATTTTTCACCAACACACTCTTGGACAACTCGATCTCCCCAGTCTTGTACTGCTTCTCAACCCAATCTTTGAAAATATAGCAATCCTCGATCGCATGGCTCACTACTCAGTGGTACAGACAATATAGAGGATTGTTGGTCATTTTGCTTCGTGAGGTCTTTTCGACTCTGGCAATTGTAGACTGCTGTTTAAGACATCTTTGAATATCTTGCGGACCTTATCCCTTCTGAAAGAGTAAACCTTGTTCTTATTCCTCTAGGGAAGGCCTTTCTTCTCCTTGCACTGGCTTTCGAGCCCGGTCTGTTTTTTATCCCCCCGCCTTTCTCTTATCTTCACTGTCAGACGCATTGAAGGCATTGGTCTTGTTTGAGCCCCCACTTTTACGGTTGTCATCTTTTCTGCTCTTCCAAGACTTGTCACCCTGAGAGTCCAGGGTAGACTCTTGCTTCGAGCGTTCCAACATTTATACTCTCTTGGTTAGCTTTTGAAACGTCTTGAGGCCTGCTGTAAATAAGAATAGGACCATCCAATTGGTGAGGTTCCCAATGAGAAGGCTGATGGACTGGTCCTGCTCCAGCGGCGGTTCGCACTTGACTGTGAGACTAGGCCATCGGGCAATAAAGTCCATGTTGCTTTCGTTCTTCACTGGCTTGGTCCTCATAAGGTCAGCAATGTAGATCTTATCACTGACACTCATGAACCTTTGCCAAAATAGAGACTCCATTTGGGCAAAAGTGGTTACGGACCCGTCTGGTATGCTCGCGTACCAGTTGAAAGCGACACCGGTCAGGCTGTTGACAAACTGACGAAGAAGGAGCGCATCATTGCCCCTGGTATTTCCGCACGACGCTTTAAAGTGGGCGACGTGCTGATTTTCGTTTTCCATCCCGTCAAATCTTCTGAACTTAGGAATGCCATAGCCACCCGGGAACTCGATCAGATCGTACTGTGCGGGATATGGCCGCCTACTACTGCCAATTTCTTTCTGAGTTTTGGATTCGACCACCAATGTTTTAACCTTGCTGGTGACCAAATCCATTATCCGATCTTTTTTTAGCGGGATGGTGCCATTCGGAGCTAAGGCGTCCCTAGAAGTGGAATGTGGCCGGCTTTCGTGCGGCTAGCATAAACTTGGACCTAAAGGTGCAGGCATCGTTTGCTTAGGGTCGTTGTTGCCTGGCACATGAGCAGAGATATGTGCGTGATTGGAAGGCGCCCAAGCAATTTGGGCCGTGAGCTGCATCACAACATTCGTCAGGTCATCAATTTTTTAGTAAAGATTGGCCATCTCTTTATTTTTTCTCCTGAGCTGCTTTCGAAGCTCTTGAAGCAGCTCTTGCTCTGCGGTCCCGAGGCGGAAAGTCGGCTCTTCTTCGATGTTCGATCTTGATTCCATATGGACTGAGGGATCCTTCTGCCTATCGACCTCATCAAGAGGGTTTTCATCGTCCAGCGGAGGTGGTTAATCTTGGGAAACAGCAACCGCATTCAATATAGATTGGGCTTGGGATGTGGTGGCCCCATCCTTGCTTTTGCTGCGCAAGTTTTCGCTGGGACGCGTGCTCGCCATGACTGTGTGGATAACACATCCGCCATCTTTTTACCACCGGCGACTTACTTCGCGGACGGTTGTCGTAGTCTTTCTGTTTCGTGAACGGACAATCGATTGAAGACGGCTGGCCCGACCAGGTTCTTGAATGGGGCTGGTGCTTCTTTTCTGACTTTACTCCGCTGCTTTGGCGCGGCATAGAGCACCTGATAGACTCTTGAAGAGACGGTATCATACTTTCTATGTTGGGGCCGGGACACTTCTCTTTGTAGCATCGTTCAGGTTGCTATCTTTTTGATTCCAGCGGTCATAGCGTTTTTCTAAATCCACTTTAGAGGTTTGAAGAATTGCTGACTTTTATGGCCGACTCAGTGTTTTTCTGGCTTTTCTTCTTGATTCTAACCTTGTTCTTGGAACATTACAAGGTTCAACTTGGCCGAAGCCCTGGCTCTTTTTTTGGCTCTATATCTGAGCCGCTTCTGCCTTAATTTTTCCGTTTTGAGCACTTGGCAAGTTTTGGCCCTTCGGGAAGACGCCGTAGATCAATTGATAGAGAGTCCATAAAATACGCTTGCTCGCGTGATTGTCAAGGGCACCGTCTGAGCTTGCTGGAGATATTTTGTGGCTCCATTGGTGTTGGCGGCCTTGCCCCCAGTCGGAACAGTAGAGATTTGTTCGAATACGGACTTGCATTTGGGGTGGGATGCTTTAGCGATGACAACGTTCGGCCTCCTGCCTATTGAGGTCGGTTTGGTCACTTGGTTTGCCGAGGCCTCGGCTAGATGAGCGCTTCCGGTAGGGTAGATAATGACGGAATCAAATTGATGGGGCGGTTCCCCCCATTGCCGGCTGAGACTTGCATGGAGAACTACGCGGGCATTGATCTTGACCATGTAAGAAATCGGAGTGGCATCATAAACGAAGCTCGTCTTGAGAGACATAATTGTTGAGTTCGAGATTGTGACCGAAAGCTGTTAACCTGTACACACAAAAAAATAACTTCAGTACAGGCAATCGATATATACATGTTGATTGAGTTCGCATGAACGTTTAATTCGAAATATGGGAGGAGAGAAAATGTCCTACCGGGTGTGCCAGAATCTGTAGAGTGCTTTTCATCACCCCATTGAGATGGGAATTCGTGTGCTTGTCAGGCATATACAGATTCCCCCTGCCTAGGATAGGCCGAGGTTTATTGATCGTGAGGATCCGAATCTCCGGCAGCCGCGGATTAAGCTGACGTTAATTACCCCTCGCTTTTGGAGTGAGGGAACCTCCGATTGATGGGTCAAACTGGTCATGCGAACTCAATGTACCGTATGTGTGTTTTGTGTTTTCAAGGGTTTTGGATATGTCAGGGGATTCGCTGAGTTTACGGGGGTCCCGCTACCTGGATAGTGGGCTGGGGTCAAGGGGGCTAGCAGCTCCCTTGTGGGTTGCGGGGCAGAGCCCCGTTAGAATTTTTTTATAATGAAGGAAATATTTTTAGTAGGGAGCATGAGAAAACAAGAGGGGTGAGAAGCATATTAAAGATGCGTGCAGGGCGCATGGTCGCTGGGCGTCAGCGCCTCATGCGCTCGATGCGTAGGAGGTGGGCGCTGGGCGCCCGCGGGTCACGTGTGGGGCGCTTGGGCGCCAGCGCCTCATGAGCTCAGCATGTGGGCGCTGGGCGCCTGTGGAGCGCGTGGGCACTGGACACCCGCGGGTCACGTGTAGGGCGCATGGGCGCTGGGTGCTAGTACCTCATGCGCCCGACACGTGGGCGCCGAGCGCCACCGGGTCACGTGTGGGATGCGTGGGCGCTGGAAACACCAGCGGAAGAAGGTGCTAAACCCTTGTGTCTGGAGTTGAACTCTTGAACAGGAATTGAGCGTGGATTTAGAGTTAAACTCCAAAAGATTTGGATTTGGAGTTAAACTTCTAAAAGATCTGGATTAGGAGTTAAACTTCTTTGAGAATTTGGGTCTTGGAGTTGAACTCCTTAAAGATCTTCGGAAATGATCAAAGGGGACCTCTTTCTTCTCCCTTCAGCCCCACATCTTCTCTTGAGCCTTAGATCTTCCCAAAATGGGATTTTTGGAGATGAGTCTCCTTTCTCCTCGTCTTTGTTGGCTGGATCTTAGAGAAAAGGGGGTGAGACTTAAAAATCTCTCATTTTAGAGATTTGATGGGAGATTCGGGCTCCCCTTCAAGGGTTTTATGGTGAAAAACTATTTCTTTTTAGGAAAAAAGAGTTAAACTCTTAATTTAATTCAAAAAAATGAAGAAGGCTCAGAATCTTGAGGAAGGAGAAGGAGACACATAACCCTAATTTTTGAGGGGAATAAAAAAGTTCTCCTTGATTTTTCCATCATGTTTGCCTTTATAGGCTACACACTTTACATATAGCCTCTTGGGTTTTTCTAAATGGCACTTGTGCCTCCTCGTGCCTCATGTGCTTATTTCCTTTTGTACATAAGCCACGGGGTTTACAAAATTTTGGCCTTTTGCCCATTTTTCATACATTTAATTCTAAAAAAAATGTATTTAAACTAATTTATCGCCTTCTTTTGGCATGGAGCCGACCCTTCCATGCTTGGTCTTGATTTGGGCTTGGGCCCATTTGCTTGGGCTCGGGCCCACTTGGCTGGGGGTTGACTGACTTTGACCCGGTCAACCGGGGTGTAATTTTTGACCCGGTCAACCGGGGTGTAATTTTTGACCCCAACTGCTTGCTCACTTTACGATTTTCTTATTTCTGTATACGCTCGCGCTTCGTTTACTTATGATACATACTATGTTTATACCTTTAGCTCTACTTAATTTCGTTTACTAGGACTCTCGCACCATTACCGATAATTTCATGTTACACTTGCACATACCCGCATTTTACACCTACACCTCATCGGTAATTGACATGCCACATACACATAGAAAACTTGCTATGTCACTCGTATCACACTATACCCTTTAGTATTATAGATTATTGTTTATATGAACACACTTGTAGAATATTGTACAATTACCAATGATTTACATGTTGCACGTACACGGGCTCGTATGTTTCACGCATACATCATTGGTAATTGCCATGCCAGGTACACCTATTGAACTTGCCATGCTATTTCGCATCATACTATATTCCTACCAGCACCTTAAATCACTGCTCAGTACATGTCTGCATGTAGTACACCACTGTTCTGTACTTTTAATCTGTTCCATTATTGCTATGTTCTTATGTGATGTTTTCATGGGATTTCTATTTTTATGAGATTTGAGAAACCGTGGATATGATTTTATAAAATTTATGAATGTTTTAAATGTGGTTTCTCTTGATATGATGATTTAGCGTCCACCATGAGTTTTCTGTATTTTGATGATATGAGTATTATTTGAATCGAGGCAGGGGGAGAAACTAATTGCGGATACATGGTGGACCCGGTATGGTACCCAGGGACAAGAAACCCGTATAGAAAGACGGGTGAGCCTAGCGAGGACGAGACCGACCGGTGATAGTATGGAAACTCGGCGGATATCCGGAGGATATCGACCGGAGTTATATGTTGCAGATGGATATGAAAACCGATCCGAGAGACGGCACCTGAGATATAAGAATTTTGAGTGTCGATACTGGATACATGATTTATAAAGATTTTGAGTGTCGATACTGGACACTCAGTTGTTTTATGAGAATTTCGAGTGCAGCTGATGAATACTCATTGGATGATATGTGTGTGTGTGTGTTATATAGATGGCATATTTCTGCATATTGATTGATCATGAAGATCATGTGTGTTATGCGCGATCCGATATGGCGCGTTTATTGATACTGACGTGATATTTATGTATATACACGTTCACATTCGTTATCACATAGTATAATAGTATTATAAAGTATGACCTAGATAGATCGTTATGCATTCGATTTCTACTTGATGATATATTTTACTCACGAGTTGGCAACTCATCCCCGTTGTGCCATAATTTCTTGCAGAATCGATCCCGGATCAGTTGAGACTTGCTGGCACACTTCTTCTTCTTCGGATGATTACTTTGGTAGGTGGGTAACATTTCAGATCGTAACCACCACTTGTATATGTATGTTCTTTGTGATCTAGTTAAAAAAAACTGCATCGACCAAAACTTGTATATTTTTATGGACTTAAAGACGAGAATTGTATGCTATTCTTTTATATGTCGAGTTTGGATATAGCTGAGTTGATAATGATTTTAGTATTTATCTTACTTTTTTTTATGCCGATCTCCGTCTTGGACGTCGTATATTATCGCGTGGTTGTGTTTCCGCCGATTGGGCGAGTAAATAGCTCTTAATTGAGGACGCTGATATTATATTTATTTGTATGTATCGGTTTTATCAAAATTTACGTAGGAGGTGCTGCCAAAATTTTAAATGATGAAAATGTTTTCAAAGTTTAGTCTAAAATCCACTTGTGCTTTTCAAACAAATTTTACTTTAAAAAGGGAACTTGATTTCATTTATGTCATTTTCCTAAAACTTCATCTCCACTATTTTCTTTAAAAGGTTTAGATTTCTGATTTTCGGCTTATTTGGGTCACGGTGAAGTCTAATAGACCTCACGTGATTCAAGTGCCGGTCACGTGCCGTTTCCGGACCGTAACAAAATTGGTATCAGAACGTTAGGTTTAATTTTTGTTCGAGTTTAGACTTGACTATGTGAAGTCTATGGTGTATATTTCGGAACCTAGATTTAACTATACGGAACTTAGACTTGACTTTGGGAGTATTAGACCCGAACTTTCATCGGACCCCTTTAGATTTGATTAGTTTATTTGACGGGTCCCACAAAGATTCGGTCATCGGATTTTATGAATTATTCGCGAACAATTCGCGCAGTTGTCGGTGAGCGAATTTTTGTTGACTAATTTGGTCGTAGAAGCAATTCATTAGAAATGGTAGGAGTGTGAAAGAGGAAGCACATCCATGTGCATGTAGATCTTGGCTGACTAGTTTAGAAGATTTGTAGTTAATATGATGCATACATGTCTGCATTTTCATTCATATGAATATGCTTTATTTTTATTCAAGAATTTATATGATAGAGACCGAGACAGGGACAGAACCAACGGAACATGAAAATGAAGGTATGGAGAAAGACCAATTTTTATTAATATCCGAACATGTAATACGATATGATGGTATATACTAGTAAATGACTTTTAGTGATACTTAATGTTTTGCTTGTTTATGAGCCTTCATCACTATTTTCTAGCTGTCACAATGCATTCATAAAGCTTTGGATAACATATAAGGAAGAGTGTCTATCAGCTTGATTGTCGACTAAGATTTCCATAAATGTATATGTATTTGATAGTTCCAATTGGCTATGATTTTGCTTGTCTTTAGTAGATTAATTAGTAATCATACCAACCGGTTCCGAATAGTCAATTTTAAGTAATTAGTTTTGTCGTATAAAACTTTATATGTGAGAACAATAACATGAGATCATTGACACTGCGTACAGATTGCATTCATCGATATTGTTTTAAATTTCATATAGCAGTATCGTTTCTTCCGTAATATAAGTTTTCGTATACAGTTCAAGAGATCATTAGTTCTATCGTCGAATTTGAAAATGGAAAAAAAAATCCCTCAAAACATCTCATATATGAGGTTAGTATGACAATTAATGGGTATCCTATACTGGATATATTAATCTCTGCTTTGGGTTGGTGTAAGTTGTTTTCATCGTACATGTATTTGATGTTTCAAAGTAGGGAAATAAAAAATGTCATGTGAAATTTGGTACATGTTGAATCTTGTGTTGGTTGGTCTTCTCCTGCAAAAGGTTTTAAGATGTTGATAGCTTATGAAAGATTTATATATGCAGACTTCCATTATGTGTTGTGTGTGCGCTAAAGCTTCCTATTAGGCCTGGCTAATGAAGCGAGGCGAGGTGAACCCAATAGTGCTCGAACGTGAACCTACCTGCTTCGCCTATTCGTCTAGATGAAGCGAGGTGAATCAGGCAAGGCAGGTGAAAAATTCGCCAGTCCCGATAATTTTTAAAAAACAAAAACTTAAAAATCAAGAAAAAAAATCGAAAATTGAACTAAAAACGATCCTGGATCCTCAAAATAGTGATCTTGGTGACCATTAATAGCCAAGACGCCAAAAACAGAGATTCAATCTCTAAAAAGAAAAGGACTTGGCGTCTCACGTGTAGCACACGCGACTGCCCAAAAGATTCCCTTAAATGGGACTCAGCACCTCACGTGCATCCTATGTGAGTATCCAAAACAAAAAACTCAGTGCCTCACGTGCTTCCCACGTGAGCGTCCAGTGTCTCACGTGCTTCCCACGTGAGCGTCCAAAACAAAAAACTCGATGTCTCACGTGCTTCCCTCGTGAGCGTCCAAAACAAAAAGGAGCTCAGCGCCTCACGTGAAATACATGTGAGCGTCCAACAAAATAGAATACTCAGCGCCTCACGTGCTCCACACATGAGCGTCCAAAATAAATGCTTGGCATCTCATGTGCTTCCCACGTGAGTGCCATACAAAATGCTTAGCACTCTATATTCAGTCAAATTGACCAAGTGCTTAGCACTGATTAGGCAGCGTCCATTTCTGAGCGCTTCACTTAATACACCCGTGAGCGCCAGAGCCACAAATAAGTGCTAGCACTTCTGAATGAAAAAAGCTGAGCACACCAAGCCCAAATTGGCTAAATCTATGAAATTACTTGCAACTGAGCCCAAATGCTCTGTTGTTGGATCTTAAATAAAAAATGATCTTTAAAATATTGCTAAGTTAAGCTTAGTTTCAAATAGGACTAACGTATGCTTAGTTAAAATAAATTGAGCCCAAATGCTCATATATTTAAATTGACCTTAATCTAAAAAAAATAGATTAACGGTTCTTAAATAAAACAAAATATTTTTGAACTAAAAGAATATACAATCTAAGTTCAAACCAAATCTAAAATATACGGATTTGGACTAATCCGCACCCTACGCGCGACGACATAAACTATTCTCCGTATACAATTCATGGGCAACCATAACAAACAAAATAACATACGACACGAGATGACCGTTTGGAACAGGAGAACGTGATTATCGCAATGTGGTAACGTAATTAACTGCAGGGGCTTGCGCCTGCAGGGAAAAACATCGCCACAATCAAAAAACCCTAACAAATGAGGGAGAATCTGATGATGTCTTCTACATCGGTCGCATCTGTCCAAACCTCCGATATACGGTGCCATAAATTAACTTGGTATCTTTGGAGAGGTGGATGGATATATCCAAATAGTATCTGCCTCCAAATTCAGGCTAGACGTACCAACGTCTCAGTCCAGTCTTCGATGGTAAATAAATTCTGGCACGCCCGGTGGGACTCTTTCCTCTTTCCACCCCACACTTCGTGTGTCATGTTTTGCGAATGAAATCGCGGTTCGCTATGGTTGCCCCTGGATTCAAGGTACTTAAGCTTGGTGTCTTGCTCTTGTTCAGAAAATCAATGGCTTCTCACTGCATCGCTTGCAACAACTCTCTCTCCACCCCAACTGGAGGAGTGACGTATAGGCCCAATGCAGGTTCCATTTTCTCAATGCCGGTAGGGCAGATCACACAAGCCACTACCAGACTCTTCTTCGGGACCATTCTCCTGCCTGTGAACTTTGACACCTTAACGCCATAAGGAGAAGCTATCAGAAAGTGAGTCTTTAATCGGCTGGCAATCACGACAGCTCCTATCAGCAAGCTGTCAAACCCTAACGTCTAATTCTTCAACAGGCTGAATAAGAACTTGAGCGGGCCAGCAAAGAAGCCCGTGATACCCGAGGGGGCTACCCCAAAACGGCTAGCTCTCCCTACTCCTACTGCGGGTGAGGCCGATAAAAGTGCTTCTCCTCCAAGACGATTAGTCTTCGAAAGATTGGCCAACCTCGCTCCAATTCTAACAAGGACGTCGGTCTTCAACAGGCTAACATCAAACGAAATCCCTGAGCAACACAGGGGGCAGGACGAAGACGCCTCCAAAACTGAGGTGATTCCCACTCTAAGGCATGCTCGACGTTGCCCCTGGTGCTGAGTGATGAGAGAAGCTGGGGGCAACACTCCCTTTGGGCTCACCCCACCAGCTCCTGCGGTGGATATCAATGCTGCTGTTCCAACTAAGAACAGTTTTGACCCGCTTAGGAGGGTACGTAAGAACTTCTCGACGACGGTGCTAAAGAAATCACCTCCGCCAGTAGAGGCCTCTGTGCAGCGACAACCAGAGCAGCCTCATCAATGGCTCCCCTCACAGATCCATAGAGTCTAGCGAAAAATCTAGGACTCTATGCTTAACGACAATTACTCTCGTCGACCCGAGAAATCTAAAGGCCAACAAGAAAAAGACCTCTCCTCTACCATACAATGGGGGGTCGTTCCTAAACAGGAGCCTGTCATAATGGCTCATTCAGCTCCGACTTCTCATAAAAGAAAGAGGCCGGAGAAAATCCTACCGCCCGCAGTAAATTCCAAAAGTGAAAGACATAAACGCCCCAAGTCTGGGGATATAACAATACACATGGTCTACATGGCCGGCGGAAAAGAAGAAAGCCACGCTTCGGTGAGTCACCGACCTCAAACTCGGTCGCTGACAAAGGCTCAGGAGCAGCATCAAAAGCTCCAAGAAATACCGACCAAAATGGCAGCGCTTACCGGACAAAAAGAAGGTCCAGATAAAGAAGTTGAACAGCGCCAAGAGAAAGAGACCGATACAGAGTTCTTGCGAAGGGTGGTGGAAAGAAAAGACAAAGAAGCTGTAGAGCAAGCTGCTAAAATTATGCAGATGGCTCTCTTATTCCAGTGCATGGTTGGAATGATGATCCAACCAAAACCCCCGGCTGAAAATCCGCCGATAATTATTGAGGATGACAAAGAGGAAACATCAAACCCTCCTCCGGCCTTGTCAACAGCCAAGGAAGAAACCATCTCCAAGATAGCCCTGGATGACTACATCGTTCAACAAATAAGAGCTCACCAGGCCAGTGAAGCCGCCAACCAACTCGTCAGAACCGGGCGACTATATCCCGCCTGGTATGACCAAATTAATTACCTGTTGGGATATACAATCCTCAAGTTCCACGTCTACAAAGGAACGGGTAATCCCCACCAGCATGTTGCACAATTCAGAGCACTATGGCGGCAATACTGGAGGTGACGATAAATTGTTGCTTCGCCAATTTGTCTTAATCTTGTCAGAAACAGTTTTTAAATGGTACTCGGAGCTCCCAAATGACTCCGTAAAAACCTTTATAGAAATGGAACTACTGTTCACGCAACGTTTCTCCAGCGCAAGTGAACGCACACCGATCACGGAACTGATTGATTCTAGGGTAAAACCGGGAGAAACTTAGATCCAATACGCGATATGGTGGCGAAACCTATGGTCTAAATACGAACATCGCATTGAAGAGAATCCAGCCATGGGCATGTTCATCGGGACCTTCGATCCTCAATCGACTGTGTCCCAGTTCATGACATTCTTCAAACCCACAACCATCCAGGCACTGATAGAAAAGTTGGCCCAGATAGATCAGATGGGCCATGGGCCTTCCTCCTCAAATAAAGACCCTCGAAATAACATGGATAAAGGGAAAGCAACTTTTATTGCCAATACGTAACAACAACCGAGTGGCCCAAAACCGGCTGCTCGCCAAAACAACGTGCGTCCACGCCTGTCCTTGGAAGAAAGGCTAGGATGTGGTTACTCGTTTCCTCGTGACAAAACGAGAAAACTGTTTGAAATAGCGATGCTTAATAACCTCATCACATTCAAGACCCGCATTATCCAGCGCAACCTGGCGACGTCAACAACCCCAATTACTGCTCCAATCACAGAATAGTGAGCCACCCAATTGAGGATTGCTACATCTTTAAAAATTGGGTTGAAGACCAGTACCAGCAGGGAAAGTTTGCACTGTCTGATGACTGGAGGGTAAACCCGCCCCAGAAGCACGCTTCCAAAATGGTGAACGCGCAGGGGTATCATGCTCACTCGTGGAAGAAGCTCCATGGGAAGTAGTCCTCTCAGTAAAGCTAAAAGAATACTGAAGGATTTTCAGGCATGTCCGACAATCAGGTGGAAAAGCCTACTTAAACCTGAAATTATTGAAGGGATGTTGAAGCCATGTCCCACACTGAAAATTGTTGACGGGGAAAATCCCCTAAGTCAAGCCTTCAAAGTTCAAAGTCTTCTGAGAAAAAAATGACCAAGAAACCCGTGCAGCCTGCCGAGTATGACGACAAGCACACAGATCTACAAAAGTACATAGGCGCGCTGGAGGAGTATAACCAAAAGGCGTAGACACCGGTCACGTTCGAAGAATTCTTCAAGTATATTCTTGAGGACGGAGACAGTGACAATAATGAGTGAAATGACTCATCAGAAGAAGTGGAAGAGTATGTAGCAAGTTGTCACATGGTCTCTCATTCGTTGATATATGGCGAAGAAGCTCCCTCAGTGTTAGAAAACGACGTAGAGGAATTGGGCACAAAATCGACACTAAAATCACAGAAATTGCCAGAAGAAGACCCAATTGAGAGGTTGCTAAACGAAACCTTTTAAAAGAGCAAAGATGACCGAGAACGCGAAATATCCATATATGAAAAGGCTAAGCATTAGTGTCTGAATAAAGAAGCTACGGTGAGGACGAGTCGTAAAGTGCTCCAACCAAACCAAAGCACGCCTTCAACTAATAAGAGTAGGATCAAAACTTAGAAGCGGTTCGCCAAAGCCCTATCACTGGGGATGAAGCTACCACCTCTCATGAAGTACACTCCTGGGGTCCCATATTTCGCCGGAGAAGAATCACATCTAAACTACTGCCTATATCATCGAAGGGTAGCCCACCCTATCAAAGAATGCGGTGCCTTCAAGAAGTGGTGGTAATGATATGTTGCCCATCGAAAACACTTCAAGAAGGGAAAACATGAAGCTCGCGCTCGTCAACGTAGGAACGACGAGACGAACATGCGTGAAGAAACAACTGGCAGCTGTCATATAGTTGGTACTAGTTCGGAAAAAGAAAAACCTACAGTTCTCACGTTCGGGAGCGATTCCGAGGATGAAACGCCCTTCAACCCTCTCTTTGAAGACTCCACCTCGGAAAAAGAAGAGGAGAAGAAAATTTTTGAAAACATTCAACTGCGTAACCGTACGCTACCTGAGAAGGACTTCGGACTTGTAAACAAAGGTTCGAACAAAAAGACAAAGAAAAAAGGAAAATACTCGAAGAAATCGCTCTCAATGAAGAAGCAGTCAAAGAGCTCACTGCAAAGGACCCGTGATTAGTCTGAAATATTGCACATTTGAATAATTATTTTCCCCACTATTGTTAAGTTCTAAAAGACATTTATTGTGATTATAGAACATATGAGGGTTTATGTGTAAAAAGTTTATTATCATATGTTTCTACATTATATTTAACATAATGAGGGAAAATACATGCATATAAAATTTTAGTAATTAAAATATGCATATCATATCAAATATTTCTAATCAATTCTTAACATATTGTATCACACAAATGGTTAGGAAGATATCTCAAAATAATAACAAATATTACTAATACTACGACTTGAGATATTGTGCAGATATGAGCTCAGGTATGGAATCCTCGAGATCCGAGATGTCGGAATCAAATCTGTCGAAATATGGAATCAAATTATAAGATCTAGCAACGACAGAAACTCAGAGAAAGATTTGAAGAATATAGACATCGAAGTGATCTCCAAATGTCAACAGAAGAGAGAACAAGAATTTTCAAATCCTGATCCCACTAGGGCGCCGCGGTTGGGCGGCCAAAGGCCATGATTTGCGATGGATCCGCGGCCCTTTGATGGCCGTAGGATTTGAGATTTTTTTGGATGTGATCGTAACAACAAATTATCACACATGGCAGCTAGGGTTTGTAGCTTCTGTGACTATTTAAGGGACCGAGAGTTTCACATCAAAAATCATCAACCGAAGAGATCAAGAGCTCCAAGACGATCCACACATCCGAGTTGATCATTTGCTGTTCATCTATCTCTAACAAGATAGAGATCGAGAGCAAAAACTAGTGTTCTTATACTCTACTTTAAAATGATTTGTACATGATATAGTTGATTAATAAACATAGAGTTTTTATTAGTTTTCTCGCAATTAATTTCTGCACTTACTTTCTGCACTTAATTTCTGCACTTAATTTCTGCATCTTACATTACGATCTCATTATTCATCCTTTCTTCTCCAACCATGCGTGAGTAATTCCTAGCTTGCTAGGGTTTATAGGCTATGGTAGATCAATGGATGATAAAATATTTTAACTCCTTTTATACATTTGAAAGTCTATAAACTTTACCAAAACAAATGATAACATCCTTATCAGGCGCGCTACCAATTTATTGCTAGTCACGACCGCGATTCGAGATCTGTTAAACACTTGTTTTGGTAAACGCTACACATGAATAGAGATCAATGCAAGGACAAGGGTTAAGAGAGGGGAAACCCTAGTTTCTTCCAAAATAACCCTAATCCACATTCGTCACTATCGATTTAGTTTTAAACCATTAAAAGATAAAAGGAGTCATTTTTAATTAGTCATCCATTACTACTAAGTCATACGAACCCTACAAGTCTTTTCTTTATAAAATCTTACATCCGTATTAAAATAGATCTACAAACAACCAATCACCCTTCTTCTATCAACTCGTCTATAGCAAGATAAAAGGTTTATGTTTTCCTGCGGACAACCCGTACTCATCGCGGCTAGCTACTAGCGACACCGTCCTGATTGCGGTTAATTTTACTTTACAAAACACTTTTTAAAACAGATCAATCAAATGGCGCGGTTGCCGGGAAAACGGCTGTAATTTTTTTCTTGTTGTTCGGGTTGAATTCTTATAAAATCCAGCAAACATATTATAAACGAGAACCAAAACCGCATATTGCGTATTTAACGATTAGTGTGCGAATTTTGCAAGGGAATCTAGAGTCACTATGTAACACCCGAGTTCATTTATACCAATTCCAGTTCTCGTATTCCTTTATTCGTGATATTTCTTGATTTAACGTATTTTGGGTGCGAATGGTATTTTACGCTTTACATTGCATTCGACCCGACCCACTTACTTGAAACTTGTTTGATTCATATTTATGAATCACCCTAACTTGTTGTGTAGACTTGTGTATTTTAACTTTATCGCATATTGGTATTTTATCTGGCATTGCATCTTTTATCATACAACATTTTATGTCACGTAAAATAATTTAAAATTGCATCTCATGGTCTGCATGATACCCCTAACCCCGTGGTGGCATCCGCGCATCTTGTTCTCATCCCGTTTGGTGAAACGAACGTGTTTGGATGGCTACGCGCACGTACGTGCATCCGTTCTTGGGGGTATGCATTTTAGTTACCTGAGCATTCATTTTTAATTTTGGCCGTCGTATATATTTTTCATATTTTTAAACCGGATTTTTTGACCCGACCCGGGCGTGTTTTGGAGTAAGTTTGTTTTTTCCAAAATCTCAAAACGGATAAATATTATATTCCTTAATTCCTCATAACTATTAATATACGCTTTTAACTAAAATATATTTTTATATTTTAAATTTCAACTAACTCTCTCTGCAACTATATGTATTTATATTTTATAAAATATTTTTAAAATCTAAACAGTTACAATCTCGTCTCTATATATATATATATATATTAATTTCTATTAATTTTCCACCACTACCCACGTCCCACTCTCTCTACTCTTTTCTTTCTTCCTCTTAAAATTTTTCCGCCTCCGAGAAACCCTAACCCACGCCTTGCGCTCGCCCTCGCTGCCTCCACCCTCATCTCCTCGTCGTCGACTCGAGCACTCATCTCCCTTCAACCCGCACCTCCTTCAAACACCAACCGCGCTGCGACCTAGCACCTCATCATCATCGTCTCATCGTTATCGTGACCATCATCTTCATCGCCATCTTACTCTTCATCTCCAAGCCGCAAACCTAACTCCATCAACACCGAACCCTAGTCTTCACCCGAGAACTTCTCAAACCACCGCAACCAACACCATCGCCACCACGCATGAAAACAAAACCTCGATGACCGACCCATCACCACAACCATTATCAACCTAATATCCACACCGAGCAGCCGCCAGCATCTCACCTGCTGCCACCCTCATCATCGTCGACTCCCTACACCCTCTCTTCATCGCCGAGCACCTTGGAGCCGAGCCTTACCCTAATTCCAATCACTGAACCCAAACCCAAATCTCTATCACCTTTTTCTCCCTTCACCTAACTCACCCTCATTGCCATTCCCTCAATACAACGTCGAACAATGCCATCTCCAACATCCTCAATCTTCAACAACTCATCCAACCGAGATCTAGTGATATTCTATATCGATGACCTCGTCATTGACCTGACGGGTGTGGCAGTAAGTTGGTGCTGATCGTCATGCTTGGTTCCTATTTTTCTTGTTCGCTGCAAATCCAATGCTTACGGGGCAGAACAAGCATGAGCAGATGCAATATTTTGTGGCAACTTGCATGCATGAGATATCAAGCATGTGAGCATCCCCACGTGAGATTTTGTCGGGTGTTTCAAGTTTCGCATTTTCGTTTCATACCATTCACGTGTATATCACCGAGTTTGCCGGAATCCGATCGTGCCGACGACGATCCCGACGACCCAGCGAGCGTACCTGACCCGTGATATCACTTTGTGCGTTGTTTGGATTCGTTCCGTGTACCGTGCACGCGATGCGACTTTTCCCGCCGACATATGACGTTCCGTATATCCGTTTCTTGATCCGTCGAGGCAAGTGAAACTTGCTACATACTATTCATAATACTTTATACTTATTTGATCACATGTTAAACCTATATATTTAATCCAGTGTCTCATGTTACATTTTAACATTCGATGTCCATTTTATCATTTTAGATTCATAACTTGGAACATACCATGTTGCATTTTGATTTACTATACATAGTACCCACATCCGTGTTTAAATCACTTAATAATTATCTGCATAGCCCATAGTACCTTTAAATAGTTTCTACCCCACCGGACACCCGTTTGCATCCATTTAACCTATTTTATATATAATTGCATCCCTAGATCATTTAACCCATAATAACGAGATTTTAACAATCCATATTTGTTAAAGTGTATTTTACTTAATGTTGGAACCATAACCCTAACTCTAAGCATAACTGTGCATCTATATGCCTTAATCTGTACCTGATTGCATATCATATTATAATGTTCCTTTTTTTATTATTCCACTAGTACCCCATGCTTGTTTTGTATACACATGCTTATGTTAGTTTGATTATGAGCATCCACATGACATTTTGTGCACTCTGACATGACTTGTTACACCTACTACTTGACACGGCATGGTACCGTGCAATTCTTGACATGACATGATATCTATATACTACCTGACTTGACCTGATGTACCATGGCTTTACCTGTTACCTGATCTTGTTACTAATGCCAACAGCTTTGACATGTTGTCCCTACGGACATTTCCTGTTGTCTATCCAGACAAACCATGACCTACTGATCCTGTGTTGGCATTAGCTCCAGATTATTTAATACCTGACCTGAACATATATAACTTGGGGGTATGGGGAAATCAATGATGAAACCTGACTTTTAACTCGACATTTCGCTACCTTTACTGATCAGTTTTAGAGTCTAGGCCAGCATTGGGATGATGCTCTTGACATCATCCATCGTTACCCACTACCTTTTAGAGGCTCGGCCAGCCTTGGGATGATGTTGTTGACATCATTCATCGTTACCCCTTTTCCTTTTAGTGCCTAGCGACATGTCTCGGTTTCAGCCCAAGAATCTTCACCGCGATCCCGGGCACGCACGGGATACTATTGAGTTACATCGATGATTCATCAAATTGATTTCACAGACTTGAGAGTAGTTAACCCAATAGACTAGTTTAGATCACTCACTGCACACTACCTTTCACTGCCCTGATTTATATTGCTGTTACACCTGCTTTACCATTTATGATCATACTTGCATGTCTTGCTACCCTGTTTATATATTATTGTTTGATGTTATGACGCGCTGACGTCTGGCTTTTGCATGGCCCAGATTCCTCTACCTTTGTTGCAGACCGATCAGGAGTACTGCCGCTGTTAGACCGAGCGGTGAGGACCTTGTTGGTATCCAGATTTATCATTCCAGGTGTTTATTTATTGGATCTTTTGCTTCCGCATATTATATTATTTCTTGACTCATTTACTCAGGCTTATGGAGATGTACTAGATAGTTTAGTTTACTTTCCTGTTCTTGATATCTCTATAACCGTAATGTGATTGTGGAAGGATTTTCCTATCTACAGGTAGCATGGTTGGCTATGTCACGTGCCTATCTTAGCGTACTCTGGGAAGCGGGGCGTGACATGGTTTGTTTGGTATCAGAGCCATAGGATATAGGTCAATCGAGTTTGATTCTTTTTGTAGTTGTGTATTGGATCCAATACACGAATCAGAATACTCGTGATTAGGAACATGTCCTGCCACCTTGTTATCGTGATTCTTGAATCATATCTTTCTCTTGATCCTTTGTCTTGACGATATGCAAACGACTTTGCATCTCGACTGAAAATCTTTTGGTTCCCTATTGTTTCTCCCTATTCTTTGATTCTGATACTAGGATTTGGGCGACTTGAGTGGAGTTATGTAATTGTACCCATGATCTGCAGCATGGTTACAATGCGGTACTCTATTTAAGTAACTTGGAGTCCTGGTATTGATTCACTTCCTTGTTTTATGGTCGTTATATTACCTTGCTTATCTCGGTTTCATTGCTTACCAGTTCTTGTTTTATCGCCAGCTTGAATCATGTTTACCGTGCTTAATCCTCTTCAGTATCTTGACTTCGGTTGAAGTCATCTCGGTATCCTACGTGTTCATATCTTTCCCGCATTAGAATTATTCAATTCTGGTGCTTTCCTTGTTTGTTGTTGTCTTGGGAATGGATTTTCTCGGCACTTTCCACGCTCACATTGATTGTAGAGCAAGGAAAGCGATTTTCCAAATTCCCAGACATCCAGAGTTTATCTTTGCTGGAGGAAGCAGTTCTGTCGGGCCATTCGAGTTTAGGGCTAGGCCGACAAACAATATTCTTTCATCAATGGAAGTGGAGAAGGAAGAAGCGCCGGCTGTAGTTCGAGAGTTCATGGACGTGTTCGAGGACATCTCGGGTTTACCGCAAAACGAGATATGGAGTTCGTGATTGATCTTGTTCCTGGTGCAGCGCCAATCTCAAAGGCGTACTACCCAATGGCACCAGTAGAGTTGGAAGAAGTCAAGAAGCAGGTTACCGAATTACATGAGAAGGGTTGGATTCGCAGCAGTAACTCATGTGGGGATCTCCAGTTCTTCTAGTAAAGAAGATGATGTCACAAGGAGGATGTGCATCGATTATCGAGAATTAAACCGGGTGACTATTAAGAACAAGTACCCGATCCCTTGCATTGGCGAATTGTTCGAGCAGCTTAGTGGCGCGAGGGTATTCTCGAAGCTGGATTTGCGATCCGGATATCATCAGGCCCGATTTAAATAGGAAGATATTTGCGTGACTGCGTTCCGAACTCGGTATGGACATTACCAGTATTTTGTGATGCCATTCGGAGTCACGAATGCACCGGCGATATTTATGGACCTGATAAACCAAATCTTTTCACCATTCTTGGACCAGTTTATAGTGGTGTTCGTTGATGATATTCTGGTCTACTCAAAGGAGTATTGAAGAGCATGCAAAGCATTGAAGATCGCACTGTAGACATTGAGGCAAGAAATATTGCATGCAAGGATGAGCAAGTGCGAGTTTTTGGCTGGAAGAAGTAAAGTTTTGGGGCATGTCGTGTCTGGCGATGGAATCGCCGTTGATCCCGAAAAGATTGCGGCAGTTCGAGATTGGCCAATTCCGAAGAATGTTGCGAAGATAAGAAGCTTTCTTGGACTCGCCGGGTATTGCAGAAGGTTCGTGGAGAACTTTGCTCGTCTGGCGGAACCGTTGACCAAGCTTACGCGCAAGGAGGTATCTTTTGTGTGGACAGAGATGTGTGCGTCAGCTTTTGAGGCGTTGAAGCAGAGATTGATAACTGCTCCCATTCTGACCATGCCCGACAGTTCCGGAGGATTGGTGATTCACAGCGACGCATCTGGGAAAGGTTTGGGATGTGTTTTGATGCAGCATAGGAAGGTTATAACATATGCATAGAAACAGTTGAAGACCCATGAGAAGAATTACCCAAACCATGACTTGGAGCTTGCGGCAGTGATCTTCGCTTTGAAGATTTGGAGACACTACCTTTTAGGCGAAAGGGTCGGGGTTTTCACCGATCATAAAATCTTGAAGTATGGGTTTACGCAGAAGGAGCTTAATATGAGGCAGCGCAGATGGTTGGAGCTGATGGCTGACTACGATCTTGATCTTAAGTACCATCCGAGGAAAGTTAATGTCGTGCAGGATGCGCTCAGTCGGTTACCAGCAATTCAGATGTTGACTGCACAGAAGGAACTCATTGAGGACTTTCAAAGATTTGATTTGGAGGTTGTGCTACCGCATTCTTCGGGATAGCTGATGCAGCTGTAGGTACATTCGTCGTTGATCGAGAATATTAAAGCAGCGCAATTTCAGGACCCTAGATTGCAAAGGTTTCGAGAACAGGTCGAAGCTGGACTTCGAACAGACTTACTAATCCATGAAGATGGTTCATTGCGATAGGGTAGCCGTTTGTGTGTGCGCCAAAGGGAGTTATTCGTGAAGAACTTATAAAGGAGGCACACAGTTTCGCGTATTCCGTACATCCAGGAGGCACAAAGATGTACCGAGATCTACGAAAACATTTCTGGTGGGAATGCATGAAATGGGAGATTGCCGCTTTGTGGCGAAGTGCTTGGTGTATCAGCAAGTTAAGGCTGAACACCAAAGGGTTGCTGATTTATTGCAAACACTTCCAATTCCTCAATGGAAGTGGGAACATATAACTACGGATTTCGTAACGGCTTTACCGCGGAGTCCAAAAAGGCAATAATACAGTTTGAGTAATTGTTGATCGATTGACTAAGGCAGCTCATTTCATACCTTTTCAAGTTGGTCAATCAACAGAAACTTTGGCAGAACGGTACATGCAGGAGATTGTAAGATTGCATGGAGTACCGGTGAGCATTGTGTCCGATCGCGACACTCGTTTCTTATCACACTTTTGGAGGAGATTACAGGAAAGTTTGGTAACTCGATTGAAGTTTAGCACAGCTTATCATGCTCAGACAGATGGCCAGTCGGAGAGAACGATCCAAACTCTTGAAGACATGTTGAGAGCTTGCATGTTAGACTTCAGGGGTCGATGGGAGGATTATCTACACTTGGTGGAGTTTTCTTACGACAATAGTTTCCAGGCGACTATTCAAATGGCTCCATTCGAAGCATTGTATGGTCGCAAGTGTCGTTCACCTGTTGGTTGGGACGATGTTGGTGAACGAAGATTGTTGGGACCTGATTTGATCGTGCAAACAGTTGAGAAGGTTAACACTATCCGGAATCATATGAAAGAAGCACAAGACCGACAAAAGAGTTGGGCAGATACATCGAGAAGACTTCTAGAGTTCGCCGTTGGTGTTTTGGTATTCTTGAAGATATCACCGACAAAAGGGATGATTCGTTTGGAAGTCGAGGAAAGCTTAGTTCTCGACTTATTGGACCTTTTGAAATTTTGGAGCGTGTTGGAGAAGTAGCGTGTCGTTGGTTTTACCGCAATTCTTGACGAATGTTCATGACGTGTTTCACGTATCTCAACTCCGTAATTATGTTCAAGATAAAACACATGTGTTGGATCATTCGGAGCTGACTGTACGAGAAGATTTAACTTTTGAGGAGCGACCGACGTCGATTGTGGATCGAAGAGAAAAGATTCTTAAGAACAAGATTATCCCTTTTGTACTTGTTTCTTGAGGAAATCGCTCGCATGAAGAATCAACTTGGGAACGAGAGGATGAAATCCGACAGAAGTTCCCATATATACTCTTGTAGTTTCTTGATTGTTTTTCCTTTCTTGTTCTTGGAATTTCGAGGACGAAATTCTTTTGTAGTTGGGTATAATGTAACACCCGAGTTCATTTATACCAATTCCAGTTCTCGTATTCCTTTATTCGTGAAATTTCTTGATTTAACGTATTTTGGGTGCGAATGGTATTTTACACTTTACATTGCATTCGACCCGACCGGTTTGCTTGAAACTTGTTTGATTCATATTTATGAATCACCCTGACTTGTTGTGTAGACTTGTGCATTTTAACTTTATCGCATACTGTTATTTTATCTGGCATTGCATCTTTTATCATACAACATTTTATGTCATGTAAAATAATTTAAAATTGCATTTCATGGCCTGCATGAAACCCATAACCCCGTGGTGGCATCATCGCATCTTGTTCTCGTCCCGTTCGGTGAAACGGACGTGTTTGGATGGCTACGCGCACGTACGTGCATCCGTTCTTGGGGGTATGCATTTTCGTTATCTGAGCATTCATTTTTAATTTTGGTCGCTGCATATATTTTTCATATTTTTAAACCGGATTTTTTGACCCGACCCGGGCGTGTTTTGGAGTAAGTTTGTTTTTGCCAAAATCTCAAAACGGACTAATATTATATTCCTTAATTTCTTATAGCTATTAATATACGTTTTTAACTAAAATATATTTTTATATTTTAAATTTCAACTAACTCTGCCTCTCTCTGTATATATATTTTAATATATTTTATAAAATATTTTTAAAATCTAAACAGTTACAATCTCGTCTCTCTCTATATTAATTTCTATTAATTATCTCTTTAACTTTCCATCATTACCCACGTCCCCCTCTCTCTGCTCTCTTCTTTCTTCCTCTTAAAATTTTTCCGCCTCCGAGAAACCCTAACCCTCGCCTCGCGCCCGCCCTCGCTTCCTCCACCCTCATCTCCTCGTCGTCGACTCGAGCACTCATCTCCCTTCAACCAGCACCTCCTTCAAACACCAACCGCGCCGCGACCTAGCACCTCATCTTCATCGCCTCATCGTTATCGTGACCATCATCTTCATCGCCACCTTACTCTTCATCTCCAAGCCGCAAACCCAACTCCATCAATACCGAACCCTAGTCTCCACCCGAGAACTTCTCAAACTACCGCAACCAACACCATCGCCACCACGCATGAAAACACAACCTCGATGACCGACCCATCACCACAACCATTATCAACCTAATATCCACACCGAGCAGCCGCCAGCATCTCACCTGCTGCCACCCTCATCATCGCCGACTCCCTACACCTCGTCTTCATCGCCGAGCACCTTGGAGCCGAGCCTTACCCTAATTCCAATCACTGAACCCAAACCCAAATCTCCATCACCTTTTCTCCCTTCACCTAACTCACCCTCATTGCCATCCCCTCAATACAACGTCGAACAATGCCATCTCCAACATCCTCAATCTTCAACAACTCATCCAACCGAGATCTAGTGATATTCTATATCGATGACCTCGTCACTGACCTGAAGGGTGTGGCAGTAAGTTGGTGCTGATCGTCGTGCTTGGTTCCTATTTTTCTTGTTCGCTGCAAATCCAATGCTCACGGGGCAGAACAAGCATGAGCAGATGCAATATTTTGTGGCAACTTGTATACATGAGATATCAAGCATGTGAGCATCCCCACGTGAGATTTTGCCGGGTGTTTCAAGTTTCACATTTTCGTTTCATACCATTCACGTGTTTATCACCGAGTTTGCTGGAATCCGATCGTGCCGACGACGATCCCGACGACCCAGCGAGCGTACCTGACCCGTGTGATCACTTTGTGCGTTGTTTGGATTCATTTCGTGTACAGTGCGCGCGTCGCGATTTTTCCCGCCGACGTGTGACGTTCTGTATACCCGTTTCTTGATCCGTCGAGGCAAGTGAAACTTGCTACATGCTATTCATAATACTTTATACTTATTTGATCACATGTTAAACCTATATATTTAATCCAGTGTCTCATGTTACATTTTAACATTCGATGTCCATTTTATCATTTTAGATTCATAACTTGGAACATACCATGTTGCATTTTGATTTACTATACATAGTACCCACATCCGTGTTTAAATCACTTAATAATTATCTGCATAGCCCATAGTACCTTTAAATAGTTTCTACCCCACCGGACACCCGTTTGCATCCATTTAACCTATTTTATATATAATTGCATCCCTAGATCATTTAACCCATAATAACGAGATTTTAACAATCCATATTTGTTAAAGTGTATTTTACTTAATGTTGGAACCATAACCCTAACTCTAAGCATAACTGTGCATCTATATGCCTTAATCTGTACCTGATTGCATATCACATTACAATGTTCCTTTTTTTATTATTCCACTAGTACCCCATGCTTGTTTTGTATACCCATGCTTATGTTAGTTTGATTATGAGCACCCACGTGACATTTTGTGCACTCTGACATGACTTGTTACACCTACTACTTGACACAATATGGTACCGTGCAACTCTTGACATGACATGATATCTATATACTACCTGACTTGACCTGATGTACCATGGCTTTACCTGTTACCTGATCTTGTTACTAATGCCAACAGCTTTGACATGTTGTCCTTACGGACATTTCCTGTTGTCTATCCAGACAACCCTTGACCCGATGATCCTGAGTTGGCATTAGCTCCAGATTTTTTGATACCTGACCTGAACATATATAACTTGGGGGTATGGGGAAATCAATGATGAAACCTGACTTGTAACTCGACAGTTCTCTATCTTTACTGATCAGTTTTAGAGGCTAGGCCAGCCTTGGGATGATGCTGCTGACATCATCTATCGTTACCCACTAACTTTTAGAGGCTCGGCCAGCCTTGGGATGATGCTGTTGACATCATTCATCGTTACCCTTTTTTCTTTTATTGCCTAGCGGCATGTCTCAGTTTCAGCCCGAGAATCTTCACCGTGATCCCGGGCACGCACGGGATACTATTGAGTTACATCGATAATTTATCAAATTGATTTCAATGACTTGAGAGTAGTTAACCCAATAGACCAGTTTAGATCACTCACTGCACACTACCTTTCACTTCCCCAATTTATATTGCTGTTACACATGTTTTACCATTTATGATCATACTTGCATGTCTTGCTACCCTGTTTATATATTATTACTTGATGTTATGACGCGCTGACGTCTGGGTTTTGCATGGCCCAGATTCCTCTACCTTTGTTGCAGACCGATCAAGAGTACTGCCGCTGTTAGACCGAGCAGTGAGGACTCTGTTGGTATCCAGATTTACCATTCCAGGTGTTTATTTATTGGATCTTTTGCTTCCACATATTATATTAGTTCTTGACTCATTTACTCTGGCTTATGGACATCTACTAGATAGTTTAGTTTACTTTCCTGTTCTTGATATTTCTATAACCGTAATGTGACTGTGGAAGGATTTTTCTATCCACAGGTAGCATGGTTGGTTATGTCACGTGTCTATCTTAGCGTATTCTGGGAAGTGGGGCGTGACACAGTGGAGCAAGGGAAATGAGATTCAGAGACTTTCAAAGAGGACCAGAGGAGAATTGGAGTGCACTAAAGAAAAACAAGAAAAAGAACACTCCAGAGTGCGGCAGAACCGCGACAATGGGGTGCTTTTTGCTGCGGAACCGCAGCAAAGTGGAGGAGTTGCTTCCCCAAAATCCTCTGGTATCTTTCTCTCTCTTTTAAAATCCAATAATCTGATTTTTCTGCAGGATTCTTTGCAAAAAGCGCCGCTCAAAAATCTTTTTATGTGTTTTGATATTGGTTTGTTTGTGCATATCTTAACCGGACTTTAAGGGGCAGTAAACCCAAATTCAGATTAGGTGGGGATTTCATCACCCTTCCTAGGCCCCACAAATCACAAAACGAGCATACTTTCACCCTACATGAATTAAAAAATATATAGACCAAGTCTCTAAGAACCGTCGCGCTCAATTAGGACAGAGGAGGGTCGTGGGTAATCTATCGCTTATCCACATTTCTCTTATGGTGTCTAGGCAAGTGTGACTAAGGAAAGTGGTTACATAATTAGGTCCGCTATTTTCGATGATTCGTATAGCGGATACCTCCCACTTACCTGGCACTTACCTGGCCACAAGAGCGATAAAGAGGTGGCAGAGAATTGATCCTGCGACTTGTCCTTTGGAAGTCTAGGAGCAGTCTAGTGGCTTGACCTAGGTGACCCTAGTTCTAGGGATTGATTGTGAATTTTTGTGATTTGTTGAGTCAAGCCTCACGTCAGGCACTTTTTTAAAAACAAACCTTTTTAAATCGTTCTCACACATGCGCTAAACCCGCGTAGTGCATGATCGACTGGACACGGGATTCTAGTGCCCGTCTTATTCGCGTTTCTGCTATCGACTCCGAAGTCGGTACTTCTTCATCTTCTATCTTCTCTCCATCCACCACATCTCCCGAAATGGACGGTTCTCCATCGGGATTTTACAAGACCACCCTGCCACCACCCGTAGGTGCGCAGAATCCACCGCGCATCTCTCTCCAAGAAAGATGCTTCCCCGTGCGTGGACCCCTTCCTACTTGTCTTTCTCTTCCACCAGCCAATGAGGGTAATTTTGAAATTAAAGCCCACTTCATCAACTTGTTGCCCAAATATCACGGGCTTGAATCCGAAGACGTATACGTTTTTAAAACCGAATTCGAAAACGTATGTGCAATGATGGGCACTACACATTTTTTTATGGATGCTATGAGATTACGTCTTCTCCCTTTTACCTTGTGCAACCTAGTAGAAAAATGGCTTTATAGCACTGTAGCACATTCTATTGCCAAATAGGATGAATTCGTTATAACATTCATTAAGAGATTTTATTCCAATCATAAAACCGCCCGTGTTCGAAGCGAGATTAACCAGTTTACTCAACTTCCCAACAAACCATTTTGGAAATTCTTTGAACGGTTTAAGAATCTTCTTCTATAATACCCCCATCACGGAATTGATAGATGTCAACTTTACCGAATTATATATGAGGGTGTTAATCCTGACACGAAATAAATGCTTGAATCCATTTTTCAATGTCATTTCATGTCTAAAGACGAGGGTGAAGCTTGACAATTCTTGGAAGATCTCACTGAACAAACCTTTGTTGGGTTTCCTCAGCACCATGCCAAGGGTTTGGAAGCATCACACATGCCACTATAAAATTTTTTAGGAGGTGCTAAGCAAACTAACCATGAATCAAACTAGAACAATTAGGGTAACAACTAATTAGTATCACATACTAGAGGTAATCTACACCAAGAGATAAGTAATACAACCTTTGTAGACTTCCCTCCTTGACTCCTTAGATTTCCTAGAGTTTCAACCGGCTTGCTAGAAACCTTCCTAGTCCATGACGATCCACCCGAAGTCCCTTTGCTCAAAGCTCCTTGCTTTACTTGATCAAGGATAAAGATGAAGCAAACATTTTACACTAATGGGCTAGAGTAGTGTAGAATGGTGATGTGGTTTGTTTTCTTACTTCAAAACCCTTTCTTTTTATCCACTTCACTCAAAGGAAAACTCAAAAGAGCATGAGAGAGGAGGAAGAAGAAGATGACAAGCTTGAGCTCAAGTTTTGTGTTAAACTCAAAATAAAAAGAGAATAAAAAATATAAATGAAAGTCACACTCTCATCTAACCATGGTAACTAAATATCTAGATATTTATTTTAGAGTTTAAAGCAACTAAGGAAATTAAACTCATGGTCAAGTGAGAAGAGTGTGGAAACAATTAACCATGAATCGATTTTCTTTTTCTTTATCTTTAAATAAAAAACAAATGTATATATATTAATTTACCATGTGAGTCCTGCATTGCCATCTAATGTGTATCAACAACCATGACACAATTATATGTATATATGTGTGCATTCACATCATCATGTGCATGAACATAAATATATGCATACATGCATGCATACACTAAAAGAAAAGGTTTATTAAAAGTGAGATAAAAAGTCAATGTTAAATCAATATTTGATTTAATGAACTGGTCATATCACATACGACCCGACCAATAGTAAACGCCCGATTAATATACGGTATCATATACACGCATCTAATCGAGCTCCCACGCATATCTCATATGCACACCACATCGTTTCGCCTAAGCTAGGAAACTCCTGTGTGGGACTCTAAGACTCGTCAATATGCCGACCGTAGGTGATGATCATATCAATCACCCATAAGCCGCAAGCGGTCAGCTAAATGTAACGGCCACTCGGGTATTGAGCGATCAGAAGAAAAACAAGCAAACCTGTCAAAACTCCCGTCGAGCCAACTGGCAACACTTACCGTACAGTCTGGTCTCTTCGTCAGATATATTGCATATTGAGTCTAGGGATGGTATCGTCGACCCCAATAACTCAATAATTCACGCCGGTGTATAGCTCATAATAGATCGAGAAATTACTGATAACACTTATCAGTAAATCTCAGCAGCCCTAGCCAGGGACTTCCTGTTATAGCCAATCGAGCATAGCACAACATCAACCCCCAATACCGAGAGAGACAAAATCCCTCCTATCGCTCATTGCCTCCATGTGCCTCGGGACTGTACCCAAAATCCACCTGTTTGCACGACTCAGTAGAGCCGTGGTAGGGTGGAGATCAAAGTACAGTAGGAGGACATACAAGACTCTATGGCGATCTCGGGTTTACAGACTAACCTGTACCAGTGTCACCTGAGAAGTGCTATCTGACGATAGATATAATACCACACAGGAGTTCTCGGCGATTCCGTTCAGTGTACTCAGTCTCCACTGAGCACCCGTATACAATCTTTGGTGTCACCACACCGGATGGATATAGGATCATCCATCGCCCATTATATGGGACAAGAATGGTATACGCTAGTCTACTCTGGAATATTGATGCCCCATCTTGATACACCCACGACTAGGAACAGTTCAAGGATATGCTTATAAACTACACGTGTCCCACTAGTATGATCTGCATCATAGTCCCAGTAGTCAAGCATATATCCTATGGGCTTTATCAACATGTACCAAAAGAGAAAGATGCATGATCAAAAGAACATGCCAAGATAAAGTACAATCAGATAGCATACTATCATGTCGAGCAAGAAAGTCATCTGTATATATATATACACATGTCCAAGCATCCACTATACATATAATGACCTCTAGGGCATACATATATCCAACAATCTCCCACTTGCACTGAGGCCAATTATTGGCGTATCTCATACCCAACATCTCAAAAAGTCGCTCATGTTGCGGCTGTGGAAGGGCCTTGGTGAGTGGATTCGTGGTGTTATTCTTTGTATCTACTTTCCGAATTTCGATCTCGTGGCGATCTACTATCTCCTGGATCAAATGATATCGCCTCAGGATGTGTCTGGACTTTTGATGGAACCTGTGTTCTTTGGCCAACGCCATAGCCCCATTATTATCACAATACAATGGTGTTGGATCAACAATGGTTGGAACTACTCCTAGTTCCGCGACGAACTTCCTCATCCAGACGGCTTTCTTGGCAGCATCCTTTGCAGCAATATACTCAGTTTCCATCGTGGAGTTTGCAACGGTATCATGTTTGGAATTTTTCCAACTAACCGCCCCTCCATTGAGGGTAAATACAAACCCTGAGATAGATTTGTTGTCATTCTTATCACTTTGGAAGCTGGAATCGATAAAGGCCTCCATTTGGAGATCCCCATTACCATACACCAAGAACAATTCCTTAGTTCTTCGCAAGTACTTAAGAATGTTCTTCACTGCTATCCAATATTTCTCCCCTGGGTTGGATTGATACCTACTTACTACAGCTAGTGCATAAGCTACATCAGGGAGAGTACATAACATTGCATACATTATAGATCCTACGGCTGAAGCGTAGGGGTATAATATTCATGCGAGCTCTCTCTTCATCAGTCTTCGAACAGAAGTCCTTGGAGAGAGTGATTCCATGACAAGCGGGAAAGGCACCACGCTTAGAATCTTCCATACTAAACCTTTTTAGAATGGTGTCAATGTACTTTGATTGGGACAATCTCAATAACCTCTTGGATCTATCTCTATAGATCCTAATGCCAAAAATGCAAGAGGCATCACCCAGGTCCTTCATGGAGAACCATTGTGATAAGAATAGTTTGACCGATTGTAGCATAAGAATATCATTTCCTATCAAGAGAATGTCATCCACGTACAATACCAGGAATGTGATAGTACTCCCTACAATTTTCTTATAAATGCATGGTTCATCTATATTTTTGACAAAATCAAACTCTTTGATTGTATCATCAAAGCAGATGTTCCAGTTCCGTGATGCCTGCTTTAATCCATAAATGGATTTAAGCAACCTACATGCCTTTTCGCTGCTCCCACTGTCAATGAAGCCTTCTGGCTGATCCATAAAAACACATTCTTCTAAATCACCATTTAGAAATGCAGTTTTTACGTCCATCTGCCAGATTTCATAATCGTATTGAGCAGAAATAGCAAGTAGGATCCGAATGGATTTAAGCATTGCTACTGGAGAGAAAGTTTCATCATAGTCCAATCCTAGTCTTTGACGAAAACTTTTCGCTACAAGCCTTTCTTTATAGGTCTCCACCTGTCCATCTACACCAATCATTCTCTTAAAGATCCATTTGCATCCTATGGGTTTTATCCCAGGAGGAGCAACATCCAAAGTCCATACTTTGTTGGTGTACATGGACTCCGTTTCGGATCTCATGGCATCCGGCCACTTCACTGAGTCACCACTCGTGATAGCTTGCTAAAAACTAGTAGGGTCATCATCATCCATGATGCAATCTTCTCTATCACCATCAATGAAAAACCCATAGTATCACTCCGGTGGGCGAGAAATTCTACTAAATCTCCGGAGCGGCCGAGGTTCTTGAAGTTCTACTACAACATCAGTTTCAACCAATTCGTCATGAGTAATTTGTGTCTCTAGAACCACTTCTAGTTCTACCGCTTTGCCATCAGTACTATTTGTAAGAATTTCATTTTCTAAAAATATGGCATGTTGAGAAACAAACACCTTTTGTTCCTCCTTGTGGTAGAATAGATATCCATATAAATGTTTTGGATATACTACAAATTTACACATGACCGATCGTATCTCGAGTTTGTCTGGATTCTGATTTTTGATAAAAGCCGGACAACCCCATATCCTAACTCTTTTAAGAGATGGTCTCTTTCCACACCATATCTCATATGGAGTGGTAGACACGGTCTTGGTTGGAACCCTGTTTAACAGATACATTGTTGTCTCCAATGCATGTCCCCAAAAGGAAAGCGGTAACTCAGCATCACTCATCATGGACCGTACCATATCTAATAGGGTACGATTCCTCCATTCTGACACACCGTTGTGCTGTGGTGTGTAAGGGGGAGTGAGCTGAGAGAGAATCCCATTCTCTTTTAAGAAGTCTGAAAACTCTGTACTCAAATACTCTCCACCTCGATCCGATCGAAGTTTCTTGATGCTCAAGCCTGTTTGTTTTTCTACTTCAAGTTTATACTCCTTGAATTTTTCGAAAGTTTCGAATTTATGTTTTAATAAAAACACGTGTCCGAATCTTGAGAAATCATCAGTAAAAGTAATGAAGTGTGAAAAACCGTCTCTAGCATGTGTAGACATTGGTCCGCATACATCACTATGTATGAGGCCTAAGAGTTCTACAACTCTTTCTCCGTGTCCAGTAAACGGAGTTTTGGTCATTTTACCTTTGATACAGGACTGACAAGTCGCATAAGATTTATATTCAAAAGGATTTAAATATCCATCTTTATGTAGCTTGTTTAGTCTTGTTTCATTAATATGACCAAGTCTACAATACCAAAGAAAAGCTTCATTTATATCTGAAAATTTTCTTTTATTTGTATGTTGTATATTGAAAACCGTGTGTTGGTTTAGGACGTAAATACCGTTATTTAGTGTACCATACCCAATCAACTGTTGATTCAAGTTAATATTCATAACATTATTTTGCAACACAAAATGATATCCTTCATTGTCTAACAAAAAAACAGATATTATATTACATAGCATACTAGGTACAAAATAACAAGGGTTCAAAACCAAAATACATCCCAAAGGCAACCCCAGATGATACTCTCTTACAGATACAACATGTACATTGGAACCATTTCCAACCCGAAGAGTATGGTAACCAGTCTTCAAAACTCTACTGTTTCTTAATCCCTGCATACAATTACAGATGTGAGAACCAGAACCGGTATCTAATACCCAAGATGCAGACTTTAAAGAAAAACAGTTTTCAGTTACAAACACACCTGAAGTGGAAGCATCAGTATGTTTCTTCTTCTTGAGATCATCAAGATACAAAGCACAATTGCGTTTCCAGTGTCCTGACTTGTGGAAGAAAAATCATTCTCCTTTTCCACTTCCCGTGGCCCCGGATTTGTTTTTCCCCTTCTCCTTTTCAACTCCACTCTCGGTTTGGTGGGCTTCTTCTTCTTCTTTCCCCTGGCCTTGGCTTTTGGGATGGAAGAGGAAGATGGCCCAGCAAGCAGAGCAGGAGTTTTCGATGTCTTAAGCGTTCTCTCTGCACTACTCAACATATTGAGAAGTTCAGGCAGTGATTTCTCCAAATAATTCATATTGAAGTTTACTATGAATGGAGCAAAGGCATGGGGAGAGACTGTAGAACAATATCAGTATATTGCTCGTTATCCATGGTCTATCCTAGGTCCTCAAGTTCTTCTATAAGACTAATCATCTTCAAGAAATGTTCACCTACTGACATGCCAGAAGCCATCCGCATCTGAAACAACTTTCGAGATGCCTCGTATCGTAAAGTCCGAGATTGCTCTCTATACAACTCCTTTGTATGAAGAAAGATGGATTGTACATCCATCTTCTCATGCTGCTTCTCATGTATATTGTCCATAGAAGCAAGCGCGAGGCACTTAGCCGTGTCACAATCAATATCCCATATTTTTTGGATCTCTTTATCCAAAACAGATGATTCAGGACCTGAGACGGGTGAGGCTTTGGCAGTGAGGACATATGATACTTTATCATATGTGAGTGCAATGTTCAGGTTCCTCAGCCATTCTTTATAATTCGATCCTGTCAGTTTGTTTTTCTCTAAAAGAAGCTTAAGTCCCGTCATCTAGTATCTGCCATTAGGAGAGAGAAAAGAAAACACTCAGCGAAATGCTCTTGCAAAGATTTAGATTGGTTATTATCTTATCTAATCGATATCTCCCACTGGTTTAATCAAATTTTCTTTCAAAAACTCAAAAATAAAACTAGCCAGGATTAATTACATTCTACAGTTTCGCTAACCGGTCAGCCAGGCCAGTGTCGGTACTTTGAGGGAGGTTCCCCGTGCTTTCACAAGGACCTAATTAAAATAAACCTCGTTTTCCCAGAGGTCTAACCCCGTTGACACCTTTCTAGACACCTACTGGATTAGCTAATTGTAAAGTGCAAAACTCTCCTGGGAGTAACTCTTACTCACAGTGGGATCGGGATCCAACTATCATATAGAAGGTATGCAATCTTATTGCAAATTTCAACTCTTGAAACTCCCGATATGGTTTTTACCCCTGACTGCTTATGACCTTGGCTATGGTCAACATATCATAAGCACTAGTCAAGTTCTACCCGTCATTTCGTGATTAACTAGACCCACCCATATGACCCTTGACTATGATCAACATAATCACATGAATGTCCTAACTGATCGCATCATATGCTTTGTAGGAAGACATAACTTAGCTACCGTACACTACGTCTTGACTATGATCAACATACGTAGCACGAAAACTAAGTACTCTGCTTCCTAAAATGACGGAGGGTTGCGGATGGTTTTTATAAAAACCTTTAACGCTTTGAACTTGATCTCGTTGTAGAATCAGTTTAGAAAAGGAGTGGCTTAAGCTCCGCATCTTTTGAAACTTGCTTTTTCATAAAAAAAGGCCGAGTGGGTTTCAAATCCGATTCTACAATATCTTTAGGTTTATTTTTTTTTACATTAATCTTATTAATGTAGTCCCATCATTTAAGTTCCTAAGCCATAACAGAAAAGAAACGAAAATAGAACGTACACTTATGCCATCCGCATTCGCCACAGTGTCCCGTTATGCACCGTTAGGTTACTTAACTAACGGCATAGCGGGGTGGGACTAGCGCGGATGTAAAACATAAGCAACATTTATTATATATCATATATATAATAATAATCCATTCATCTCAGATATTAAGTAATCGTATCACAGAATATCAACAGCAGAAGAACATATGAAAAATATAGGATATCTAGGAGGTCCGTATTTTGTATTTAGCCAACAATAGAAAATACGGATTCCATGGTCGAGATGAATAGCCAAGCCCACATCCCTAGACCCCTACGAGAGCGGCAAGTGACCCTACCAATTCTAGAGTTTAGGAGACCCGGTTTTGACTCCTCGAGATGGCCTCCCACTGAACCCTAGAACCCGGTCACTTGTGCTCCCCTTCTTGGGTCTATCCTAATGCGGAACAATAAATAATATACAATAATGGTGACATCATCCTCAACCCGGAAGTGCCCTAAATAAAAGAATATTACATACAATTTATTTTACATGAATGAAAATAAAAACTCTCATCTCGCATAAAACCCTCGGCCATTCATTCACGACGATCCTGTACATCATATCTTAGCGACACATAACATCGTATATCATCAACGTAAGTAAGTATGCGTACCCCGATTGTTGTTGATGTATAGCAACGAAACCGGCGATACACCACATACTACACTTATGGTCGCAGAAAAGAAAGTGATAAACAACAACACTTGGAATCATCACTTTCACATATATCAAGATGATGTTAAACGTTTCGATCGAATCAACAAACACCCACAAATTACCTCGAGAGCTCAACACTTGAGCAAAGTTAAAATATCCAAAAACGTGCCACAGTGTCTATGGATAAGCCGTAGAAGGGTCAACCCTTGCCTCACCTATGGCGCCACAGGACTACGGCAAACCCTAAGGTTTTGTTGCGGTTCCATGGTCATAAAGTTGAGTTAGGGTTATGTTCTTCTTGAAGGTCCATAGGGATACTTACGCGATCTTCCGAATATGTTCAACTTGGGAAATTCCAACACTTGGAAAATTTCAGCGGGGGTCTTAATGTGGGGTTTGAAGTCCGTTCAAACTGTTTAAACATTGTTAAGTTTACCATTATAATGTTAAAATATACGACTACGAAACACTAAGAATTAGCCCCTAAGAAAAATAATAATCACATGAAATTTCAGGCTAAACAAACAATACCTGAAACCCCAAAATCTACAGAACAGAGCACATGTGAAAAATGAGGCAAATCGGGGCAGAAGGGGCCGGCGGCCTCGGTTTTTTGGGGCTTGTCATCGGGTGAAATCCGATGGATTGGCCTCGTATTTCACGTGTGTTCTATATGTATCACATACAGTCTTCTACAGTTGCTTAAATAATTTTTAGACGACTTTTTAAAAAATTTACAGAGAGCAATTTCTAGGGTTTCAAAATATCATATTTTTCGGAGTTGTTTTCGTTTTCGTACTAGTTATAACATCGTCTCTAAATTTCTAGCTTGGATTTGATACCACTGTTGGGTTTCCTCAGCACTATGCCTAGGGTTTGGAAGCATCACACATGCCACTATAAAATTTTTTAGGAGGTGCTAAGCAAACTAACCAGGAATCAAACTAGAAAAATTAGGGTAACAACTAATTAGTATCACATACTAGAGGTAATCTACACTAAGAGATAAGTAATACAACCTTTGTAGACTTCCCTCCTTCACTCCTTGGATCTCCTAGAGTTTGAACTGGCTTGCTAGAAACCTTCCTAGTCCACGACGATCCACCCGAAGTTTCTTTACTTAAAGCTCCTTGCTTCACTTGATCAAGGATGAAGATAAAGCAAACACTTTACACTAATTGGCTAGAGTAGTGTAGAATGGTGATGTGGTTTGTTTTCTCACTTCAAAACCTTTTCTTTTTATCTACTTCACTCAAAGGAAAACTCAAGAGAGCATAAGAAAGGAGGAAGAAGAAGATGGTAAGCTTGAGCTCGAGTTTTGTGTTAAAATCAAAATAAAAAGAGAATAAAAAATATAAATGAAAGTCACACTCTCATCTAACCATGGTAACTAAATATCTAGATATTTATTTTAGAGTTTAAAGAAACTAAGGAAATTAAACTCATGGTTAAAGTCATGGTCAAGTGAGAAGAGTGTGGAAACAATTAACCATGAATCAATTTCCATTTTCTTTATCTTTAAATCAAAAACAAATGTATATATTTTTATTTACCATGTGAGTCTTGCATTGCTATCTAATGTGTATCAACAACCATGACACAATTGTATGTATGTATGTGTGCATTCACATCATCATGTGCATGAACATAAATATATGCATACATGCATGCATACACTAAAAGAAAAGGTTTATTAAAAGTGAGATAAAAAGTCAATGTTAAATCAACACTAGATTTAACAAACCGGTCATATCACATATGACCCGACCAATAGTAAACGTCCGATTAATATACGGTATCATATACATGCATCTAATCGAGCTCCCGCGCATATCTCATATGCACACCACATCGTTTTGCCTGAGCTAGGAAACTCCTGTGTGGGACTCTAAGACTCGTCAATACGCCGGCAGTAGGTGATGATCATATCAATCACCCACAAGCCGCAAGAGGTCAGCTTAACGTAACTGCCACCGGGGTATTGAGCGATCAGAAGAAAAACAAGCAAACCTGTCAAAATTCCCGTCAAGCCAACTGGCAACACTTACCGTACAGTCCGGTCTCTTCATCAGATATGTTGCATATCGAGTCTAGGGATGGTATCGTTGACCCTAATAACTCAATAAGTCATGCCGGTGTATGGCTCATAACAGATCGAGAAACTACTGATAATACTTATCAGTAAATCTCAGCAGCCATGGCCAGAGACTTTCTGTTATAGCCAATCGAGCATAGCGCAACATTAACCCTCAATACCGAGAGAGACGAAACCTCTCCTATCGCTCATTGCCTCCATGTGCCTCGGGACTGAACCCAAAATCCACCTGTTTGCATGACTCAGTAGAGCTGTGGTAGGGTGGAGATCAATGTACAATGGGAGGACACACAAGTCTCTATGACGATCTTGGGTCTACAGACTTGTTAGTTATATGTTTGCCCTAGAGGCCATTACTGTACATACGAAGTTTATTATAGTGGATGCTTGGATATATATAGGGATGACTTTCTTGCTCGACATGATAGTACGCTATCTGGTTGTACTTTATCTTAACATGTACTCTGATTGTCTCTTTGTTACATGTTGATAAAGCCCTTAGGATATGTACTCGACTACTGGGACTATGATGAGATCATACTAGTAGGGCCATGGTAGTCGACGAGTACATCCTATAACTGTTCCTAGTCGAGGGTGTATCGAGACAGGGCATCGATACATCAGAGTAGACTAGCGTATACGCATCTTGACCCATATGATGGGCGATGGATGATCCCATATCCATCGGTGTTTGACATCAAGGATGGTGTACGGGTGCTTAGTGGAGACTATGTACACAGGACGGACTCGCCGAGAACTCCCAGATGGTATTATACCTCACGTCAGATGGCAGTTCTCCGGTGACACTGGTGCAGAGTAGTCTGTTGACCCGAGATCGTCATAGAGTCTTGTGTACTTCCCACTGTGCTTTGATTTCCATCATACCACATCCAAGTGGGCGTGCAAAAAGGTGACTTTTGGGTACAGTCCCGAATCACATGGAGGCAATGAGCGATAGGAGGGGATTCGTCTCTCCCGGTATAGGGAGTGATGTTGTGCTGTGTTCGATTGGCTAAACTGGAAATCCCTGGCCAGGGTTGCTGAGATTTACTGGTAAGTGTTATCAGTAGTTTCTCGAACTGTTATAGACCTCATATCGACACGACTTATCAAGCTACTGGGGTCTGACGTTTACCACCCCTAGGCGAGATATGCGACATATCAGACGACGAGACCGGACTGTACGGGAGTGTTACTGATTGGATTCACAGGAGAATGTACAGGCTTAATTGTTGATCTTCTGAGCGCTTAATACCTGGGTGGCTGTTACGTTTAGCTGACCGCTTGCAGCTTGTGGGTGTTTGATATGATCATCACCTACTGCCGGCGTATTGACGATTCTTTAGAGTCCTACACATAGGTTTCTTGGCTCAGGCAAATGGGAGTAGGAGTACATATGTGATATGTACGGGACCGAGCATAATGCGATATGAGATACCGTATTCTATTCTCGCGATATTTGATATCAGCCGGGTCATCGGATCAAGTGTTGATTCGATGAATCGGTAAATGAGATATTAGTCGGTTATATGCGATATAGCCGGATTGTCGGATCAAGTGTTGGTTCTATAATTTAATGTATAATAATATATATGATATATTAAATTACATTAACTAATATTAGCTCACTAAAAGATTCTTTTTCTCACTCGGGTAATACATTGATATATATGCGATATATGTTAATTGTTTTATTTTATTTTGTTACAATAAATATTATACATGTGATATATAATATTGTAACATGATATGATTACTAATGCAACATATTTAGTGGAGATTAAACAAGGTTAGGGTTTGAATTGGGTTAGTTCATTCATGAACATTCTCGAAGGTTTTTCTTTTGTCATGAGCAAAGATATTTGTGCTTGATATTTTGTAATGACTCATTCTTAACCCAACCCAAACCTTAGCCCTAGTTAAATCTCTACAAAAGTTTAGTTGACCATGGTTACATGATTAATCATATATTATTTCATTATTCATCACAAAATGTTTTAATGATTATTCATCTTCTTCTTCCTCTTTGCAAAGCTTTCTTGCTTTGATTTTTATGATGAAAGTGAGTGAGAATAAGAAAACAAATGAGAGCAAAAATCCTACTTCATCATCCTCATCTACCCTTGCCATTTAGATGAGGGTGTTCACTTCATTTTGTAATTAAGAGCTTGTGTTAATGAAACTTCAAGGTAGATCATCTTTGTTATCGAAGATCGGAAGCAAGCTTGCATCTTTTTCTTTGTGGAGCCTCTCAAGAGTCCGGATGCACGATGATTACAGCGAAGGGACCTCAACATGGAGCTTTAGAAGTGAAGGACCGGATCTACAAAGGTTGTAATCCCTCTCACTTAGTGTTAAAGTGTTTAACATGCTTGTTTTCGCCTAATCTCGAGTCTAAGATCTTGGTTTAGGGTTGTTCAGCACAGCTAAATTTTAAATCGGGCATGGTTGATACCTTATAGACCCTTGTGCGTGTGCCTAGTAACCCTACATTGGTATTAGAGCCAAGCAAGAGCTTTAGGCGAAGTCCTGGCGAAGTTTAATGTCCGATCGAACTCCGAATACCCGTAAAACCCTAGTTTCTGGAAAATTTTCAAAACTGTTGATTTTTCCATATTAAAAATACTCAAAAAAATCAGCAGGGTATTTTAGGAATTACTGTGCAAAACGACACCCTAAATCCACTAAAGTGCTGGGAACCGCGGCCAAACCAGGGTATTGGCGATGGTTCCGCGGCAGGTACTGTAGATTGAGGGATAGTTTTTATACAGTAACGACCGTAGGTACTTCCTGATTCTTCTGGGAATTTTTAATTATACTCAAGTGTTGAGTTTTCTGGGTTGTATTGGGGACTTGTTGATTCGATCGGATAATTTAACTTCGTTTAAGTTTTTCGGGTAATTTTAGAAACTGTTAAAAAGTTCGAACGGATATCAATAACTCACTTTTTCCCCTGTCGGAAATTTTTTCAAAAGTTGGAATTTTTCTCGAGTTCGAAACTTCCGGAAAATCATGCAAGTAATGCGGTGGACCCTCTAGAAGAACAAAAACCTTAACTCGATTATGTGACCATCTGAACCGTCTTTGAACCTTAGGGTTTGGGGTAGCACGGCGTTGCCACATGTGAGGCGTTGGCTTGACCCTTCTACGGCTGGACCATTGGTACTGTGGCATGTGATGGATATTTTTTGAACTCCGCTCAAGTGTTAAGCTATTTGGGAAATCTTGGGTGTTTGATTATTCGATCGGAAAGTTTAACACTGTCTTTTTATCTGGAATGCGATACAATATTTGGAATCCACAGGTAGTTATGAGATAACTAATTTGAATGTTATAAATCTAGCAGTTTAGTCTCAAATGATCGGTTGCCACGGGATTTTGATGCGATCAAAAGTCCATCGCAATCACGTAGCGTACGCGGATACTCGCCGGGTAAACTTAATAGAAAGCCATGCCCCATAGCCCCGACCAAGTGACTGTAGGAGAGCCCCGTTGCTAAAAGCATCCGTTCGGGTTCGCGGCAGCGGTGTTCCGCCTTAGTGCACTTCGTCGATGGCATCCGGGGGTGCGGCCGTCTACTAAAGTTTGCGACGAGCATTCGATCAGGATGTCGGGAATCTTGTTGAATTGCCCGACTTGATATTGAAAAGAGTTTTCGATAATGAGACTAAAATGCGGAGTTTATAATTGTTAGGCATGCGATGTCTAAAGAATTCATTTGGTTAGGCATGCGATGTCTAAGTAGGTTGCGGATTCCAACTGTTGTAGTTTTACACTTTCTTTTCTGTGACCGTAAGCGTAGTATGTGGTGTATCGCCGGCTTCGTTGCTATATATTAACGACAATCGGGATACGCATACTTGCTTACGTTGATGATATGAGATATTATGTATTGCTGTGATATGTTATATTGGATCGTCGCGTTTTGAATAGCCGGGGGTTTTATGTGAGATGAGAGTTTTTTTCTTTTTCATTTATGTAAAATTCATTTGTATGTAATATTCTTTTATGGGGGGACTTCCAGGCTGAGGATGATGTCACCATTGTATATTATTTACTTTTCCACATTAGGTAGACCCAAGGCGGGGAGCACAAGTAACCGGGTTCTAGGGTCCAGTGGGAGACCATCTCGAGGAGTCGAGACCGGGTCTCCTAACCCTAGAATTGGCAGTGTTGGTTGCCGCTCTCGTAGGGGTCTAGGGATGTGGGTTTGGCTATTCATCGCGATCGTGGAATCCGTGTTTTATACAGGCTCGTATTAAAACACGGACCTCTTAGTATATCCAATATTTCATATATGTTCTTCTGCTGCAATGTTCTGTGATGAGATCATATTACCGCCTGAGACGAATGTTTATATTAAATATATAAGATATATGTTATATTGCAGATTTCGTTTCAAATGAGATGCTTGTGAAGCATAATAAAATGGGACTTCATTAATGAGATTAATGAAAATAAAAGAAACCTAAAGATATTGTAGAAACTTGTTTAAAAACTGGTAGCTCTAGTTATTGCTTTGCATAGCGGTGTTCCTTGTAGAACATCCAGCACCTTATTCGATAAGGAAAGAGCCGAGATCTCTTCACCGGGAGTGACCTCTTTAGCGAAACTAGCAGATGCTACAAACTCGGTTTGTATTTTGATTGCTTATATAGTTTTTGCTTTGCATAGTGATATTTGTGAAATATCCTGCACCTTATTCGATAAGGAAAGAGCCGACTATCCCTTCATCGGGAGTGACCTCTTTAGAAAAACTAGAAAAGGCCTAAAAAACATTCCATTTAAAAATCACTCGATTCTACAACGATATCAAGTTCATTACGGTCATGGTTTTCTGAAAAACCTGCGTAGCCCTCCGTCATTTCAGATAAAGACTGTTTAGTATACGTGCTACGTTTGTTGGCCTGCGTCAAGACGTAGTGTGCGGTAACTAACTAGTACTTATCTGTAGCATACGATGCGATTGGATTAGGGTAGTCGTGCGACTTTGTTGGCTTGCGTCAAGGGTTGTGCGGGTGGGTTTAATTCAATCAGGAAATGTACGGGTTGAACTTGACTAGCAGACTATGGTTTGTTGGCCTGCGTCAAGGTCATAGGACGCTAGGGGTAAAATATTATCGGGAATTTCAAGTGTTGAAATTTGCAATGAGATTGCATACCTTCTATGAGATAGTTGGATCCCGATACCCGCTGCGAGTAAGAGTTACTCTTGGGAGAGTTTTACACATTACAATTAGCCGATCAAGTAGGTGTCTAGAAAGGTGTTAACGGGGTTACGTCCCTGGGAAAATGAGGTTTACTTTAATTAGGTCCGTGCGAAAGCACGAGGAACCTCCCTCAAAGTACCGGCACTGGCCTGGCTGAAAGATTGGCGAACTTGTAGAGTGTAATTAATCCCGGCTAGTCTTTCCTTTTAAGGTTTGAAGGAAGATTTGACTAAAACAGTAGGAGACATCCTGATTAGATAAATTGATAACCAATCTAATCTTGTAAAAGCACACGCTGAGTGATTTCTTCTCTCTCTCTCTCCAGGTAGCGACCATGTCACGCCTTAATCAAAATAACAATACGGATATATTGACCAAACCCGCTTGTTATACTACGCTAAGGAACGTTGGTCCCGCTCCAACTTATAAATGTTATAAGATAGAGCAGGAAATAGAGGATTACCAGAATTCCCGTGCCACCCAAATGAAGAAAGTGCATGCTGATGCATCTTCTTCGGGCGTGTTCATTATAGAGAACTGTTTCTCAGTATCCTTTACGTCCTGGGTATTTGATACCGGATCAGGATCCCACATATGTAATTTGTTACATGGGCTACAGATAGGTAGAGAACTGAGAACGGGTGATAAGTTTCATGAGACAGAAACGGTGCAAGTGTTGCAGCCAAGTCTGTTGGTCACTATCACCCTGTATTACCAGAATACATTGATTCTGAACGAATGTTATTAGATACCGAACCTGATATACAACATCATGTCAGTCTCTTTATTAGTAAAGAAAGGATATAATTTTGTATTATTGGATAATGTTTTGAACATTTCCTATATCAAGAGTTAATCGGTTCAGGCACGTTATCTAAAAGCATAGATGTTCTAAATCAAACTACAGTTCTTAAAGTACAGAACACACACAAGAGGAAGAGTTCAGAAATGAACAAATCTTTCTTGAGGCATTGTAGACTAGGTCATATCAATGTTACCTGACTAGCTGAAGTTACATTTAGATGCATATTTAAATTAGTTTGAAACTTGCCGGTCATGTCACAAAGATAAGATGACCACAGCTCTGTTACTGGAAATAGAGAAAGAGTTAGTGAACTCTTGGGATTGATACATGCTGATGTATGAAAGTCCCCTGTCTACACATGCCAGGACTGGTTCTTTGTACTTCATTACATTCACTGATGATCTTTCAAGATTCAGACATATGTTCCTGTTGAAACACAAGTCCGAAACTTTTGAGATAATCACAGAATATAAGTTAGAAGTTGAGAACCAAAATCGGGTAAAAGTATTATGTCCTTTGATGAGATCAAGGAGGAGAATACTTGAGCACGGAATTCATGGACTATTCTAAAGGAGAATGAGATTCTCTCTCAGCATTACCCCTCCGTATATAACACAGCACGTCGGTGTATCGGGGCGGAGCAATCGCACCCTATATGATATGGTGTGCTCTATGATGAGTAGTACTGAGTTGCCTATTTCCTTTTGGGAGTTATGCATTTGAGAAGCTGCATACCTATTGAATAGGGTTCCAATCAAATCTGTTGCCTACCACTTCATATGTGATATAGAATGGGAAGAGCCCATCTTTCAAGTGTGTTAAGATTTAGGGTTGTCCGGGCTATGCCTAAAAGCAAAATCCGGACAAGCTCGAGGCAAAGTCAGTTCTGTGGAAGATTGTTGGATATCCCAAGCATTTGCAAGGGAATATCTTCTACCAAACCGAGGAACAAAAGATGTTTTGTTTCTCAGCATGACACCTTTGTGAAAGGGAATTTCTTGTGAAGAAATTATTGGTCATGAGGTAGAACTGGAAAGAGTTCTAGCTATACAAACTGCAGCTGATGATTTGGTAGAACCAAAGGATTCAATAGTAACCAACGAACCTCAGCCTCTCTGCCGATCTAGTAGGGTTCCTCACCCACCTGAGAGATACTTCGGTTTTCTTTATGACAGTGGGAGCGAGGATTGCATCATGAGATGATGACTTTTCGAGCAGGCTATCAAGAGTGGGACTCTGTAAGAATGGTTGGATGCTTAGCGATCTGAGATGGAATCCTTATACACCAACAAAGTATGGACTTTGGTTGCTTTATCTGAAAGGTTAAATCCCCATCAGGAGCAAGTATATCTTGAGAAGATTACTAGGTGTACATGGAAAAGTTGAGACTTTCAAAGCTATGCTTAAAGCCCATCCAGATCCTACTTGCCACGGCTACATACCATGACTACGATATCTGGCGGTTGGGTGTCATGACAGCTTTTCTAAATGTTGATTTGGAAGAAAGCGTCTATAAGTACACAGCCAGAGGGCTTCGTTGACAGTGGGAGCAGCGGAAATGTGAGCAAGATGTTTTATGTGATAAATCAGGCATCGCGGAGTTGGAACGTCTGTTTTGATGTGGTAGTCAAAGAGTTTGACTTCATCAAAATGGTAGATGAACCTTGTATATACGAAAAGGTAGTAGAGAGTATGGTAGTGATCCTCGTAGAGTACGTGGATGACATACTCATGATAGGGAAGGGGTTTCCTATGCTACGCTCGGTCAATCTCCGCTTATCACAAAGATTCTCCGTATAGGATCAAGGTGATACCTCATAAATCCTGGGTTTTTTTGGATCTATGAGATAGATCTAATTGGATGTTAGGATTCTCATTAATTGTAGTGAGATAGTATCAATAGATCCTGGGGAGAATCACTGGAAAGGTTCCAGAGTGATAAGGACGACTGAATGTCAGTCGCAGGCATTGTCTTTACCCTCAGTGGAGGGAAGGTATGTTGAAAGAGTTCCAAGCTAGATACCGTGACTTACTAGACGATTAAAGGCATGATACATCGTTACCAAGGATGCTACTAAAGAGGCAGTCTAGATATATAAGTTCATAAGATGAACTTCGTTCCTACCATTGTGTGACAATGGAGTTGTGGCTTTAGCCAAAGAACTACCATCCCATCAGAAATCCAGATATAATTCTTAGGCAGTATCACCTGATCATAGAGATGGTTGATCCCCAGGAAGATCGAGGTTAGGAGAGTAGACACAGAGGACAACAGCACGTATCCACTCACAAAGGCCTTTTTCCCAGTAGAGAATTTTATGGGATGGTTGAATATGAGATACTTCAACCACAGCTAATTGTTGGGTATGCGATACCACAACAGATGACCCTAATGCAAGTGGGAGATTGTTAGTTATATGTATGCCCTAGAAGCCATTACTGTACATACGATGTATATTGTAGTGGTTGCTTGGACATATATAGGGAGGACTTTCTTGCTCGACATGATAGTACGCTATCTGGTTGTACTTTATCTTAACAAGTACTCTGATTGTCTCTTTGTTACATGTTGATAAAGACCATAGGATATGTACTCGACTACTGGGACTATGATGAGATCATACTGGTGGGGCCACGGTAGTCGATGAGTACATCCTATAACTATTCCTAGTCGAGGGTGTATCGAGACAGGGCATCGATACACCAGAGTAGACTAGCGTATACGCATCTTGACCCTTATGATGGGCGATGGATGATCCCATATCCATCGGTGTTTGACATCAAGGATGGTGTACGGGTGCTCAGTGGAGACTGGGTACACTGGACGGACTCGCCGAGAACTCCCAGATGGTATTATACCTCCCGTCAGATGGCAGTTCTCCGGTGACACTAGTACAGAGTAGTCTGTTGACCCGAGATCGTCATAGAGTCTTGTGTGATTCCCACTGTGCTTTGATTTCCATCATACCACATCCAAGAGGGCGTGCAAAAAGGTGGCTTTTGGGTACAGTCCCGAATCACATGGAGGCAATGAGCGATAGGAGGGGATTCGTCTCTCCCGGTATAGGGAGTTGATGTTGTGCTGTGTTCGATTGGCTATAACTGGAAATCCCTGGCTAGCTTTGCTGAGATTTACTGGTAAGTGTTATCAGTAGTTTCTCGAACTGTTATAGACCTCATATCGACACGACTTATCAAGCTACTGGGGTCTGACGTTTACCACCCCTAGGCGAGATATGCGACATATCATATGACGAGACCGGACTGTACGGGAGTGTTACTGATTGGATTCACAGGAGAATGTACAGGCTTGCTTATTGATCTTCTGAGCGCTCAATACCTGGGTGGCTGTTACGTTTAGCTGACCGCTTGCAGCTTGTGGGTGTTTGATATGATCATCACCTACTGCCGGCGTATTGACGATTCTTTAGAGTCCTACACAGAGGTTTCTTGGCTCAGGCAAAACAAAATAGGAGCACATATGTGATATGTACGGGACTGAGGATAATGCGATATGAGATACCGTATTCTATTCTCGCAATATTTGATATCAGCCGGGTCATCGGATCAAGTGTTGATTCGATGAATCGGTAAATGAGATATTAGTCGGTTATATGCGATATAGACGGATTGTCGGATCAAGTGTTGATTCGATAATTTAATGTATAATAATATATATGATATATTAAATTACATTAACTAATATTAGCTCACTAAAAGATTCTTTTTCTCACTCGGGTAATACATTGATATATATGCGATATATGTTAATTGTATTATTTTATTTTGTTACAATAAATATTATATATATGATATATAATATTGTAACATGATATGATTACTAATGCAACATGTTTAATGGAGATTAAACAAGGTTAGGGTTTGAATTGGGGTAGTTCATTCATGAACATTCTAGAAGGTTTTTCTTTTATCATGAGCAAAGATATTTGTGCTTGATATTTTGTAATGACTCATTCTTAACCCAACCCAAACCCTAGCCCTAGTTAAATCTCTACAAAGGTTTAGTTGACCATGGTTACATGATTAATCATATATTATTTCATTATTCATCACAAAATGTTTTAATGATTATTCATCTTCTTCTTTCTCTTTGCAAAGCTTTCTTGCTTTGATTTTTGTGATGAAAGTGAGTGAGAATAAGAAAACAAATGAGAGCAAAATCATATTTCATCATCCTCATCTGCCCTTACCATTTAGATGATGGTGTTCACTTCATTTTGTGAGTAAGAGCTTGTGTTAATGAAACTTCAAGGTAGATCATCTTTGTTATCGAAGATCGGAAGCAAGCTTGCATCTTTCTCTTCATGGAGCCTCTCAAGAGTCCGGATGCACGATGATCGCAGCGAAGGGATCTCAACACGAAGCTTTAGAAGTGAAGGACCGGATCTACAAAGGTTGTAATCCCTCTCACTTAGTGTTAAAGTGTTTAACATGCTTGTTTTCGCCTAATCTCTAGTCTAAGATCTTGGTTTAGGGTTGTTCGGCACGGCTAAATTTTAAATCGGGCATGGTTGATGCCTTATAGACCCTTGTGCGTGTGCCTAGTAACCCTACAAGACTAACCTGTACCAGTGTCACCTGAGAACTGCTATCCGACGATAGATATAATTCCACATAGGAGTTCTCGGCGAGTTCGTTCAGTGTACCCAGTCTCCACTGAGCACCCGTATGCAATCTTTGGTGTCACCACACCGGATGGATATGGGATCATCCATCGCCCATCATATGGGAAAAGAATGGTATACGCTAGTCTACTCTGGACTATCGATGCCCCGTCTCGATACACCCACGACTAGGAACAGTTCAAGGATATGCTTATAAACTACACGTGTCCCACTAGTATGATCTGCATCATAGTCCCAGTTGTCAAGCATATATCCTATGGGCTTTATCAACATGTACCAAAAGAGTAAGATGCATGATCAAATGAACATGTCAAGATAAAGTACAACCAGATAGCATACTATCATGTCGAGTAAGAAAGTCATCTGTATATATATATACACACACACACACACATGTCCAAGCATCCACTATACATATAATGGCCTCTAGGGCATACATATATCCAACAACCTTACAGTGGGAAAACGTTAGACCAACTTCATCTAGGGCAGGTATTCATCAGCTCAATGTTTCCATCACAGTAAAAGCCGAAATGGCCGTAATTCAAAAGAAACACGACACTATCGAAAACAAATTCTCATCAGCCCCCCTAAACCAAGTTACGCTCCTCAAAACCGTGTGTGGTTGCTGTTCTGACCCATCATATTTAACGGAAGAATTTCCTTTAAATTCTCCATTTCAAGATCAAGAATAAATTAATGCTGCTGTTCCCCCAATCAGAGCAAGACTCTGTTTAAAATTCAAAATTTCAAAATTTTGAAGCAACGCTTCAGATCCCGCGCGCTGCGCGCAATTTTCCACGTGTCAGAATTTGACTCGGCAGCACAACGCCCAAGGCAGCGCGTCCAATCAGAGCAAGACTCTTTAAAAAGCAAAAGCAACGCTCAACTGCGCAAGCGCACCGCTGCACGACACGTGTCTGCGCAGTTGCGCAAACGCTGTTGCGCAAGTGCACCACAGCGTGCCACGTGTCTGCGCAGTTGCGCAAGCACAATTGCGCAAGCGCCCCGCTGCGCGACACGTGTCCGCGCAGTTGCGCAAACACTGTTGCGCAAGTGCACTGCAGCGTGACATGTGTCTGCGCAGTTGCGCAAGCACAACTGCGCAAACGCACCTCTGCGCGACACGTGTCCGCGCAGTTGCGCAAACACTGTTGCGCAAGTGCACTGCAGCATGACACGTGTCTGTGCAGTTGCGCAAGCACAACTGCGCAAACGCACCTCTGCGCGACACGTGTCTGCGCAGTTGTGCAAGCGCTGTTGCGCAAGCGTTTCACTGTGCGACACGTGTCACTCACTGGGAGAGTTGCGCAAAACAGAATAAATCTTGTTAAAACAAGAAGATTTTCTTGTATAAGGCAAGAGCCTTTGGATCAAAGATCTAACGGTGGGGAAAATTCCCCAAATCACTCAGGAAAAGATTTATTGAACAAATTTAACTAATTTTTGGGCACTATAAAAAGGACCCCAGACCTCATTTCAAGATCATCATCAGGTTTTAAAAAAAAAGAGGAAAGAACTCTTGAGAACTCCTCGAGAATACAAAAAAAAAGAAGGTAAAAACCCTTGAGATAAGAGAAAATTCTCTTAAAGAATAGATCATTGATCTAAAAAACAAGATCAGTGATCTTCAATAAATAAATAAATAAATAAAAATAATAAGAATAGTGCCTTGCACTTGCTATGAACCTCTGGTTCTCTGAGACAGACAGAAAGAAAAGACTTCTTTCTTTTCTTTGATCTAAATTTAGATCAAGGAATTAAAAAGTGCTCTGCACTTCTTTTCTTGAATATAAAAGATTCTTGATGCTTTGCACAAATGCAATGCATTACTTGAAGGGCCAGGCCCAAATCAAAAAGACCTAGCAGGCCAAAATAAATTGCAAAGCAATAAAAGGGCTGGGCCCAAATAAAATTGATGCTCTGCATCATTTATAAAGAATAGAGCCCAAAACAAATTGATGCTCTGCATCCTTTCTGGGCAAAGCCCAAATAAAAGTAAAAAGGAATGCAAAAGCAATGTTGAACATTTTCAACTGGACTTAGCCCAATCATGGCCATAAGTCCTTAAATTAAATTGACTGAGCAAAATGGCTCTCCTAAATCAATCTACATCCGGTTCGAGGGTACATCTCCGAACTCCTTTGACATCCATCGTTGTAATTCCTCAACGACGTCAAAGAGGTGACGGGTCCCAACGACCACACACCCATATGGACTGCGGGGTCCTTAAACTCGTGGACCGAGACGTCTCTAAACTAATATCGGACCGAAACGTCCTTAAACTAATATCGGACCGAAACGTCCCTAAACTAGCAACAGACCGCCACGTCCCTAAGCTGGCACAATAGGGCCCAAACACTCTTTTGCCGGATCTAAACGGTCCCGTCTATGTTGATCTTAGCCCCAAATACGGCTAACGTATCCTTAGATATTTAAATAAACGATAAAATTCCAAATCAACTTTGGTTCAAGGGTACCTCTTTGAACTCCTCTGACGCCTGTCGTTGTAATCCCTCAACGACGTCAGAGAGGTGACGAGTCCCGACGGCCAGATATTAAATCGATCACTGCGTCAAGTCGATCTTAGTCCAAAACAGGATTAACGTATTCTTGACGAACGTTTAAGTTGATCTTAGCCGCAACGCGACTAATGTATCCTTAAACTAAAACACCAAACCCAAATTTAAGTAAACGCGGATTTAGACTAATCCACGCCCTATGGGCGACGGCATTACTCAGTCTCCGTATACAATCCACGGGCAACCACAAATAAAACAAACACACACGACACGAAGTGAAATTCTGGAGAAGGAGAAAGTTGTTACTGCGATGCGGTAGCGTAATTAACTGCAGGGGCTTGCGCCTGCAGGGAAGAGCGTCCCTACAATCAAAAACCCCTCACCCTGAGGGGGAATCTGACGAAGTCTGCTACATCGGCCGCATCCGTCTAAGCCTCCGATACACGGTGCCGTAAATCAAATCGGCATCTCCGGAGAGGTAGACGGATAAAACCAAATAGCATCTGCCCCGAATCTCAGGCAAGACGCCCATGTCTTGGCCGCCATTCGGAGGGGAACAGATTCTGGCACGCCCGGTGGGACCTCTTCCTCTTTCCACTCCACACTTCGTGTGTCGTCTTCGCGAAGCGATCGCGGTTTGTTAAATTGTTGTCTTCGGATTTCAAGTTACTAAGATTTGGTCTCTTGTCTTGCACAGAACTCAAGATTCAATGGCCTCCAACTGCACCAACTGCTCGAAATGCCACTGCAACGGACGCTCCACCTCTCCCGGAGGTATAGCATATGGGCCCCAAGCGGCTTTTTTCCTTACTCTGCCGGTAGACCAAGTGACCCAAGCCACCACCGGCTTGTTCTTCGGAACTATGATCCCACCTGCAAGCTTTTCTGCACCAATACCTGCACCGGAAATGGGTAAAAAGTCGGTCTTCAACCGGCTCACTGTTTCGACAGCCCCTATCAACGGGTCGCCCGTCACTAAACCGACAGCCTCCGTTTTCAGCAGGCTAGGTCAGAACCATGAAGCGGCCGCCCTGAAGAGGGCAACGGTCGCTGCTCCGGAAGTCGTTAAAGCGGATTCTCCCATCAGAGAGTCGGTCTTCACAAGATTGACGGTTCTCACTCCTCCCCCAGCTGGTCAAAAGGCATCAGTCTTCGATAGGCTGACATCGGCAGTTACCCCACGCTCAAACAGGGGGCAACAAGAAACCATCTCGATTTCCGAGCCAGTCCCAACGGCTCGTCATGCGCGACGTCGCCATTGGCGACGAGTGAGGAAAGCAGGGGGCAGTTCCCCCTCAGGGCTGACTCCACCTGCTCCGATGGTGGAGGTCAACGCTGCTGTTCCAACCGGGAACAGCTTTGAATTACTGAGGAAGGTAAGAAAGAACTCTCCAATAGCTACATTGAAAAGATCTCCGCCTATGGAGAAAGCTCTGGAGGCTAAGCAAGAACAGCCCCCTCAACGGCTGTCGTCAAAAATTTATAAAGTCTGGCGTAAGGTTCAAGACTCTGTGATTGACCCAGACCAATTTCGTCGCCAGAAAAAGGCGAAAGTGGAAAAGAACAAGGACCGCCCCCTTAAACAGCAGGGGACAACAGTTGCTAGGGTGCCCACTTCAACGGCTCCTTCCACCTCAACGGCCCACAAAAGAAGAAGGCCAGAGAAAGCCCTCGCGTCAGCGGCAAAGTTTAAAAGCAATGAACCTAAACGCCCCAAGTCAGGGGGCATAATTGTTCATACGGTTTATATGGCTTCTGGAAAGGAAGAAAGCCGTACTTCTACGGGTCACCGACCGCTTACCCGATCAGTAACCAAGGCTCAGGAGCAGCAACAAAAGCTCCAGGAGATGATGACTACAATGGCTGCACTCACAGAGCCAAAAGAGAACCCTGAGACGTCCTTAGATGAACGCCAAGAGGAAGAGACCGACGCCGAGTTCCTCCGCCGAGTACTGGACAAGAGGGACAAAGAGGCTGCTGAACAAGTGGCCAACATACAGCGGATGAGCCTCCTCTTCCAGGATATGATAGGAATGATGATACAACAAAATCCTCCCGCTGAAGAACCCCTAATCGTCCTTGGAGATGATAAGGGAGAGACATTAAATCTGCAGCCCGCTCTATTAACAGCTAAAGAGGATACAATCTCTAAGACCGATCTGGACGAATACATTGCCCAGCAAATAAAGGTTCATCACGCGGCCGAAGCAGCCGGCCACGTCGTAAAAACGGGGCGGCCGTATCCAGGCTGGTATGACCAAATCAAGTACCCGTCGGGTTACACAATTCCCAAGTTTCATGTCTACAAAGGGACCGGCAATCCCAATCAACATGTTGCCCAGTTCAGGGCGCTTTGCGGTAACACCGGCGGCGACGACAAGCTTTTGCTTCGCCAGTTTGTTGGAAGCTTATCAGATACGGCGTTCGAATGGTACTCTGAGCTCCCCAATGACTCTATTAAAACCTTTGCAGAGATGGAGCTGCTCTTCACCCAACGTTTTGCAAGTGCCAGTGAGCGTACCCCGATGACGGCACTGATTAATGCCAGGGTAAAACCCGGCGAGACATGGGTTCAGTACGCTATACGGTGGCGTAATCTATGGTCGAAGTGCGAACAGCGCATAGAAGAAGCTCCAGCGGTGGGAATGTTTGTTGTGACCCTTGATCCACAGGCAACCATCTCGCAGTTCATGATGTTCTTCAAGCCGACTACCTTCCAGGCTTTGATCGACAAACTAGCGCAGATGGACCAGATAGGCCATAAACCCCCTCTCCCGAAGCCGGACTCCCGAAACGACAAAGGAAAGGGAAAAGCGATCATTGTCGCTAATGCCCAACAACAACCGAGCGACTCGAAGACGGTTGCTCGTCCAAACAATACACGGCCATACGTACCCCTTGAGGACAGGATGGGACGTCCTTACTCCTTCCCCCGCGATAAAACGAGGAGACTATTCGAGCTGGCGTTGCACAACAGACTCATAAATCTGCCAGATCCAAAACGTCCGTTGCAACCGAACGACGTCAACGAGCCCAATTACTGCCCTTATCATCGAGTGCTAGGCCATCCCATCGAGGATTGCTACATTTTCAAGAATTGGCTTAAGAACCAGTACCGTCAGGGAAAATTTGCATTATCTGACAAATGGAAGGTGAATCCCCCGCAGCCCCACACCTCTAAGGGGACGAATACGCCGGGGGCAACATGCTCCGTCATTGAGGAAGCTCCTTGGGAGGTTGTATTATCAGCCAAGACAAAGAGGATGCTAAACGATCTTCAGACCTGTCCAGCGGTCAAGTGGAAGAACCCCTTGGAACCGCAGGTTATTGAGGGGATGTTGAAGCCACGTCCGACTCCGAAGACCGATGGTGGTAGTTCAAGCTCTCATAGCCAGCCGTCAAAATCTTCGAAAAAGAAGAAGAAGAAATCCAAGAAGCCCGTGAAGCCTGGCGACAAGCACACGGACTTACAAAAGCAAATCGACGCGCTAGATTAATACAACCAAAAGGCACGGACTCCCATTACGCTCCAAGATTTCCTTGATCACGTCTTTCAAAAAGAAGATGAGGGGGAGAGTTCATCGGATGAATCCGAGGAATATGTGGCGAGCTGTCATATGATCTCCCATTCGACCACGAACGATGAAGAGACTTCTGGCACTAAAACGCTGGGGGCAGATACTGAGTCAAGGGTTCCGGAGTTATCAATCGAAATGATTGACGCGTTTCTTAGTGCAGCTCGATTGAAAAGTAAAGCTGATCGAGAACGCGAGACGGCCATATTCGAAAGGGCCAAGCGCCAGCGACTTGAGGAAAGAGCTGAGATGATCCCGCTGGAGCAAAATGCCTCCACCACTGACAAAAGCCAATTCAAGATAAAAAAGAGGTTTGCTAAGGCCATATCAATGGGCATGAAGCTACCATCCTCTGGAGGAAAAATTACTGGTGTGGTAGAAATGCATCCCTCTTATTGCCTATATCATCAGAAGGTCTCGCATCCCACTCAAGAGTGCAAGGCTTTCGATAGATGGTGGCAAGGATACGTCGCTAATCAACAACGTTTTAAACGGGAAAAGCGTAAAACTCGTCGGGAGCAAAGAAACACGACCGAAGAGCTTGAAAGAACTGCCGGCAATTGTCACATGGTTAACACTGCCGGGTCACAAGTGCCTACATTTGGGAGCGACTCTGATGAGGAGCTAGAACTTGGCCCCCTCTTCAAAGAATCCACTTCGGGAAAAGAAGAAGAACCGAAGTCTTGCGAAAATATACAGCTACGCAATCGAACATTACCCGAAAAGAATCTCGGACCCTTAAACAAGAAAGACAAAGGGAAAGAGAAGGTCTCTGAAGATATCGCCTTGGATGACCGAGTCGCGGAAGAGTTAACCGCCAAGAATCCCCCAAAGAGGAATAAAATAGATTACAATGTCTTGGCGCATCTGAGAAAGCTACCCTCACAACTCAGCATTCTCGATGCCCTATTACTATCAAAAGAGGCGAGGGATTCTTTAATTAAGGCCCTACAAGAGCCGGACCAGTTCCAGGCCTTCCTAGACGAAGAAAAGATGAAGGACGAATTAGAAGAAGTGCACACAGCCGACGTTGCTTTTGGTGATGAAGACCTTCTCCTCGGAACGTGCGAACACAATCGTCCCCTTTATGTCTCAAGATACTGCCATGACATAAAGATAGGTAAAATCTTGGTCGATAACGGATCGTCTGTCAATTTACTCAATGTGCGAGTGTTAAAGGAAATTTGCATGAGTGTCCAACACCTCGCCCGAGACAAAATCACCATCTCCGGATACGACTCTCAATCATCAAAAACTCTTGGATCTGTGATATTGACGCTACGCTTCGGGTTGCTCGTCACAGACATCAAATTCCATGTTATAGACGCCAAAACGTGCTACAATGCTCTGCTCGGCCGACCATGGCTACACGAGTACAATATCATCCCTTCTACACAGCACCAGTGCATGAAGTATTCTAGGGATGGCCTCGAGTACACTGTGGCGGGAGAGTTGAATCCGTTCTCCGTGAACGAAGTTCGCAAGTATGAAGATGCCAAATACTTCTTACCGAGTTTCGAAGACACGGAAAGGTGTCACAAACCGGAGAACAAAACTAACGCCACCATCCCTGTCTTCGGCAGTGACACCGAGGAGGAGGAGGATATAATTTATTCAGGTCCATCCCAATCCACCAGGCCAGGACCATCCGTTCCTTCATTGATCTTCGGCAGTGATTCAGAGGACGAAGTCCATGCTGTATTCCTTGCTCGGCTTTCAATACGAGCTTCTGCTGATGAAGAGCGAAGTCTGTAGATAACCATGGTGCCGCTTGAACATTACAAAGAACTGGATGCACTCGACACCAACAGCGTAGAAGAATTGCAGACATTCTATATCCCTCCCGGACGAAAAGGCGAGAAGGCAATCCTATTCTACCGCTCTGAAGAAAACAAGGTGGAAAAAGAAATTTGGCATGGCGCGGATCCCACGCTCGACAGGCTTCAGCCTATCCGTCTTCCCAGATATTATACCGAAGGTTTGAAGAAACTGCTGAAACGCCAGGGGATATCCTTCACACAGACTGTTAGAAAGGCCAAATTCTATGACAAGGTCTGGAACGTTCCCGGGACTCAATGCAAACTGCCTAACGGGAGAATAGAAACAAAAGGGCTTGGGCACGTCCGGTCAAAGAAACGGGAGCTAGTAGACAGCTGTTATGTCATGTATGACTTCGATGAAGAGGCGGACGCTCAATGGGAGGACGCTAATCCCAAGCCAGTAAAAGTTCCTGATGAAAAATTGCCCGGTCCATCATTTGAAGAACAAATGGACAGGCTCATAAGGGAAGCTGGTCAAAAAGTCCGAGATGACCACAACCGCGAGACAGCCATCTATGAGAATGCCAAGACGCAACGCCTTCTCCGACAGGCCGTGAAGGATGAAAATGCCGCTCCTTGTCAGCCTGCTACAAAAAAGGTTCGACGCGAAAGCAAAAACAAGTCAAAGGGCAGAAAAGGCGCTCAACAACCACAAAGCAGAGCTAAGAAACCACGTATCCAAGAGTCGAGCGTTATTACTTAGCCCACATGAAGAAAATGGGTCGAGCATACTCATTTCCTCGGAACAAAACAAGGAAGATATTCGACCTCGCTTTAAAACATCAAATGCTTACGTTGCCAGAGTCCAAGCACCCCGAGCACGCAGGCAAGGTATTCAACCCAAATTATTGCTTTTACCATCGAGCAATGGGACACCCTTTTGAAGATTGCTTCACCTTCAAGAATTGGGTTGAAGATCAGTATCAGCTTGGCAAATTCGCGTTTTCTGACAACTGGAGGGTAGCTCCACCACAGAAGCACGAGCCCGAGGCCGCGAAAGAAAAACCAGTTCCATATTGGGATTGGCAGAAAATTCGCACCTGTCGTATGATAACGATATTGAAAGAAGAGTCCGAGAACGTGGATAGCCTTCCCTGGTGCTTCGAAAACAGCAGTGATGAGGTAATCTCAGAATTTCCCCTAGCTCCGAAAGAACTGGAGGATGGAATACATATTACTGTAGATAGCCTCAAGAAAATCGAGTTGGGGACGGTAAATGGTCCGCGACCGACATTCGTCAGCGAGCTGCTGTCTGAAGAGAGGGTGGCTGCGTTAAAAGACGTCCTTGTGCAGCATAAAGATTGCTTCGCATGGAACTATTCCGAGATGCCAGGACTAGATCCAGAAGTCGTTGTACATAGACTAGCCATATCCCCAAACGTCAAACCAGTCAAACAGGCGCTGAGAAGAATGCGACTCGAGCTTGAGATGAGCATAAATACCGAAGTCAAAAAGTTAATCGACTCTGGCTTCATCCAGGAAGTTCAGTACCCTGAATGGATCGCCAACATCGTCCCAGTGATGAAGAAAAATGGGACAGTGCGCGTATGCGTAGACTTCCGGGATCTTAATAAAGCTTGCCCGAAGGATGATTTCCCAGTGCCAGTCACTGAACTGATGATAGACAATACATCCACTCATGAGGTTTTCTCCTTCATGGACGGCTCATCGGGGTATAAGCAGATAAAAATGCATCCAGAAGACCAGAAGCACACAGCCTTCAGGACTCCTCTTGGTATATTTTGTTATAAAGTAATGCCCTTCGGTTTGAAGAACGCCGGTGCTACTTATCAGAGGGCCATGACAAAGATCTTCGACGACCTTATACACGAAATCGTCGAATGCTATATCGACGATCTTGTGGTTAAAAGCAAGTCATACGAAGAGCATCTCGAGCATTTGAAGACCGTATTTCAACGCCTTCGGCGATACAATTTGAAGATGAATCCTTTAAAATCTGCGTTCGGGGTTTCTTCGGGAAAATTCCTAGGATTTATCGTTCGACATCGAGGTATTGAAATAGATCCGTCTAAGATTAAAGCGATCATGGAAATGCCTCCGCCAAGAACTCTTAAACAGTTGCGATCTCTCCAAGGAAAGCTTGCATACATTCGACGGTTTATCGCTAATCTTTCAGGAAAGTGTCGTCCTTACAGTCACCTGATGAAGAAGGGAACCCCATTCGTTTGGGATCACAAATGCCAAGGCGCATTGGATGAGATCAAGCAGTATCTGCAAAACCCTCCGGTGTTGGCTGCTCCAGTTAAGGGAAAACCTCTCATTCTTTACACGACCGCCCTTGAAGGTTCTTTAGGCGCATTATGGGCACAAGAGAATGACCAGGGGAAAGAAAGAGCACTCTACTACTTAAGTCGGGTTCTACTGGGGGCAGAAAGCAATTACTCCCCCATTGAAAAACACTGCCTGGCGTTGATCTTCGCAATAACAAAGCTTAGACATTACGCATTAGCGCATGAAGTCCATCTCATTTCAAAGGTGGACCCTCTCAAATATTTAATGTCGAAGGCCATCTTGACAGGACGACTCGCTAAATGGGCTCTGCTCTTAATGGAGTTCTCGATAACATATCGACCCCTCAAGGCAGTGAAGGGTCAGGCCATAGCCGACTTCCTTGCTGAGCACCCGATACCTGCCGATTCTCCTCTGAATTGCTATTTGCCGGACAAACATGCGTTTGACGCAATCGACGGTGGTGATACCCGTTGGTAGCTTTATTTCGATGGGGCGTCTTCCATGAAAAAGCATAAACAAAATACGTCAATAATCAAATCGGGAGTAGGCCTTATCTTCGTAACCCCACAAGGAGGAATAATGCGCTTCGCCTTCTCCTTGACAGAGCCGAGAACGAATAATGAAGCTGAATACGAAGCTCTGATAGCAGGCTTGGAGATTGCCATTGACATGGGAATTGAAGACCTCCTCATATATGGGGACTCCCAGCTAGTCGTCAGTCAAGTGAACGGCGATTACCAAACATGCAAACCGGAACTGATAAAGTACGGTGAAAAGGTGCAACAACTGCTAACCCAAATTCCCTCCTATACTTTGGAAAGCATACCGCACGCGGAAAACAGAAAAGCGGACGCACTAGCCAAACTTGCTAAAGAATTGGCTGACGAGAACCTCGATGACGTTAGAATCGTGGTACAAAGCCGTCGAGTGCTCGCCCCGGCAGAAATACCTCCAGAATCATATAAAGAAAAGGCAGCGAATGAGCAAACGACCCTACAAATAAAAGACCATGAGAAGGCCGAGGACTGGAGGGAAGTCTTCATAGACTACTTTAAGACCCACCAAGTACCTGAAGAATCATCCACAGGACATCAGCTCGCGAAACGAGTCCTGTCTTTCGCCTTTGTCAACGATACCCTGTACAAGAGGTCATTTGATTCTTTGTGGCTGAGATGCTTAGGACCTGACGAAGCGAAAAGAATCGTCCAGGAAGTTCACGACGGACTCTGCGGTTCTCATCAAGCAGGCCCTAAGATGAAGTTGAAAATAAAACGGATGGGCTACTATTGGCCCACGATGATTCAGGACTGCACCGAATATGCGAAGCAATGCCACTCATGCTAAATTCATGGAGACTTCATCTATCAGCATCCAAATCCGCTACACCCAACAGTGGCTAGCTGGCCTTTCGAAATGTGGGGGACTGATATAGTTGGCCCTATCGAACCAGCATCGTCTAAGGGACATCGTTTCATCCTAGCGACGACCGACTACTTCTCTAAGTGGGCGGAAGCGATACCGTTAAGGGAGTGAAGACGGAAAATATCCTCCACTTCTTCAAAACGCACGTCATATATCGGTTTGGAACTCCGCGACGGATCATCTCCGATAACGGGCCAGCCTACAGAAGCCACAAGATCAGTCGCTTTGCGCAACAGCATAATATAGACTGGTGATATTCCTCAGTTTATAATCCGAGAGCTAATGGTCTAGCTGAGGCCTTCAACAAGACCTTGACGAAGATCCTGAAGAAAACGGTGTCACGAAATAAGAGAGATTGGCACGAAAGATTGCAAGAGGCTCTTTGGGCGTATCGGACTACATTTAAAACGGCCACAAACACAACGCCATACGCGTTGGTATTTGGGACGGAAGCAGTACTCCCTCTCGAGATAGAATTACCCTCTCTCCGAGTGGCAGTCCACTACGAGCTGACAGACGAAGAAAATGCTCACCTTCGGTTTGAAGAGCTTGACGCCCTTGATGAAATCCGGCTTCTAGCACAGCAAAATCTGGAAGCTTATAAAGCAAAGATGACGCGCTCATACGAAAGACTGACCCGACCGAGGACATTCCGTCAAGGCGAACTTGTGCTAGTGGTCAAAAGGCCTATGATCCCCAATCGAGCCAAGCGGGGAAAATTTGAGCCAAATTATGAAGGCCCGTACATCATAGATAAAGTTTACTAAGGTGGGGCCTATCTACTTATGGACATGCACGGTGAAAGGCCTTTCAGGCCAATAAACGGTCGCTTCCTAAAGAGATACTACGCTTAATAAGCCACAGCCTAGGTCAATGATAGGTGACGACGACTATGTCCGCTCGCTATCGTCCTAAGCTCAAGCTTTATAAAAATAGCCAACATTCTCAACAACGGACCGAAATGTCCTTAAACTAATAGCAGACCGAAACGTCTTTAAACTAATACCGCAGCATCCTTGGGCTGACGAGATGAATAAAAATAAATAAAAAAAAATAGATAATAAATAAAAACGGTATGTCCATAAGCAAAAAGGGCACGGATGAAAACCCGAAAGGGCTCCGTGAGTAAAAACAGCAGGGCTACCGGCGAGTGTTCGTGAAAACCCGAAAGGGCGCGACCTCGTAAAAAAAAAGAGAGAAAAAATAAAAAAAATAAAAAGAATAAAAAAAAAAGGGTATGTCCATAAGCAAAAAGGGCACGGATGAAAACCCGAAAGGGCTCCATGAGTAAAAACAGCAGGGCTACCGGCGAGTGTTTGTGAAAACCTGAAAGGGCGTAACCTCGTTAAGGACACTTATAGGGTCCTCTCGACCTTGTAGGGAGAAACCAACTGCGTGAGATCCTTACGACTCACAAAGGAGCAACACACTTAGGGATCCCCACGATTCCTAAGGAGAAAATACACTTGCGAGATCCTCACGACTCGTAAGGAGAACTCTCTTATGGGACCCCCACGGCCCGTAAGACTTGAAAGTCTTAAGTTACAGAGACCTAAACCTGTGCTTAAGCAAACCCCCACAAACTTCCAATATTGCCCTACAAGTGGCTCAGTATTGACCCTTGTATACAATCCACGGGCGCGAATAAACATTTCCCTAACTAAGTCCCATCCGTGACTGGGAATACGTTCGTATGGTAAACAACCCTTATAAATCCCCTTGATTTATGAGGAGAAAACCCTACTGTAGGATCCTTACGACTTACAGAGGAACAAAACACTTAGGAACCCTCACGATTCCTAAGGAGAAAATACACCTACAAGATCCTCACGACTTGTAGGGAGAAATACCTTTGTGAGACCCTTACGGCTCATGAAGTCAAAAGCCTTAGTCGACAGGACCTTAACCCTGGTCGCTAAGCCTCCTTTGTTCGACAACGACAGAGGCAAATGATGATTCGCTCTTGGCAATATCCCAGTTGTAGCGGTGCTGATGCCGAAATCAGTGTCCAATTTCAGGTTTACAGCGAAAAGCCAGTAGGCCGCATATGCATACGAAATAGCCGAAATGATGGGGCGACTTGCAATAAAAAAAAGCAGCAAGTAAAAATATATGCATGAAGAAATAGCCGAAATGATTGGGCAACTCGCAATAAAAAGCAGTGAGTAGGAATAAAATAAACAGCCGAAATGATTGGGTACCGCGAAAAATAGCCGAAATGATTGGGCAATCGCGACCTTCGCGATATAAAAGCCGAAATGATAGGGCATCGCGGAAATAAAATAAAATAAAAGAAGAAATGATAAAATTTTGGCCTTACAGTTAAGATCACATTGATCTCTGTATACAATCCAAGAGCGTAAACAGAGAATGAACCATACTTTCCCAGCGGATTCCGTCAGACGACGAACCCCAAACCTCAACGGTTCATTTCAACCGAAGAAGCCAGTGACTTCAGCAAAATTCCTCGACTCACGGACACAAACACTCCTTGACGAGAGCCTTCTGATCCGCGTCGACCCGCAGAGCCACCAGTGCCTCCGTAGGAGTCCTCGACTCGTTTCAAACCCCAAGGAAACAAATAATCCTTGGCGCTTGGGAAACAAATAATCCCTAGCAAAATTCCTTGACTCACGGATACAAACACTCCTTGACGAGAGCCTTCTGATCCGCGTCGACCCGCAGAGCCACCAGTGCCTCCGTAGAAATCCTCGACTCGTTTCAAACCCCAAGGAAACAAATAATCCTTGGCGTTTGGAAAACAAATAATCCCTAGCAAAATTCCTCGACTCACGGATACAAACACTCCTTGACGAGAGCCTTCTGATCCGCGTCGACCCGCAGAGCCACCAGTGCCTCCGTAAGAATCCTCGACTCGTTTCAAACCCCAAGGAAACAAATAATCCTTGGCGCTTGGGAAACAAATAATCCCTAACAAAATTCCTCGACTCACGGATACAAACACTCCTTGACGAGAGCCTTCTGATCCGCGTCGACCCGCAGAGCCACCAGTGCCTCCGTAGGAATCCTCGACTCGTTTCAAACCCCAAGGAAACAAATAATCCTTGGCGCTTGGGAAACAAATAATCCCTAGCAAAACTCCTCGACTCACGGATACAAATACTCCGTGACGAGAGCCTTCTGATCCGCGTCGACCCGCAGAGCCACCAGTGCCTCCGTAGGAATCCTCGACTCGTTTCAAACCCCAAGGAAACAAATAATCCTTGGCGCTTGGGAAACAAATAATCCCTAGCAAACTCCTCGACTCACGGATACAAATACTCCGTGACGAGAGCCTCCCAACCCGCGTCAACTCACAGAGCCACCACAGTCTCCGTGAGAGAATTCCCGTTTCGTTCCACCTTGCAAGATAAAGTCTCGGGAAGCAAGGATTAAAAAACTTGCTTCCTAAACAATGGGGCCCTGCAAGTCAATCCAAAATGGTCTCTTGCATACTATCCACGGGTCTCACTTTCCAAAGTCGAATTTCGACGAGGAGGGAAACAACCGCTTACGAATCCGCTCGACTCGTAAGAGGGAAAAATTCTCTTATAGGATCCTTACGACTTATAAGAGAAAACCACACTTAGGAATCCTCACGATTCCTAAGGAGAAAATCCACCTATGGGATCCTCTCGACCCGTAGGGAGAATAACCTCTATGGGACCCTCACGGCTCATAGAGTTGAAAAGTCTTAGGCAGTAGACCTGAACCTGCGGTCTAAGTCATCGCTATTTCTTAAGGAAGTCAGAAGACTCGTTTTGGATATCCATCAACCATGGTTATTAAGACAGCCTGTTGACAATTAGAAAAAAGGGAAGATGACAGAAAGAATATCCGGTCTACATTTGATCTGGCGTGCGTGACACACTCATTTATGCATGGGCAGAAGACTCAGGACGAGAAATAAGACAAGCCGAAATAGAAAAGGGAAGAGTTTCCATTCATACTGCTAGAAAATTCCTTTTTACAATCATAAGAAAGATAAAAAAAAACATTATTCAAATTATTACAATGGAATAACCTCAGATCCGGGGCACGGATTGAGGAATTCAAAAGTAAGGCCGTCCAGAGTTCTTCGGGCCTTTCTAATTATCCTTATGCGCAGTCTTTCGCGCTCCTCTGTGTCAATATCATCGGCAAGCCCCCCTGGCCTTCGATAGGCAGCAACTATCGTTGTTTGCTGGAAAACTTGGTATAGGATGTCAACGAGGCTGTTCCGCCGTTTCTTTGAGATCAGCCCTGTCAGGTACACTGAATGCACCTTGTCTTCGGCATCATCCAGTGCGTTAAGCGGTAAGGCCTCATGAAGATCCGGAAGTGCTCTCCATATGGCTCCCAACACGACTTTCAAAAGGGCCGAACGACGAGGCAACAGCCAACCACCGCTTGCGTTCAGACGACCCATGACTTCTGCACATTCATCGTCCGTAAACTCCTGGTTTTGTTGACGACCCTGAGCACAGATATCGTCGTAAGTAATGAACTCGTGCAAACTGTATAGATGCACCGCCGCCATTATACCTGGAGGAAATATTACAGGAAGATCAGCAATAGAAAAGCAATAACATACATAAAGGACTAAATTCCTGAGGAGCACGACTATGTTCAAGGATGAAATCCCCAAAACGAAAGCTCTGCTGGTTAATCGATTCTACCTAAAGAAGTTTTTTTTTCTAAAAACTTCAAAAAAAAGGGGAAACAAAGCAACGGAGTTCTTAAAGGCAAGGAGAAAGCTCCGAAGTCTTCGAAAATGGAAATCGGAAGATGATAAGTATCTGGAGGGGATCAAAGGTCCTATTTATAGGCACCAAATGCCTCTTCGACTTCCAAAAGTCGTCACGGCGATTCACCCTAATCGGAGCGAACTTCTGTTCAAATCCCGAGGCGGGAGACGAAGCAACGCTTCGTCTTCCCCCCAGTCAGAGCAAAGCTCTGTCTTGAAAACTAATTTAATGAAGCAACGCTTCAGATTGCTTGCGCTGCGCAACGAGCCACGCGTCGGACGCAGACGCATCAGCGCAACGCCCAAAGCAGCGCACCCAATCAGGGCGAAGCTCCTTTTCAAACAAAATTAAAAGGAAGCAACGTTTCAGCTGCACTGCGCCATGCGCTACACGACACGCGTCAGCGCAGAGGCGCTCACACAGTTGCGCTGCACTGTGCGCTGTGCGACACGTGTCATACCCTGAAGCATTCGCGCTAAACAAAATTAAAAATTCTGGAGAAATCGTTCCTACTCTTTTTAAAATAAAAAGATTTTCTTCTGTGAAACAGAAGTCCTTGGATCAAAGATCCGGCGGTGAGGGGAAAGTCCCCCAGATCATTCAGAAATGGGATTTCTCTAATAAATCGAATTTGCTTCTCGATTTGCAAGGTGAAGCCTCAGGCAGCAGAGGAGGGAAAACTTACTTCCTGAACGATGAGACCCTACAAGTCGATCTAAAATGGTCTCTTGCATACTATTCACGGGTCTCACTCTCCGAAGTCGATTTTCGATAAGGAGGGAAACAACCGCTTACGAATCCTCTCGACTCGTAAGAGGGAAAATTCCCTTATAGGATCCTTACGACTTATAAGAGAAAACCACACTTAGGAATCCTCACGATTCCTAAGGAGAAAATCCACCTATGGGATCCTCTCGATCCGTAAGAAGAAAAATCTCTACGAGACCCTCACGGCTCATAGAATTGAAAAGTCTTAGGCGGCAGATCTGAACCTGCGGCCTAAGCCATCGCTATCTCTTGTAAAAAATTAAGTTGTCTGCCAATCAGGTTCATCGACAACATCATGATGCAAAGGCAGGAAACAAAAGAACATACAAGATATTGCAAAAGAAAGTGTGTATCTTTATTCATTGACCCCAATCAAATACATGGTGAATCATACAAAAGAGCAAAGAACGGATACATGTTACTCAGAAAAGAAAATTTTTACAAATACATTGATACAAAGGCGGTTATTGGGAAGGAAGCGTCTTAAGTAGCTTTAGCAATTGCTCGCATACTTCTTTCCACGTCTTCTCTAGATCGGCTACCACCGCCAGCTCTGCCTCCGCTTGGGCTCTTTGCTGCAAGACCGACGCAAGCTGCTCCCTGACGACCTGATAGGCAGCTTCCCGACTTGGGATATTGCGCTCAGCTATGTCAAGCTTCCGCTTCAAGTTTATCCCATGGGAGATGCGCTCCAAGAGACCCTCAAAAATAGTCTTCACTTGGGCAGAATTTGCCTCGACCTCAGCGCGCAGATGAGCCGTTTAGTTCGAGGTCTTTTGGCATTCCCTTAGCTTTAAGGCTGCTTCTTGCTCCAAATGCTGGAAGTGAGAAGTGCTTTGCTCCAGCCAAGTTGTCCGTTGGGTGCTCAGGGCTAAAACTTCGTGAGAAGGGCGCGTCGACTCCAGCCGGTGTAGACATGCCTCGATCACCCTGCAGTGACTAACCCAAGATTCGACGACGCCTTCGTCATGAAAATTCACGAGCGCCGCCAACATCGGGTTAACCTCCACAGCGAAATCTACGGCAGAGGGGAGAGCGTCCATGTTGAGCTCCTCGATGTACCCGCTCAGCATGTCCAAACTCATCACAGCACCCTTTGAAGATGGACGTCTCAAGAAAGGGCCTGCCGGTGAAAGAACGCGAGCCTCAAAAGGGACCGAAGCCGGGACAATAGCAGCAAAACAAAACATGGTTAAACGATGGTTCAAGAGATGTTTAAAGGTTACCAAGAAAGGGAACTTGCTATACCAGCTGCAACGGACGGCAAAGCCGGAAGGGCCGGTAGCGCGGCAGGTCTTGCATCCCCTCCTTCGATTTGTGGCACTGCAATAAAGAAAAGGAGAAGTCAGAAATTATCCAATTACTAGAAAAAGGGGGTAAACAAAGATATTATAGTGAAAGTATATTCACCGGCGCCACTAGAGAGAGAAGCGAGTTCGGATGGGAAAGAGAAGTGTGGGAGCAACACTTGATATAAATGATCAAAGAGCACTCCTGCGAGGGCACAATGGTATAACGTCAGTACAAAAGCTAAATTTTTGAAAGATTAATGCGTGAGTCGTGAATCTATACCTTCCAACATCCGCGATGGTACAAGGGAAGGCGGAGAGGTGACCACCGCCAAAGCAGTAGTTGACGGTGCTCCTTCGAGCAATGGAGCGTCAGCACTGGCCGCACCTGCAAAGACAAACTTGTTAGAAGAGATTGCGAGATATATAAAAAGAAGAACGCTGGTAACTCGAAGTTTACCCGACGAGCTGCCAGCCGAAACTGAAGCAATCCCCTCTTCTGTTGACACGAGACCACCGCCCGTAGCCTCATCACCCGACTCGATGGGAACCGTTGTTGTGCTCGCGAGCCCGGGAGACGGCAAGGAACCATACGCGGGAAGGGCCATGATCGGAGTATTACCAGATTCCTGGGAAAGACCGGTTCGCTCCTCCTCAGGAATCGTGGCCGCCTCACCCGATACTCCCTCGGTTTCTGCGGTCGCGGTTGTCTCGTCCATCGGCACCGTGATGTTTCCAGCCTCAAGCGCCTCGACTTCTACTGCCTTCGGCTGGACAATCATCTCATCTGCCACCACTTCAGATGCGGCATCAATGACCTTCTCGGTGGCGGATCCTTCAACTTCTGTTTCAGGTACCGTGGCCCTGACGACGGTGCTCATTGTCGGCTCGGGTTCGACAAGTGCCGTTTCTTCCATTCCCCTGGGTTCGACGGTCTCCGCCTCCCCCTCAGTTGGACTTGGCCCTGAAAGTTGGAATGCGTATGAGCCAATGGCTTGATAATTCTTACAACAAGGTTCTGAAAGAAATGTTACCTGAAGAGGACTTGTCGTTTGCACTCCGAGCCGCGCGTGCCACTTGCCTATGAGCAGTAGACAGGGCGGCAGGGGCCTCTTCGGAAGGAGTGTCAGCATGAGGAATAGTGCTAGGGCCCGCTCCCGTGGCCAAAGCAGCTCTGCTCGCCTTTGCTTCGGAAGGAGTGTCGGCACAAGGAATAGTGCTAGGGCCCGCTCCTGCGGCCAAAGCAGCTCTGCGCGCCCTTGCTTCGCGCCTCAACCGCTTCCGCTCCTCTCGAGCCGTTGAGACGGATGCCACTAGGGCTTCCTTGAGTGAGGCTTCCTCGTCCGTATATAGGGATGCCTTTAGATTCTTCAAGGCATCCCTCGTCGTCTTGTCAAGCCGGGGCTCTTGTGGCAACTTCAACGAAGCCGGGACCTCGATGACGGACTCAGGAAGGATCCCTGCGTCAATTGATACAACCCCTGCAAAGAAACAAAAGAAGGTCAGGTTGACTATCATAAAAAGACAACAAACTTTCCTTATAAAAGAGAAAGGGGTGAAACATACTAACGCTCGCTAGGGCACACTTCTCCTCCTCCTCCTGGAAGGTTTTCAGGGAGGCAGCAATAGCCTCTTCAGTAGAGACACCTGTTGAAAATGGAGCAAATGTTAGTTAAATATAATAATACAAAGTGCAATGAAATGACAAATAAAGCGTCTGATGATTACCGGACTCAGCGAGTTTGCTTAACATCGCCTCAAGCCTCGCCGATCGCTCTGAAGCTGCAATGGCGGCAGCCAGATTGGTGTCCTCAGGGTCTACCACGAAACCCTCATTGCTGCCATACTCACATATAGCCTCGGCGGGAGGAGCCGCAGGCTTTAGGCTAAGGATCGCATCGAGGGATAGGGTGGACTTCTTCTTCTTCTGTCCGGCAGCTTTAGATCCACCCAGAGCAGCTTTGCGCTTGGCAGTCACTTTAGGGCGGCGAGTCCCGATATCCACTCCTGTGCCAGACTCTGGCGATACCACTTTAACCGTCTTTGTGGGAGCACGGGGCGCGGTGGTGCATCCACCGTAGTAGGCAGTGGCAATCCACGCGGGGGGGCCAACACGCATGGTCGGTCAGCTCCGGCATCTTTTATCGGGAGGGTGAACGGGATCCTTGGCTGTAAGGGAGCCTTGCGATCACCGCCAGGAGGCGCAGCCCTACGGTCAACCAGCAGGCGTTTCTCCATTAAAATGATTGGGCCCATAGCATGAGCATACCAGGCTACATACGGATGGATTATTTTAGGGGCACAGCTAGGCTCACTGATAAAAAAATAGGAGCCTGTATTGAGCCGGGTGAAATGATGCATCGCATTCCTTACCCCTTCTGGGCCGACCGCGGGTGTTTCCAGAAAGGCTTCCATCGGGATCCCTTGATTGTAACTCGATTGTCGGGAAAATCGATGTGGGTTATACCTCATAAAGAGAGACGTCTCATTCTGCCTAAATACTAGGTAGCCCGGCCGAATGGAGTAAAGGTGGAGGATTTCCCGAGCCTTCAGTACAGAAGCCCCGCCCTTAAAGTCATCACGCAGCGACACCACTGACTCAGTGGTCTCAGAACCTATGGTGATGACCTTATCCACAAAAGAGGTCTTCGCTCCGACTAGATGTGAACGCAGGAGCAGTCCCCTAGACTCCCGCGGAGGTGCAACCACAATCAAAGCCCCGACCAACCGCATGATTCTTGGGAGTCTGTATTTCTCAAAAAACGGAGGAGTCTTATGGGCACCAAACACCCCTCGCACATGCAGCTCCATCCAAGAAGTGAAGTAGTGCATCGGGAAGTTAGCAGGCTGTACCCCAGGCTCATTGGCGTCCGCCGCTACGCTAAGTCCATTGAAGAGGTAAGCCAGCCCGGCGATCCCTACTGATAACTGTAAACCAGCCGCCATTCGATGCGCCGGGTAAAAGACAGAGGACCGCATGAGGCGTGGGTGCATGGGGAGCGCGAAGCTGCATAGCCATAGACCCAAGAACCCTATGAAAAAAGTCTCCTCGTCCATGCCAGGAACGGCGATCTCTGAGAAAGGGACGCTGGCAGTGCCGGGGAGATAAAAATCCCGCTGGTCATTTTCCGATGAAGGTCGGCGGTCCAAGCCGAAATCAAAGGGGTCAACAAGCTGAGCGAACTTCTCGCCCTGCTCTGATAGGAACTCCGGGCGGATAAAACGAGCAATGAAATCCGCGAAACTGACGCCCCGGTCGCCCGATTCCAAATGGAGTTCCTCATAAACCTCCAACACCTTCACCAAGCCCGGGTGCTGATGCTGAATAGCATTTTCCGGAGTTAGGTCAAATACAAGCTGCTTGGTGGCAAAGACATACTCGTCAGGAGGAAGCAGCTCCTCGTAGTGCTCCCCCCTCACTGGTAGACCTGAAATCTCAACAAATTCTTCCAAAGAGATGGAGACTTCCCTATCCGCTGTCAGGAAGGTGTGGGTGGGGATATTCCATTGTTCAATAAAGGCCTTTATCCACCACGTTGGAGGAGAGGGATACTCGAAAAGCGAAACGTAGACGGCCAAATATAAACCAATCTTCGTTAGATGAGTCCTTTTCGCCGATAAGATGTACCGGGCCCATTGCAGATATCCGGCAAGCGGTCGCGGAGTCAGTCCAATATTGTAAGCCTGTCCCCACGGGCGTGCTTCACCCTGACAGATTCGCCTCCCCAGAATGTCTATCACCGGCGGCGACTGCACAGGAATGGCACCGATTGCAGGCTGGAGGAGGTCGTCATAATTCCAATTTTTAACCTCCACGGCATACTTCACCGGGGGTTCGTCCGCATAAGGGATCGTAACTATGGGCTTAGAAGGCGAGGCGGAACTGAAGCTTTGACGGCCTTGGATGATCTGGCTGTACCACCTTCCCCGCAGGTGGAGTTTCTTGCACTCAGGGTCATGATCTTTAATGAGAGCGAACACCACCCGGTCCACTGGCGAGTGAGGGAACCCTCCTTCCGAGCGAACGAAGGGGAAAGACAAATCATCAGACATGTTTCCTGTGATAAGACAAAATAACCATTAGTGTTCTAACGCTTGACTTTTTTTTTAAATCTTATTTCACATTGTGACGTAGTGGGTAGGGGACCGAAGGGGGACCCACAAAATCTAAATGACAGTACATCACTTAATAAGACAAACCCATCATTAGATGAGACTGTCAATTAATGAAAAGGTCCCCAAAAGAATATCCTCACTGATGGGAAATCCCTAGAGACAAGGAGAAATATTCTCTTTCAGAGCAAAGCTCTGTCACAGAATGACATTTGTCAAACTCTGGTCTCAGGGGAACAAGGTTCCTTAAAAGAGCATAGCTCTATGGTAATAGTGGAAAGATCCATCAATTTTATTTAGAAGAATTAGAGTTTTGGATTCTAGAAAAATCCAGGAGAACTTATAAGACGAAAAATTTTCTCCGTTTCTCAAATCTAAAAAGATCTACATTTGATCTAAGAACAAAGCTCTGTTCATGGGTTAAAACCCATGGATCAGATCTCTGTAAATCTGTAAATTTTTTAGAGCTAGGCTCTGTTGAAGAAACCCTAAAGGGGTATTTCTTTAGATCAAAGATCTATAAGAGCAAGGCTCTGTTAATTAAATTTAATTTAAATGAATTTAATTTAATTAATTTTACCTAGAGTGATTCTAAAACTGGAACTTTGAAGTTCTCACAAGAGCAAGGCTCTGGAAGTTCTTAAGCAAGAGCAAGGCTCTGAGATTCAAATTCTTGAAAGTAGTAAAGAATTTTCTAAGGACCAAAGGTCCTATTTATAGGCGCCTGCGCCCCTTCAATTGACCCCCATGATCCAACAGTCAGGATCATGCCACCGCGGCACTCACGTGCGCGCCACGTGAGCGCAACGGTGGGGAGGCATTTGTTCCCCCAATCAGAGCAAGGCTCTGTTTAAAATTCAAAATTTCAAAATTTTGAAGCAACGCTTCAGATCCCGCGCGCTGCGCGCAATTTGCCACGTGTCAGAATTTGACTCGGCAGCACAACGCCCAAGGCAGTGTGTCCAATCAGAGCAAGGCTCTTTAAAAAGCAAAAGCAACGCTCAACTGCGCAAGCGCACCGCTGCGCGACACGTGTCTGCGTAGTTGCGCAAACGCTGTTGCGCAAGTGCACCACAGCGTGCCACGTGTCTGCGCACCACAGCGTGCCACGTGTCTGCGCAGTTGCGCAAGCACAATTGCGCAAGCGCACCGCTGCGTGACACGTGTCTGCGCAGTTGCGCAAGCACAACTGCGCAAACGCACCTCTGCGCGACACGTGTCCGCGCAGTTGCGCAAACTCTGTTGCGCAAGTGCACTGCAGCGTGACACGTGTCTGCGCAGTTGCGCAAGCACAACTGCGCAAACGCACCTCTGAGCGACACGTGTCTGCGCAGTTGCGCAGACACTGTTGCGCAAGTGCACCGTTGAGCGACACGTGTCTGCGCAGTTGCGCAAGCTCAGTTGCGCAAATGCACTGCCGCGTGACACGTGTCTGCGCAGTTGCGCAAGCGCTGTTGCGCAAGCGTTTCACTGCATGACACGTGTCACTCACTGGGAGAGTTGTGCAAAACAGAATAAATCTTGTTAAAACAAGAAGATTTTCTTGTATAAGGCAGGAGCCTTTGGATCAAAGATCCAACGGTGGGGAAAATTCCCCAAATCACTCAGGAAAAGATTTATTGAACAAATTTAACTAATTTTTGGGCACTATAAAAAGGACCCCAGACCTCATTTCAAGATCATCATCTGGTTTTAAAAAAAAAGAGGAAAGAACTCTTGAGAACTCCTCGAGAATACAAAAAAAAAGAAGGTAAAAACCCTTGAGATAAGAGAAAATTCTCTTAAAGAATAGATCATTGATCTAAAAAACAAGATCAGTGATCTTCAATAAATAAATAAATAAATAAAAATAATAAGAATAGTGTCTTGCACTTGCTATGAACCTCTGGTTCTCTGAGACAGAAAGAAAGAAAAGACTTCTTTCTTTTCTTTGATCTAAATTTAGATCAAGGAATTAAAAAGTGATCTGCACTTCTTTTCTTGAATCTAAAAGATTCTTGATGCTTTGCACAAATGCAATGCATTAGTTGAAGGACCAGGTCCAAATCAAAAAGACCTAGCAGGCCAAAATAAATTGCAAAGCAATAAAAGGGCTGGGCCCAAATAAAATTGATGCTCTGCATCATTTATAAAGAATAGAGCCCAAAACAAATTGATGCTCTGCATCCTTTCTGGGCAAAGCCCAAATAAAAGTAAAAAGGAATGCAAAAGCAATGTTGAACATTTTCAACTGGACTTAGCCCAATCATGGCCATAAGTCCTTAAATTAAATTGACTGAGCAAAATGGCTCTCCTAAATCAATCTACATCCGGTTCGAGGGTACATCTCCGAACTCCTTTGACATCCATCGTTGTAATTCCTCAACGACGTCAAAGAGGTGACGGGTCCCAACGACCACACACCCATATGGACTGCGGGGTCCTTAAACTCGTGGACCGAGACGTCTCTAAACTAATATCGGACCGAAACGTCCTTAAACTAATATCGGACCGAAACGTCCCTAAACTAGCAACAGACCGCCACGTCCCTAAGCTGGCACAATAGGGCCCAAACACTCTTTTGCCGGATCTAAACGGTCCCGTCTATGTTGATCTTAGCCCCAAATACGGCTAACGTATCCTTAGATATTTAAATAAACGATAAAATTCCAAATCAACTTTGGTTCAAGGGTACCTCTCTGAACTCCTCTGACGCCTGTCGTTGTAATCCCTCAACGACGTCAGAGAGGTGACGAGTCCCGACGGCCAGATATTAAATCGATCACTGCGTCAAGTCGATCTTAGTCCAAAACAGGATTAACGTATTCTTGACGAACGTTTAAGTTGATCTTAGCCGCAACGCGACTAATGTATCCTTAAACTAAAACACCAAACCCAAATTTAAGTAAACGCGGATTTGGACTAATCCACGCCCTACGGGCGACGGCATTACTCAGTCTCCGTATACAATCCACGGGCAACCACAAATAAAACAAACACACACGACACGAAGTGAAATTCTGGAGAAGGAGAAAGTTGTTACTGCGATGCGGTAGCGTAATTAACTGCAGGGGCTTGCGCCTGCAGGGAAGAGCGTCCCTATAATCAAAAACCCCTCACCCTGAGGGGGAATCTGACGAAGTCTGCTACATCGGCCGCATCCGTCTAAGCCTCCGATACACGGTGCCGTAAATCAAATCGGCATCTCCGGAGAGGTAGACGGATAAAACCAAATAGCATCTGCCCCGAATCTCAGGCAAGACGTCCATGTCTTGGCCGCCATTCGGAGGGGAACGGCTGCTATTCAGCAACGATCTAGAAACGATCCTTATTCTTCCACATACAATCAGGGATGGAGGAATCATCCTAATTTTGCTTGGAACCAAAACCAGACTCAAAATCAAAACCAGTTCCCAAGCAACTATCAAAGGCCTCCTCCACAGCAACAACAACCACCGCAACAAAGTCATCACCCCTTTTAACCACAATCTTTTCAAAATCCGGCCAACAAATTTTCACCTTATAATAATTCTTTCCCAATGACCAGTACCGAAAAATCCTCTGCACTCGAACGTAACTTAGAAACTGCTCCCTCATAAAATATCAGGAAAAACCCCAATGGGGCATCACCTGCCCACACGTGACCAGGGGTCACATGCTGACATGTGATGGTTTCCTGAGGACTCTGTTATAATAGAATTGAATTCTAATCAAAATGGATCATGTGCCCACACGTGATGGACCTTTAAACCCCCTGAAAAAGGATTAAAACATATAATACAATAGCAAGGAATACCCCAATCGGGCATCACGTGCCCACACGTGACCAGAGGTCACGTGTAGACACGTGATGAGTTCCTAAGCTATCTGATTAAAAGAATTAAATTCTAATTAAATAATTAATTAAAGGGGTCACGAGCCTGCACGTGATAGGCCTATAAGCCCACTAAAGATATAATAAAACAGCAAGGAAAGACCCCAATGGGGCATCACGTGCCCACACGTGACCAAGGGTCACATGCTGATACGTGATAATTCCTGAGTTCTTATCACGCCCCGCTTTCCAAAGTGCGCTATGATCGGCACGTGACAGAGCCAACCATGCTACCTATGGCTAGAAAACATCCCTCCACAGTCACATTACGGCTGTCTAGAAGATATCAAGAACAGGAAATGAAATAAACTATCTAGTACATGTCCATGAGCCAGAATAAACGAGTCAAGAAATAATATGCGGAAGTAATAAATCTAAGTAACAATAACATCTGGAAAGTACGGAAATAACTAACAGGATACTAACAAGATCCTCACTGCTCGGCCTAACGGCGGAAGTACTCCTGATCAGCCTGCGTCAAATGTAGAGGATCTGGGCCATGCAAAACCCAGACATCAGTGCGTCATAATATCAACAATAATATAATTAGGAGATAACAAGACGTGCAGGCATGAGTATGAACAGAAATAAAAGTATAACAGTAATACGAATAAGGAACAGTGAAGGGTATAAGCACATATGATGTGAAGTGAGTAATCTGAACTAAATATTGGGTTAACTACTCTCAAGTCTTTGAAATCAATTTAATGAATCATCGATGTAACTCAATAGTATCCCGTGCGTGCCCGGGACCACGGTCAAGACTCTCGGGCTGAATCCGAGACGTGCCGCTAGGCAGTAAACAGGTAACATGTACAGACGAATGATGTCAGCATCATCATCCCGGGGCTGGCCTAGCCCGTAAAACTGATCAGTATAAGCTTCGAACTGTTGAGTTACAAGTCAGGTTTCATCATTGATTTCCCCTTACCCCCAAGTTATGTGTTCAAGTCAGGTATTGATAAATTTGGAGCTAATGTCAACACAGGATCAAGCAGGTACAAGTTTGTCTAAAATAGACAACAGGATGTGTCCGTCGGGAAAACAAGTCAAGGATGTCGGAATTAGTAACAAGATCAGGAATCAAGTCAAGCAGTGGTGTATCAGGTCATGTCAGGTAGAGCATATGTATCACACGGATGCTCAAAAGTAAACTGTAACAAGTATCGAAGCAGGGTAAAAGTACGGATGCACAATGTCTATCACGGATCACATCTACAAATCCATGACTACGTATGATGCACATTATCAAGCATGGTGCACTAATACAACAGTAACATGAAATAACATGGTCTCGGCGTGCAACTAGACATGTAATAAACCGTACGGATACAGACGGATACTATAAAACTGTAAATCGGTAAAATTTGCTGAATATTAAAACACATGCACTATTATTTATTAAATATATATTGATATAATAATATTAACATGGATAACATATTCAAACCGATTAATAACTATAAAAGTGGTATTGATTAACCATGCACAAGAAAGTTCCGTTCAGAAATTCAGCGTCGGCCTGATTTGTAAAATAGTTTAAAAATAACAAACGTTCACCAAAAGGGACGTGTCTTATACCAAAACAAAGATAATTCAATAAAGTTTTCATTTTTATAAGTTGAAGTATCTCAGGTTGTTCCTACAAAAATCTATGATCATTCGAAATTGAAAGTTTGCTGCTGGAATTTCCCTGGACAGCAGTTTAGAGATATTTTCATTTGCATTTTACGTTATTTAAACAATTTATTTTGCAAGTAAATATTTTATAGAGTTATATTCTTATGAGTTATCTTCGTAACGAACTAAAGAACGTATACTAATGATTTTTCTATGATTTATAATGAATTTTATAAGGTAAGGTGTACAGTAAATTTCAGATTTGTCGTATCCGCTTTGCAACGACGTTTCATGTGTAAATTATAATATTTTCAAACTATATTTTGTATAACATTATAAAATGCAGATTATAAACTAATTAAAGATAATAATAAGAAATATTACGACGATATATATTTTATAGATATAATTATAGCATGTCGCAAGTTGTAAACTTTCATACATTTTATATTATAAAACCGATTAAGCTTAAATAACTACGGTGTATAAATTATATAGATATAGCTGTATGATGATGATGATGATAATAATAATACGGAAACATATAAATAAACTACATAAAGCATAGCATGTAGCAAGTTGTAAACTTGCCTCGATCGAATCACGCGACGGATACGCATGGCACGTTCGATGTCGGTAAATCGTCGCAACGCACACACGGCACGCGGAACGGGTCCAGGCAAGGCAAGAAGGTGGTCACACAGGTAAGGTACGTTCACTGGATCACTCGGATCGTCAGCGACGAGCACGGTTCCGGCGGTGATCACCGGAATGAAGAAACAAGATCAAGAAATAAGAAAGAAGAAGAATATGTTGTGTATTAAATAAGGAAAGAAAAAATAAATAAATTATATATATATATATATATATATATGCAGAGGAGAGAGAGAGAAAGAAAGGGATTGTTATTAAGGTTTAGATTTTAATTTAAATTTTTTTTGTAAGTTATAAATATTTTAAACTGTTAAATTTTAATAAAGATATTAAATGAAATAAAATTGGATTTTCTGGTAAATACAAATTTAGTCCAAAATACGTCCGGATCGGGTCTAAAATTCAGTTTCAAAAATATAAAAAATATACATGTCGACCAAAACTCAAATTGGATGTCAGGGTAACGAAAATGTATACCCCCAAGAACGGATACACGTACGTGCGCATAGCCATCTAAACAGGTCCGTTTCACTGAATGGGACGAGAACAAAATGCGCGGATGCTACGACAGGGTCAGGGGTATCATGCAGACCATGCTAGATATTTTTAAAATATTTTAGTTGACTTTAAATGTTATATTAAAAAAATACAGATGCCAGATAAAATGCCAGTATGCAGTACAAAATGAAAATGCACGAATCCATGTAACAGGTCAGGATAAATCATAAACATGAATAAAGACAGGTTTTAAGCAAGCGGGTCAGGTAAAATGCAAATACAAATGTCAAAATACTATTCGCACCCAAAACACAGTAAACCAAGAAACTACCATAAATAAGTAAATACTTAAACTGGAATTGGTATAAATGAACTAGGGTGTTACATTATACCCAACTACAAAAAGAATTTCGTCCTCGAAATTCCCAAGACAAGAAAAAGATAAACAATCATGAAACTACAGGAAGAGATCTGGAAACTTCTGTCGAATCTCGTCTTCTCGTTCCCAAGTCGATTCTCCGTGCGAGCGGTTCCCCTAAGAAACAAGTACAAGAGGGATAACCTTTTTCTTAAGAACCTTTTCTCTTCGATCAACAATCGATATCGGTCGTTCCTCAAAGTTCAAATCCTCTCTTACAGTCGGCTTCGAATGATCCAGCACGTGTGTTTCATCTCGAGCATACTTACGGAGTTAAGATACATGAAACACGTCATGAACATTCGCCAAAGATTATGGTAACGCCAATCGATATGCCACTTCTCCAACACGTTCCAAAATCTCGAAAGGCCCCACGAATCGAGGACTAAGCTTGCCTCGACTCCCAAAACGAATCACTTCTCTAGTCGGTGATATCATCAAGAATACTAGATCACCAACAGCGAACTCTAGAGGTCTTCTCAATGTATCGGCCCAACTCTTCTGCCGATCTTGTGCTGCCTTCATATGATTTCGGATAGTATTAACTTTCTCAACTGTTTGCACGATCAAATCTGGTCCCAACAATCTTCGTTCTCCAACATCATCCCAACAAACAGGTGAACGACGCTTGCAACCATACAACGCTTCGAAAGAAGCCATCTGAATAGTCGTCTGAAAGCTGTTATTGTAAGAAAACTCCACCAAGTGTAGATGATCCTCCCATGAACCCTTGAAGTCCAACATGCAGGCTCTCAACATATCTTCAAGAGTTTGGAACGTTCTCTCCGACTGACCATCTGTCTGAGGATGATAAGCTGTGCTAAACTTCAATCGCGTCCCCAAACTTTCCTGTAAGCTCTTCCAGAAGTGCGATAAGAATCGGGTATCACGATCGGAAATGATGCTCACAGGTGCTCCATGCAATCTCATAATCTCCTGCATGTAACGTTCTGCAAAATTTCCGTTGATTGACCAACTTGAAATGGTATGAAATGAGCTGCCTTGGTCAATCGATCAACAATCACCCAAACTGCATTGTTGCCCTTTGGACTCCGCGGTAAAGCTGTCACGAAATCCATGGTCACATGTTCCCACTTCCATTGAGGAATCGGAAGTGGTTGCAATAAACCAGCAACCCTTTGATATTCAGCCTTAACTTGCTGACACGCCAAGCACTTCGCTACAAAGCGAGCAATCTCCCTTTTCATGCCTTCCCACCAGAAATGCTGTCTTAGATCGCGGTACATCTTCGTACCTCCTGGATGTACAGAATACGCTGAACTGTGCGCCTCCTTCATAACTTCTTCCTGAATGTCTCATTTTGGCACACACAAACGGCTACTATACCGCAATGAACCATCTTCATGAATCAACAAGTCCGTTCGAAGTCCAGCTTCAACCTGTTCTCGAAACTTCTGCAATCTTGGGTCCTGTGACTGCGCTGCTTTAATATTCTCGATCAACAACGACTGTACTTGCAGCTGCATCAACTGTCCCGAAGAATGCGGTAGCACAATCTCTAACTCGAATCTCCGAAAGTCTTTGATAAGCTCCTTCTGTGCAGTCAACATCCGAATTGCTGGCAACCGACTAAGCGCATCCGGCACTACATTAACTTTCCCCGGATGGTACTTAAGATCAAGATCGTAGTCAGCCATCAGCTCCAACCATCTACGCTGCCTCATGTTAAGCTCTTTCTGCGTGAACACATACTTTAGGCTTTTGTGATCGGTGAATACTTCGACCCTTCGCCCAATAAGTAGTGTCTCTAAATCTTCAAAGCAAAAATCATAGCTGCTAGCTCCAAATCATGAGTTGGGTAATTCTTCTCATGGGTCTTCAACTGCCGTGATGCATATGCTATAACTTTCCCATGCTGCATCAAAACACATCCCAAACCTTTCCCAGATGCATCGCTGTGAATCACCAATCCTCCGGAACCGTCTGGTACGGTCAAAATAGGAGCGGTTATCAATCTCTGCTTAAAATCCTCAAAAGATGACGCACATTTATCCGTCCATATGAACGGTACTTCCTTACGCGTAAAGGCTCAGCCAAACGAGCAAAATTCTTCATAAATCTTCTATAATATCTGGCAAGTCCAAGAAAACTTCTGATCTCTACTACGTTTTTCGGAATCGGCCAATCTTGAACTGTTGCAATCTTCTCGGGATCAACGGCGATTCCATCTCCGGATACGACATGCCCTAAAAACTTCACTTCTTCAAGCCAAAACTCGTACTTGCTCATCTTTGCATGCAATCTTTCTTGCCTCAATGTCTGCAGTGCGATCTTCAAATGTTCCGCATGCTCTTCAATACTTCTCGAGTAGACCAGAATGTCATCGATGAACACCACTATAAACTGGTCCAAGAACGGTGAAAAGATTCGGTTCATCAAGTCCATAAATATTGCCGGTGCATTCGTGACTCCGAATGGCATCACTAAATACTCATAATGTCCATACCGAGTTCGGAACGCAATCTTACAAATATCTTCTGATTTAACTCGGACCTGATGATATCCGTATCGCAAATCCAGCTTCGAGAATACGCTCGTGCCACTAAGCTGCCCGAACAATTCTCCAATGCGAGGGATCGGGTACTTGTTCTTAATAGTCACGGTTTAATTCTCGATAATTTATGCACATCCTCCTTGTGCCATCTTTCTTTTTTACTAGAAGAACTGAAGCTCCACAAGGTGAATTGCTGCTGTGAATCAAACCCTTTCCAAGCAATTCGGTAACCTGTTTCTTGACTTCTTCCAACTCCACTGGTGCCATTGGATAGTACGCCTTTGAGGTTAGTGCTGCGCCAGGAACAAGATCGATCGCGAACTCCACATCTCGTTTTGGCGGTAAACTCGAGATGTCTTCGAACACGTCCATAAATTCTTGAACTACAGCTGGCGCTTCCTCCTTATGAACTTCCATCGATGAAAGAACATTGTTTGTCGGCCTAGCCCTAAACTCGAGTGGCCCTACAAAACTGCTACTTCCAGCAAAAAAAAACTCCGGATGTCCAGGAATCTGGAAAACTACTTTTTTTGCCCTACAATAAATGTGAGCGTGGAAAGTGCCAAGAAATTCCATTCCCAAGACGACATCAACAATGGGATGCACAAGAATTGAATAATTCGAATGCAAGAAAAACATGAAAAAGTAGGATACCGAAAACGACTTCATCTGAAGCCAAGAGACAGAAGAAGATAAGCACGGCAAACATGATTCAAGCTTGCAATAAAAACATGAACTAGAAAGCAAGAGAAGCAAGGTAATAAAACAACCATGAAACAAGGAAGTAAATCAAGACCAGGACTCCAAGTTACTTAAATAGAGTACCGCATTGTAACAATGCTGCGGTTCATAGTTACAATCACATAACTTCGTTCAAGTCACCCAAATCCTAGTATCAGAATAGAAAGAAACAGTAGGGAAGCAAAATATTTCAAGTCGAGATGCAAAGTTGTTTGCATATCTTCAAGACAAGGATCAAGAGAAAGATATGATTCAAGAATCACGGTAACAATGTGGCAGGACATGTTCCTAAATTACAGGTTTTCTGATTCGTGTATTGGATCTAATACCCAACTACAAAAGAATCAAACCCGATTAACCTAAATCCTATGGCTCTGATACCAAACAAACCCTATCATGCCCCGCTTCCCAGAGTGCGCTACGATCGGCACGTGACAGAGCCAACCATACTACCTGTGGCTAGGAAACATCCCTCCACAGTCACATTACGGCTGTCTAGAAGATATCAAGAACAGGAAATGAAATAAACTATCTAGTACATGTCTATGAGCCAGAATAAACGAGTCAAGAAATAATATGCGGAAGCAATAAATCCAAGTAACAATAACATCTGGAAAGTACGGAAATAACTAACTGGATACTAACAGGATCCTCACTGCTCAGCCTAACGGCGGAAGTACTCCTGATCAACCTGCGACAAAGGTAGAGGATCTAGGCCATGCAAAACCCAGATGTCAGTGCGTCATAATATCAACAATAATATAATCAGGAGGTAACAAGACGTGCAGGCATGAGTATGAACAGTAATAAAAGTATAACAGTAACCCGAATAAGGAACAGGGAAGGGTATAAGCACATGTGATGTGCAGTGAGTAATCTGAACTAAATATTGGGTTAACTACTCTCAAATCTTTGAAATCAATTTAATGAATCATCGATGTAACTCAATAGTATCCCGTGCGTGCCCGGAACCACGGTCAAGACTCTCGGGCTGAATCCGAGACGTGCCGCTAGGCAGTAAACATGTAGCATGTACAAACAAATGATGTCAGCAGCATCATCCCGGGGCTGGCCTAGCCCGTAAAACTGATCAGTATAAGCGTCGAACTGTTGAGTTGCAAGTCAGGTTTCATCATTGATTTCCCCTTACCCCTAAGTTATGTTTTCAAGTCAAGTATTGATAAATCTGGAGCTAATGCCAACACAGGATCAAGCAGGTACAGGTTTGTCTAAAATAGACAACAGGATGTGTCCATCGTGAAAACAAGTCAGGGATGTCAGCATTAGTAACAAGATCAGGAATCAAGTCAAGCAGTGGTGTATAAGGTCATGTCAGGTAATGCATATGTATCATATGGATGCTCAAAAGTAAACTGTAACAAGTATCGAAGCACGGTAAAAGTACGGATGCACAATGTCTATCAGGGATCACATCTACAACTCCATGACTACGTATGATGCACATTATCAAGCATGGTGCACTAATATAACAATAACATGAAATAATATGGTCTCGGCATGCAACTATATATGTAATAAACCATACGGATACAGACGGATACTATAAAACTGTAAATCGGTAAAATTTGCTGAATATTAAAACACATGCACTATTTTTTATTAAATAGATATTGATATAATAATATTAACATGGATAACATATTCAAACCGATTAATAACTATAAAAGTGATATTGATTAACCATGCACAAGAAAGTTCCGTTCAGAAATTCAGCGTCACCCTGATTTGTAAAATAGCTTAAAAATAACAAACGTTCTCCAAAAGGGACGTGTCTTATACCAAAACAAAGATAATTCAATAAGGTTTTCATTTTTATAAGTTGAAGTATCTCAGGTTGTTCCTACAAAAAGATATGAACATTCGAAATTGAACGTTTGTTGCTGGAATTTTCCTGGACAACAGTTTAGAGATATTTTCATTTGCATTTTACGTTATTTAAACAATTTATTTTGCAAGTAATCATTTCATAGTGTTATAGTATTCTGAGTTAGCTTCGTAACAAACTAAAGAACGTATACTAATTATTTTTCTATGATTTATAAGGAATTTTATAAGGTAAGGTGTACAGTAAATTTCAGATTTGTCGTATCCGCTTTACAACGAGATTTCATGTGTTAACTATAATATTTTCAAACTATATTTTGTATAACATTATAAAATGCAGATTATAAACTAATTAAAGATAATAATAATAAATATTACGATAATATATATTTTATAGCTATAATTATAGCATGTCGCAAGTTGTAAAGTTTCATACATTTTATATTATAAAACCGATTAACGTTAAATAACTACGGTGTATAAATTATATAGATATAGCTGTATGATGATGATGATGATGATGATAATACGGAAACATATAAATAAATTACATAAAGCATAGCATGTAGCAAGTTGTAAACTTGCCTTGATCGAATCACGCGACGGATACGCACGGCACGTCCAACGTCGGTAAATCGTCGCAACGTACACGCGGCACGCGGGACGGGTCCAGGAAAGGAAAGAGGGTGATCACAAAGGTAAGGTACGTTCACTGGATCACTCAGATCGTCAGCGAGGAGCACAGGTCCGGCGGTGATCACCGGAATCAAGAAACAAGATCTAGAAAAAAGAAAGAAGAAAGAAGAAGAGGCTGTGTATTAAATAAGGAAAGAATAAATAATTAAATTATATATATATATATATATATATATATATATATATATATATATATATGCAGAGGAGAGAGAGAGAGAGGGGTTGTTATTAAGGTTTAGATTTTAATTTAAAAAGATTTGTAAGCTATAAATATTTTAAACTGTTAAATTTTAATAAAGATATTAAATCAAAAAAATTGGATTTTCTGGTAAGTACAAATTTAGTCCAAAATACGCCCGGGTCGGCTCTAAAATTCAGTTTCAAAAATATAAAAAATATACATATTGACCAAAACTCAAATTGGATGTCCGGATAACGAAAATGCATACCCCTAAGAATGGATGCACGTACGTGTACGTAGCCATCTAAACAGGTCCGTTTCACTGAACGAGACGAGAACAAAATACGTGGATGCTACGACAGGTTCAGTGGTATCATGCAGGCCATGCTAGATATTTTTAAAATATTTTACTTGACTTTAAATGTTATATTAAAAAAATGCAGATGCCAGATAAAATACCAGTATGCAGTACAAAATGAAAATGCATGAATCCATGTAACAGGTCAGGATAAATCATATACATGAATCAAGACAGGTTTTAAGTAAGAGGATCGGGTAAAATGCAAATACAAATGTCAAAATACTATTCGCACCTAAAACACAGTAAACCAAGAAACTACCATAAATAAGTAAATACTTGAACTGGAATTGGTATAAATGAACTAGGGTGTTACAGTTCTGTAAAACAACAGAATTAAATTCTGATTAGAGGCTTAATCAGGAGGGTGGCGTGTCGACATGTGATGGGATCCTAAGATCTCTGAAATAATAGATTTAAATTCTAATTAAGAGAGAATCGAGAACCCTAACTGGAAAAATATTTCTCTAAATCATTCCAAACAAAAAAGATTGTGCTCTGTAAAGTGGAACACCATTGGATTAAAGATCCAATGGTAATTAAAAATCACCAATTTATAAAAACATTCTATACAAGGAAAGATTTCCTTGAAATTCACCAAGAATAACAAACAGAATATCTTTTGGATTAAAATTCCAATGGTGAATAAAATTCACTGAGTGATCTAAAAGACCATGTTGGTTACAAAATCAATTAACATCTTTCAATGAAAGATTGATTAAACAAACTGCTTCTTTTCTTTCTCCTATAAATAGGAGCCAAGAAGAGAAGATGAGGGACTTTTTTTTTGGGGAGATACAAGAACCGAGAGAAAAAAAGAATAGAATTTAATTCTCCAAAAAGAAAAGAAAATTTCCTTAGAAGAGAAAGAAACCCTAGGTGAGAAAGGGAAGGAGATCATAAGCTCCACAAAACAAAAAAAGAATTTAATTCTCAAATTAAGAGTTTAACTCTTTTGAATAAGAACTTAGTTCTTCCTTTTGGTTGAAGATCTGGAGAAGTAGATCTCCCCACAAGTTGAGAATTTAATTCTCATCGGGGAGATTCTGCCATGCAGATCCAAAACTTAGAGTGAGAATTGAGTTTAGGGAATTTAATTCCTTCAAATACTTAGGAATTTAATTCCTCTAACAGAAGCAGGGTTTAACCCTTAAAATAAGAACTTAGTTCTTCTTCATGGTTGAAGATCTACAGAAACAGATCTTCCCATAAGTTGAGAATTTAATTCTCATCGGGGAGATTCTGCCATGCAGATCCAAAACTTAGAGGGAGGGTTGAGTTTAAAAGAATTTATTTCTTCCATCTATATAGGAATTTAATTCCTCTAAATAAAATTAGAGTTTTACCCTATATAAGAATTTAATTCTTAAACAAGGGATTTAACTCTCCATGCACGTAAAGAGATCAGTATCCAACCTGGTCACGTGGTATCACGTGACCCTCATCCTCAATAAGTAGAAAAGAACGAACAAGACTAGGTCACGTGTTCATACGTGACCCTTGACTAACACATTTTTAAAAGGGCAAATGAGGGGAAATAGAGGAATTAATACCCAATACATTGGCACTATCACGTGTCCACACGTGATGATTGCAAAGGCTAAGTGTTTAACACTTATTTACAGATTTTGAGATTAAAATAAAGGAGGTTTGGCCCAATTCTCAGGCGCCTCACGTGACCCTACGTGATTACCTCATTTTTATTGTTTAACACTATTTTGAGCATTTTGTCCCTAGTGTTTAACACTATTTAAATGCATCACGTGGGAACACGTGACCGCCAGATATGTGCTAGTGTTTAACACTATTTTCAAACCAGTCTTAGCCTAAATTGGCCAAATCTTCCAAAGGCAAGACTCCTCTTTGACCGAGCCTCAAATATATTCTTGTCTTCCAAGATTGATCATCTCATATGGTATATGAGTACTCAATACTCATTAAAAGACAAAATATGGTCAGAACCCAGACCCATGCTTAGCATTAATAAATAACGGGGGGCTGATCCCAGACAAATGTTCAACAGCCCAAACAAAGGTCCAATTTTAAACCTAATTGGCCTTAGCCCAAGTTGGCCATAAGTTCTCAATTCAGATTTAACTGAGCCCATGTGCTCATAATCTAATTAATTGATCTTAGTCCCAAATTGGACTACAGATTTCCCAATTAACTTTGGTTCAAGGGTGCATCTCTTCACTTCTTTGATATTTGTCGTTGTAATCCTTCAACGTCTTCAGAGAGGTGACAGGTTCCGATAACCAATCATTCCATGGACTGTGGGGTCCTTAAACTCATGGACTATGATGTTCTTAAACTTTATAGACTATGATGTCTCTAAACTACAATGGACTATGGGGTCTTTAAGCCCATGGACTATGATGTCCTTAACCGTGGACTGTGGGGTCCTTAAACCCATGGACTATGATGTCCTTAACTTTTATAGACTATGATGTCTTTAAATTGGACCGTAATGTCCTTAAACTAATGTTGGACCGTAATGTCCTTAAAATAATGTTGGACCACCATGTTCTTAAACTGTTACTGGACCGCAATGTCCCTATACTAAACAACAGAGCCTAAATGCTCTCTTGTTGGATCTAAACGATCCTATTAAGTTGATTTTAATCTGAAATTAGACCAATGTATCCTTAACAAACGTTTAAGTTGATCTTAGTTTCAAATGAGACTAACGTATACTTAAACCCAACCCCCAAACCCAAATCTAAGAAGATACGGTTTTGGATTAATCAACGCCCTACGGGCTACAACATAAATTAGTCTCCGTATACAATCCACGGGCAACCAAAAAACAAAAAAAACACACACACGACACGAAGTGACCATCTGGAGAAGGAGAAAGTGGTTACCGCGATGCGGTAGCATAATTAACTGCAGGGGCTTGCGCCTGCAGGGAAGAGCATCCCCCAATCAAAAACCCCTCAATGAGGGGGAATATGACGAAATTAGCTACATTGGCCGCATCCATTTAAACCTTCGATAAATGGCGTCATAAATCAACTTGGCATCTTCGGAGAGGTGGACGGATAGCACCAATTAGCATCTTCCCCCAAATTCAGGAAAGACGAACCTACGCGGTCCCGTCTCTATGTTCGGTGGAGAACAGATTCTGGCACGCCCGGTGGGACCTTTTCCTCTTTCCACTCCACACTTCGTGTGTCTTGTTCGCGAATGAATCGCGGTTTTATATGGTTGCCCTTATGTTCGAGGTACTAAGATTTGGTTTTGCTCCCGTGCAGAAAAAAGAACAGCAATGGCCTCTAACTGCTCCAGTTGCAACTGCAACTCCCATTCCGCCTCATCTGGAGGAGTAACCTACGGGCCCCAAGCGGCCTCCATGTTCAAAATGCCAGTGAAGCAAGTAACTCAGGCCACCACTGCGCTATTCTTCGGGACCATGCTCCCACCGATGAGCTTCAACACCCCTGTACCATTGCAAGAGGCTTCAAAGAAGTCGGTCTTTGATTGGCTTATCACTGCTGCGACTCCTCTTAACGGGTCGCCCAAACCAAGCGCCTCAGTTTTTAGCAGACTGGGCCAAAGCTCCAACGGGCCCGTAAAGAAGCCCGCAATACCAGAAGGCGTTATCCCGAAGCGGATAGCCATTCCTACTCTTGAAGTCACCAAGGTGGCTTCTCCTACCAAAGGGCCGGTCTTCACAAGACTGACTGTTTCAGCTCCTGTTCTAGGGGAAATCATCAAGGCTGCTTCCCTTGCTCGAAAGTCTGCCTTCGATAGGTTGGCTATCCCCACTCAGCGGACATCAGTCTTCAATAGGCTGAAAACGACAACTTCTGACCAACACGGGGCATGAGGAAGTCACTCCTACAGCTGAGATAATCCCAACGGTTCGACACGCTCGACGTCGCCACTGGCGCCGAGTAAGGAAGGCTGGGGCCAATTCTCTTTCTGGACTGATTCCGCCGGCTCAAACGGTGGAAATCGATGTTGCTTTTCCAACTGGGAATAGCTTTGAACCGCTCAGGAGGGTGCGCAAAAACTCTCCGACTGCCGTGTTGAAGAGATCTCCTCCACCTGTGGAGAATGCCCCAAAGGCGAAGCTAGAGAAGCCCCCTCAGCGGCTGTCCTCTAAAATTTATAAAGTTTGGCGACAGGTTCAGGACTCGGTGATTGATCAAGATTACTCTCGCCGACAGAAAAAGGTGAAAGTTCAGCGAGAAGAGAACCATCCTGTCAAGCCACAAAAGGCAACAGCTATTTGGGTGCCCACTACAACGGCCCCTTCAACCTCGACCGCTCACAAGAGGAGAAGGCCGGAGAAAATCCCTGAGTCTGCGACGAATCGCAAGACTACTGAACCCAAACGCCCTAAGTCTGGGGGCATGGTGGTGCATACCGTCTATATGGCATCCGGAAAAGAGGAAAGCCGTGTTTCTACTGGTCACCGACCACTTACCCGATCGATAACAAAGGCTCAGGAGCAACATCAGCAAAAACTTCAGGAGATGCTGACTGCAATGGCCGCACTCACCGGGCCGAAAGAAAATCCAGAAACCTCATAGCAGCATCAGGAACAAGAAACTGATGCTGAGTTCCTCCGAAGAATGCTCGAGAGGAAAGAAAAAGAGGCCGCGGAACAGGCAGCCAACATAAGACGAATGACTCTTTTGTTCCAAAACATGGTAGGGGTGATGTTACAGCCGGAACCTCCAGCTGAAGACCAGATCAGTCGAAAATACTGCATCTTTTAACCGGCAATTTCCCTATCATTTGCATTCATTTATAAGTGTACGGTATTCATATTTCACATATTAGCAAATCAGCCGTTAAAAATCAGATTGCATGTGTTAGACCCTAAAACTGGCACTATAAAAGAAATTGACTGCATTTCATGGCATCGCATCATCCCTATATTGTGCAACACTTGTTTCAAGATTTGTGCAGGAAATTGCAGGACCAAAAGAAGCTAATAAAATACACCAACTCCAAGTTTGTAGATCTGGTAGCAATCCAAAAGGCAAAACACAAATCAACACATCAGATAAAGCCCTAAATGTTAGCCCAAGAGCACACCAAGAGTTACAACCCCTGAAGCCACAACATGGCCGCGGAACCGCGGCCGGAGCCGACTTGCGCCGCGGTTCCGCGGCGGCTTAGACACGTCAGCAACTCATTTCAGCTTCATAATTCCCACCTCACTTCCAGAAGCTCTTCAAGCCACTTCAAGTTCCAGAAGACTCCAGAGGCTTCTGCCAGATTAGCAAACTAGGGTTTCTAATGCTTAATTAATCCTAGCTTAAAATCTAAGCTAGCTCCTAACAAACTCTTTCTAGAAACTCCTCAACAAACTTTTGGAGGGAATTGTAATTTCAAACCTAGACCTAGGGTTTGGGAAGTCTATAAATAGAAGCCCAAACCTAGGGTTAAAGGATATACTTGATACTTGGATCCATTATCCAAGACTTAGATACTTAGAAAAATCCCTACCTCTTTCTTCAACTTCTTCATCCACAAGTCTAGTGACAATACTTGTGTGAAACCCTAACCCTAATTCCAATCAAAAGCCAAGATTCCGAGTACCAAATCAAGCAAGAAGCCCTTCAACCTTTTAGGAGCGAAGCCGATCTTCAACAGAGCAAGTGGTCCAAGCAGATCCACGACTCACGGAGAAAAGCGACGCCAGATCGACAATTTAGTTCTTCCTCTTGTAGTTCTTGAGCGACTGTAATCAAATTGTTGATATAAATAAAATGTGATATTCTTTTATCTTGTTTTCTTTAAATTCTTGCATCATGATTCGGTCTCAATTTCTAGTTGTAGTTCTTGTTGTGATGTTTGAGTAATACTCCGCTCGTCGAGGAGTCGAGACGATCAATAGAATGATGATATAATATATCTGAAAACGATTCTTGATTCCTACGAGTTTTGTAAACCCTAGCAAGTTCAAGAATCGACGACCTAATTTTGTTGCGATGCTTTCTTGATTGATATCGCTCGAAATTGGGGAGTTACGATCGTTTCTTGAAATTGCTAGAAGCTAGAATGTCAATGATATCGACGAAAGAACAAGGGTTAAATGATGAAACCCTAGTTTCACGAGAAAGCCCTAACTCTCGTCGATCATCATCGATCTAGTATCAATTCTTCGAAGGACAAGAACACGATATCTTGAGATTATATCACGTCTATAGATCCGATCGATTCCTGCGAGCCTCATTTAGATTCTTGACATTTTGGTTGGAAATATCATCGTAACCTGATTCTCGATTGTTTATCATTTTCTTGATTCTTGATTAGACTAGTGACACCTGAATCAATCGATAAAATCTTGAATCATGTTTTCTTTTCTTTTCGATTAACTTTTCAATTCAAACAAATTAAATATAGAAACGAATCGCACAATCCCTGTGGACGATCCGCACTCACTTACAATCTACATCCGACACCGTAGTTGATTGCAGTCAAATATAATTGTTTGATTGTGAATTTTATTCAATTTTCATACCGACACAACGAGAAACTTAGATCAATAAAATGGCGCCGTTGCCGGGGACTATTTGATTTGATTTACACAAATCGAGAATTCTTTAGAACCAATCAAATGGCGCCGTTGCCGGGGATCATTTGAGTTGATACACACTACACAGTCTTGAATTTTAGATCAATCAAATGGCGCCGTTGCCGGGGATCATTTGATTTACTCACACATCCGAGAAAAGCGTTTCAATCAAATGGCGTCGTTGCCGGGGATCGCGCGCTAATTCGTTTTATATTGAAATTTGAATTGAAAAATTTATTCCATTGTAATTTTTGTAATCAAAATTCGTGCAAACCCTAAACAATTTGTTGTGGTTCATTGCAAGGAGATCTGGAGCTTGCTGGGAAATTGGAAAAAATTTTGGGATATACCAGAGAGCTGAGGGAGTCTACAGAAGCTCCTTGCAGAATTTTTGTGCAGAGATCTCACTACCCAACCGCGATTCCGCGGTCTAAGCACCCATATGCGGCGGAACCGCGGCATCTTGGAGGCTTCTCTGTGAAAGTTTTCTCTCAGGTACTTTCTTACCTTCTTCTCTCTCCTCTTTTTAGCTCCAACTAACAAATTTCTGCAGGATTCTTTGCAAATAATCGCAGCTTGCAAATAGAAAAATTAAATTTGTGCATGATTTTGTTTCTTGGTTGTTTGCATTCTAAATACGGATATTAAGGGGCACGGCCAAATCCAAATTAGGTGGGGAGTTCATTACCCTTCCTAGGCCCCGAAAATCACAAAACTTGCATCTGCATTGACCCACATTAACTAAAAAATATCTAGAGATGACTCTAAGGACCGTCGCGCTCACTTAGGACAGAAGAAGGCCGTGGGTAATTCATTGCTTATCCGCGTTTTCTTGTGGTGTCTAAGGCAAGTGTGTCGAAGGCTAGTGGTTATTAATTAGGCCCACTATTTACGTAGTGGAGTACCTTCCCACTTACCTGGCTCTTACCTGGCCATAGGAAGACAAAGAGGCAGTGGAGGATTCTATCCTGCGACTTGTCTTCTGGCAGTTAAGAGCGGTCTAGAGCCGGACCTAGGTGACCACTAGATTCTAGGGTTTTGTGTGTTGCATTTGTTGTGTCGCATCATTTTTTTCAAAAATCCGTCCTTTTTCAAAGCAAAAACCGCATTCATTCATTACCCCTAATTATAAATTCACGCTACCACTTGTACTAACCCTTTTTAGTGCAAGATAGGCTGGACACGGGTTTCTAGTTCCCGTTTAGTCCGCGTACCTTTTATCGACTCCGAAGTCGATATTTCTCCATTTACTTCTTCTTTACCCACTACCACACCCACACCGATGAATCAGTCTCCATCAAATTTCTTTACCACTACTCTGCCGCCGTCCGTTGGTGCGTAGAATCCACCTCGCATCTCTCTCCAAGAGAGGTGCTATCCAACACGAGGCCCCCTTTCCACCTGTCTTTCCACTCCACCAGCCAATGGGGATAACTTTAAGATTAAACCCCAATACATCAACCTTTTACTCAAATTCCACGGACTCGAGACTGAGGACGCTTACGTTTTCATTACCAAATTTGAAAACATATGTGCAATGATGGGTACGTCACAACTTTCTGTGGATGCCATGCGTCTACGACTTCTTCCATTTACCTTGTGCGATATAGCCGAGAAGTGGCTATATAACACTACCGCACACTCTATTACGAATTGGGAAGAATTCGTCGCGGCATTCCTTAAGAAATTTTACCCAATGCAAAAGACAGCTCGAATCCGTAGCGAACTGAATCAATTTACCCAGCTCCCTACTGAACCATTCTCTAAATGCTTTGAACGTTTCAAGGATCTATTGGTTCAATGTCCTCATCACGGCATCCCGAGATGGGATCTTTACCGAATCATATATAAGGGCAGTAACCCTAACACTAAACAGAGTCTTGAAAACATGTGTCAAGGTACTTTTATGACTAAGGATGATGGGGAAGCTTGGCGATATTTAGAAGAGTTCGCTAAAAAGTCTTTACAGTGGGAAAGTCCATCATTTAGAGGTGGCAATAACCAATCAGATGTTTCCATAGGAGTTAGAGCTGACATTTCAGCTATACACAAGAAACTCGAGACTATGGAAAACAAATTTTTAGCTGCCTCCCTTAATCAAATGTCACTTTCCAAAACTGTATGTGGATGCTGTTCTGATCCTTCTCATTTGATGGAAGAATATCCACGAAATTCTCCGTTTCAAGGTCATGAGCATACCAATGCCGCATTTCAAAGACCTAGAAACGATCCATTTTCTTCCACATATAATCAGGGGTGGAGGAATCACCCTAATTTTGCTTGGAACCAATCACACTCTCAAAACACGGTTCCAAACCAAAACAATTTCCAAAGGGTCCCTCCACCACAACAGCAACCACAACTTCAATTGAGTCAGCACCCCTTTCAAGCACATAACTTTCAAAATCCAGTCAACACGCCTGCACTGTCTAGTCCTTTACAGTTGACCGGAACTGATGAATCCTCTTCTTTTGCACAATACATGAATTTGGTCTTAACAAATATCATGCAAGTTTCGGCTGAAATGAAGTCTTTTGTCGATAAAATTGAGAAAAACTCTGCGTCCTAAAACGAGAGTATTAAATTGATGGAAGAAGAAATTGCACGATTAAAAGCCGAAATTAGTGCAAGAGAGAAAGGGAAACTTCCATCTCAACCCTTACCCAATCCTGGCTATTCACATCATGTGAATGCAATCACCACGTTGAGATCTGGAAGAGTGCTTGACAATCATGTTGGGGAAGAAGTTGATGATATTGACAATCCTATAAACACCCCGGTTGAGACCTTTCCTCACACACACACTTCTAGTTCTGACCCCAGTTCTTCTACCCCACCACCTTCTTCCGAGCCTATTCTTCGTTTCCCAAAAGGCTCGCCACTTCAGCCCACCTCTTCTACTCCTCCATGGACGATCCCCACTTCTCTTCTGGGATCGGTTACACACACACTTCCTTCTCCTATGATGGACCCAGCGTTTATTGCTAAAGCACCTTATCCTAATCGGTTAAGGGCTAACACACCAGGTCCACATATGGAGAAGATCACTGAGATGTTTAAACAGGTTAACATCAACATCCCTCTTCTAGATGCTATCCAACAAGTCCCCGCATATGCGAAAGTTCTTAAAGACTTGTGCATTAGAAAGAGGAAGAAACAAATGCCCAAGAAGATATTCATGGCAAAGACTGTAGACACGGCTTTCCCCCAGCAATTACCGAGGAAACGTAAGGATCTTGGCTATCCTACGATTTCCATCTCTATTGGGGAGAAACACATCAACCGTGCTCTACTAGACCTTGGGGCAAGTATTAACCTGCTTCCTTTCTCAGTCTATGAGCAGTTAGGGATCGGAGAGTTGAAACCAGCCCATTGCACTCTCCAGATGGCTGACCGATCAATCACCAAACCTAGGGGTGAACTAGAGGATGTGTTAATAAAAATCGGGGAATTTATATTCCCTGTGGACTTTATTGTAATTGATACACAGCCTATAGCGAACTCACGGAATCAAATTCCGGTGATTTTAGGTCGCCCCTTTTTGGCCACTTCCAACGCTATCATCAACTGTCGTAATGGTTCTATGACCCTATCCTTCGGGAAGAGGACAATTGAGATGAACATTTACAAGTTAGGAAGTGTACCCTCTGAACCTACTGCTCAGGTCTGTTCTGTCGACTTAATGGATGTCGACAGTAGCGAATTTGATGACCCTCATAATACTGATCTTGACTCTTTTCATACGTTATTGTTTGACCCACTATGTATCATACACATACGGACTCTTCTACCGAGATGTCCGGGTCAACAATTAACACTGATTATGAACTGTTTTTAGAGTCTGAAGATCACCCCACACTTTGTGATGACATTATTCTTCGGGGTATTGATGAAACTTTTGAGGAGATCTTCGCTGATGAACTCGCATTTCTGAATAACACGGGTGTTCAGATGAATCATGTCCCAATCATTGAAATTGAACCTCCACCCCTTCTTCTGACTTGTAAGAAGAATACGAGTAATCCATCACACTCACTGCATCGTCTCTCCAAAATGAGACGCACACATGTTCTATTCCACCACTTACCCTTTCCACACTTCTTCTTCCACCAACCAGAGCACTGCATTGATAAATTTTTGAATAGTTGGTGTTAACATTCGGTCTTTGCAAAGCTTGGCATCGACAAATGATTTTTGACCCCCACTTGTGATTTTAAAAGATTAACATTGCATAACTCAAGTTTGGGGGGCATTTTTTTTCTGGCACTTGAAAAGAAAATTTTTACAAAATGATGAGCCAAAAATAAGTTTGGAGGAAGTTCTTCACTTAAATATTTTGCCCCCACTAATAAATTCCTCCCAAGCTTACATGTTTTTCGAGATTTAGCAAATGGCAACAGTGAGGACATTGTTGAAAACAAGTTTGGGGGAGGTTTGTGCTTATTTGTGCATCATTTGCATCATATTTTGCATAAGCACAAAACATTTGAAAACCTATAAAAAAAAATTTTAAAAATTTCAAAACAAAATAAAAATATTTTTTGTACATAAATAAGATAATAAAAGATTAGATAGTGAAAAATTACATCCATGAGATTAGAAGAATTTAAGAAAACCAAGAAAATTAGAAGTTTTCTTATACGAACTAGTAATAAGTAGTTATGAGCCGTTGTCCCAAGGGTTAGTAAGATGAAAGAAGTCACTAATCTGAGAATAAAAATAAGTCTGAAAAATAGTTCCTATTCTGGAAGCAAAACATTTTGAACGTTGATACCCTGCTATTCGCACTTACACACGTCTTAAAGCTTGGAATAGTAGAGGATACCTTGAAATGCTCTTGTCTAAAAGCCGATGTATGAAGGAAATAAAAAAAAGTGAATAAAAAATATATAAAATGGTGAGAAAAATGGACACTGGTTTTTTTATCACCAAGGGCAATAAAAAATGTATAGCGAGGGTTCCTCTTCACCTAGTGCCCTAAGGCCAACTGGTCTGGGAGTCACTACTAAGCCTGAGCTAGTAGAAGACGAGGAAAATACACCAAGTAAGAAAGCACAGGAGTAATCGGTCGGTTAGTACCTCAAGAAGTATTAACGGTCGCATGAAACTGTGCGGGCAATCTCATCTAAATATTCATTAATTAAAAAGTACTGAGGCTGATGGGCAAGAGTATGATAGCTTGAATTGAACTCTCCGGGTGTAGGGATGTCTTTACACACACGCAGGGTTATATGATCGATGTTTGGAAGAAAGATAAGAATGAAAAATAAGACGATGTTTTATTGAGGGAGGACGTGATTTCTGACATCTGTTCATGACCATTAAGATAGGGCTCATAACAACCGAAAAGCTAGCTTAGTTGGAAACCCTAATTTTCAAAACATTTCTTTTACAATTCTTGTCTTTAAATGTAATATTCATGATGTTTCTTTTATTATTGGATTTTTTGGGTGCAATCCGCTGAAAACCCTCAGGAGACAACACTCCTCCTACTAGGGACACCTAGAGGTTTAAAGGCTTGTTGCACATGCTCAGTGTAATCGTGTTACCTACGAAAGTGTGCTAGTTAGTTTTTCTCTTTCTTTATTTTCTCCTTCTCTTTCTAATAAAACAGTTCGTTCGAGACGATCGAAATTAAGTTTGGGGGAATTTGATCAGTCGAAAATACTGCATCTTTTAACCGGCAATTTTCCTATCATTTGCATTCATTTATAAGTGTACGGTATTCATATTTCACATATTAGCAAATCAGCCGTTAAAGATCAGATTGCATGTGTTAGACCCTAAAACCGGCACTATAAAGGAAATTGACTGCATTTCATGGCATCGCATCATCCCTATATTGTGCAACACTTGTTTCAAGATTTGTGCAGGAAATTCCAGGACCAAAAGAAGCTGATAAAATACACCAACTCAAAGTTTGTAGATCTGGTAGCAATCCAAAAGGCAAAACACAAATCAACACATCAGATAAAGCCCCAAAGGTTAGCCCAAGACCACACCAAGAGTTACAACCCCTGAAGCCACAACATGGCCGCGGAACCGCGGCCGGAGCCGGCTTGCGCCACGGTTCCACGGCGGCTTAGACACGTCAGCAACTCATTTCAGCTTCATAATTCCCACCTCACTTCCAGAAGCTCTTCAAGCCACTTCAATTTCCAGAAGACTCCAGAGGCTTCTGCCAGATTAGCAAACTAGGGTTTCTAATGCTTAATTAATCCTAGCTTAAAACCTAAGCTAGCTCCTAACAAACTCTTTCTAGAAACTCCTCAACAAACTTTTGGAGGGAATTATAATTTCAAACCTAGACCTAGGGTTTGGGAAGTCTATAAATAGAAGCCTAAACCTAGGGTTAAAGGATATACTTGATACTTGGATCCATTATCCAAGACTTAGATACTTAGAAAAATCCCTACCTCTTTCTTCATCTTCTTCTTCCACAAGTCTAGTGACAAGACTTGTGTGAAACTCTAACCCTAATTCCAATCAAAAGCCAAGATCCCGAGTACCAAATCAAGCAAGAAGCCCTTCAACCTTTTAGGAGCGAAGCCGATCTTCAACAGAGCAAGTGGTCCAAGCCGATCCATGACTCACGGAGAAAAGCGACGCCAGATCGACAATTTAGTTCTTCCTCTTGTAGTTCTTGAGCGACTGTAATCAAATTGTTGATATAAATAAAAGGTGATATTCTTTTATCTTGTTTTCTTTAAATTCTTGCATCATGATTCGGTCTCAATTTCTAGTTGTAGTTCTTGTTGTGAAGTTTGAGTAATACTCCGCTCGTCGAGGAGTCGAGACGATCAATAGAATGATGATATAATATATCTGAAAACAATTCTTGATTCCTACGAGTTTTGTAAACCCTAGCAAGTTCAAGAATCGACGACCTAATTTTGTTGCGATGCTTTCTTGATTGATATCCCTTGAAATTAGGGAGTTACGATCGTTTCTTGAAATTGCTAGAGGCTAGAATGTGAATGATATCGACGAAAGAACAAGGGTTAAATGATGAAACCCTAGTTTCACGAGAAAGCCCCAACTCTCGTTGATCATCATCGATCTAGTATCAATTCTTCGAAGGACAAGAACACGATATCTTGAGATTATATCACGTCTATAGATCCGATCGATTCCTCGAGCCTCATTTAGATTCTTGACATTTTGGTTGGAAATATCATCGAAACCCGATTCTCGATTATTTATCATTTTCTTGATTCTTGATTAGACTAGTGACACCTGAATCAATCGATAAAATCTTGAATCATGTTTTCTTTTCTTTTCGATTAACTTTTCAATTCAAATAAATTAAATATAGAAACGAATCTCATAATCCCTGTGGACGATCCGCACTCACTTACAATCTACATCCGACACCGTAGTTGATTGCGGTCAAATATAATTCTTTGATTGTGAATTTTATTCAATTTTCATACCGACACAACGAGAAACATAGATCAATCAAATGGCGCCGTTGCCGGGGACTATTTGATTTGATTTACACAAACCGAGAATTCTTTAGAACCAATCAAACGGCGCCGTTGCCGGGGATCATATGAGTTGATACATACTACACAGTCTTGAATTTTAGATCAATCAAGACCCCCCGATTATCATTGAAGACGACAGAGGGGAGACATCGAACCCTCCTCCGGCTCTTTCGGCAGCCAAGGAGGAGACCATCTCTAAGTCCGCTCCGGATGACTACATCGCTCAGCAAATACGAGCTCATCATGCGAGCGAAATGGCCGGGCAGATTGTCAAGACTGGACGACCATATCCGGGCCGGTATGACCAAATAAGGTACCCGCAGGGATATACGATCCCTAAATTCCATGTATATAAAGGGACGGGCAATCCCCACCAGCATGTCGCTCAGTTCAGAGCTCTATATGGCAACACTGGAGGTGACGATAAACTGCTGCTTCGTCAGTTCGTCGGCAGCTTGTCAGAGACGAATGGTACTCTGAGCTCCCGAATGATTCCGTTAAGACATATGCGGAAATGGAGTTACTGTTCACACAAAGGTTCGCAAGCGCTAGCGAGCGCACCCCAATTACTGCATTAATTAACGCCAGGGTAAAGCCAGGCGAGACATGGGTTCAATACGTAATACGATGGCGGAATCTGTGGTCGAAATGTGAGCAGCGCATTAAAGAAGCGCCAGCAGTGGACATGTTTGTGGGTACTCTCGACCCTCAAGCGACTATCTCCCAATTTATGATGTTTTTCAAGCCGACAACTTTCCAGTCCTTGATTGATAAGCTGGCCCAAATGGACCAGATGGGCCACAGGCCTTCCTCTTCGAAGCCGGAGCCGAGGAACGAAAAGGGAAAAGGGAAAGCGACCTTCGTCGCTAATACTCAACAGCAGCCCAATGCTCCAAGACTAACTGATCACCAAGATGAAAGACGGTGAGTCCTTGAGGAGAAATTGAAACACCCTTATTCGTTTCCTCGAAATAAAACTAGGAGACTGTTCGAGCTAGCAGTGCGCAACAGGCTCATCACCTTACCAAATCCAAAACGCCCGTTGTAACCCGGTGAAGCCAATAATCCTAATTATTTCCCCTATCACCAAGGGGTAAGCCATCAAATCGAGGATTGATTCGTCTTCAAAGGATGGATTGAAAGCCAATACCAACAGGGCAAGTTCGCACTATCCGAGAATTGGAAGGTAAACTCGCCCCAACCGCACGCTCTTAAAAGGGGGACACACCGGGGGCATCATGCTCTTTTGTAGAAGAAGCTCCATGGGAGGTCGTTCTTTCAGCCAAGACCAAAAGAATGCTGAAGGATCTCCAAACATGCCCGGCGATCAGGTGGAAAAATCCCCTGGAACCCGAGGTCATCAAGGGAATGCTGAAGCCACGCCCAACTCCAAAAATTGGTGGTGATGGTCAAAGCGCCCATACCCAGCCGTCAAAATCTTCGAAGAAGAAGAAGAAGACCCAAAAGCCCGTGAAGCCTGGTGATAAGCGCACGGATCTGCAAAAGCATATTGACGTGCTGGAAGAATATAATCAGAAGGCGCGAACCCCGGTCACACTTCAAGAATTTCTCAGCCACGTCCTTGAGGACGGAGATGATGACAATGGAGAAGACTCGTCGGATGAGCCTGAGGATTATGTGGCAAGCTGCCACGTGATCTCTCATTCGTTAATAAGCGGTGAAGAAGCTCCTGACGCAGAGAAACTGGGGGCAGAGCCCGGACCAGAACTCCTAGAACCGTCAGATGAGATGATTGACAGGTTGCTGAACGAAGCTCTTTTGAGAAGCAAGGCTGATCGAGAGCGCGAAACAGCCATATTTGAAAAAGCCAAACGTCGGCGAATGGATGAAAGGGTTAAAGCACTCCAACTAGATCAAGGCATGCCTATGGCCAGCAAGAGCAGGTTCAAGATGAGGAAAAGGTTCGCCAAAACCATATCGATGGGAATGAAGCTGCCACCCTCCGAAGGGAACACTCCTAATAAGATACACCTTAACGAAGATGATCCTCATCCAAACTACTGCTTATATCATCGAAGGATTGCGCACCCTACCGAAGAGTGCAATGCCTTTAAAAACTGGTGGCAGGGATACATTGCTCACCGACAAAATTTCAAGCGGATGAAACGCAAAGCTCGTTGGGGACAGAAAAACACAACAAATGGCCATATGAAAACTACCAACAACTGTCATATGGTTGACGCTGGGGGTTCACAAGTTCTTACATTCGGGAGCGATTCTGATGAAGAAATAGCCCTTGGCCCTCTCTTCAAAGAACCCACCTCCGAGACGGAAGAAATGAAGACCTGTGAGAACATTCAGCTGCGCAATCGTACGCTGCCAGAAAAAAATCTTGGACCTGCTAACATGGATCGAATAGAAAAGATAAAGGGAAAGAAAAAGTCCCTGAAGATATCTCCCTCGATGATCAAGTCGTCAAAGAGCTGACAGCCAAGGACCCGCCAAACAAAAACAAGGTGGATTACAACATTCTGGCACACCTAAGGAAGCTATCCTGGCAGCTGAGCATTCTTGATGCCCTCTTGCTATCAAAAGAAGCAAGAGATTCTCTGATCAAGGCGTTACAAGAGACTGACCAGTTTCAAGCTTTCCTCGCTGAAGAAAAGATGAAGGACGAGCTGGAAGAAGTGCACGCTGCTGACATCACTTTCGGCGTTGAAGATCTCCTCCTCGGAACGTGTGAACACAACCGTCCCCTATATGTCTCCGGATACTGTCATGATATCAAGATAGGAAAAATCCTGGTTGACAATGGGTCCTCCATTAACCTCCTCAATTTGAGAGTATTGAAGGAAATCTGCATGAGCGTTCAACACCTCGCCCGTGATAAAATCACCATCTCTGGGTTCAACTCCCAGTCATCATGGATGCTCGGGTCTGTGATATTGACATTACGCTTTGGGCTGCTCGTCACGGATATCAAGTTTCATGCCATTGACGCCAAGACTTGCTACAACGCTTTGCTCGGCAGGCCTTGGTTACACGAGTACAACATCATCCCTTCTACACAACATCAGTGTATGAAGTATTTCAAGGATGGTTTCGAGTATACTATGACAGGGGAACTAAACCCATTCTCCGTGAATGAAGTCCGAAAGTACGAAGATGCAAAATACTTCTTACCAGATTTTGAAGACACGAAAAGATGCCATAAACCAGAGGATAAGCAAAAAGCTATCACCACCGTTCCAGTCTTCGGGAGCGATACTGAGAAGGAAGAAGAGATAGTCTATGTGGGACAGCCCCAATACAACAAAGCCGGACCGTCTGTCCCTATGTTGATCTTTGGTAGTGACTCTGAAGACGAGGTCAACGTAATATTCTCGGCTTGTCCACCAGTGCAAGCCTTCAGTGAGGATGATCAGAGTTTGCAAATCTCTATGGTTCCGCGGCAGCACTATAAAGAGCTCAATGCACTTGAGTCCTACAGTGTGCAAAAACTGCAGACGTTCTACGTCCCTCCGAAGAGAAAAAATGAAAAGGCGATCCTCTTTTATCGATCCGCGGAAACCAAAGTGGAGAAGGAAATCTGGCACGGCGCCGATTTTGCACTTGACAGGCTCCAGCCCATCCGTCTGCCCAGATACTACACAGAAGGATTAAAAAGGCTGTTGAAGCGTCAAGGTGTACCCTTCAAACAAACTGCTCGACAAGCTTAGTTCTACAACAGGATCTGGAACGTCCCTGAAACTCAGCGAAAATTGCCCAACGGGAGAATGGAAACGATTGGGCTTGGATATGTTCAATCCAAGAAACGAGAACGATTCCATGGCTGCTACATCATACATGACTTTGATGAAGAATGAGATGTTCTGTTAAAAGATGCTAACCCTCAACCAAAACGAGGTCCCGCCATAAAAATGCTAAGTCCATCGTTCGAAGAACAGATGAACAAGCTGATAAAGGAAGCGGGTCAAAAGGTTTGAAACGACCATAATCATGAAATGGCCATCTATGAGAAAGCTAGGACGCAACACTTCCTTCAACAGGCCGTGGAAAATGACAATGGTCCTCGTCACCAACCCGTTATGAAAAAGACCCGGCGCAGAGGAAAAAATAAACCAAAGAACGGAAAAAATGTTCGACAGCAGCAAAACGGATCTAAGAAGCCACGCGATCAAGAATCGAGCAGCCGGGATCCGTCTCTTATAAAGAATATGGGTCGAGCATATTCTTTTCCCTAAGACAAGACGAAGAAGATATTCGATCTTGTTATAAAACATCAGATGATGGCACTCCCGGAGTCCAAGCACCCTGAGAAAGCAAACAAGGTCTCTCACCTTGACTATTGCTCATATCACCGAGCAATAGGACATCTTTTCGAAGACTGCTTCACCTTCAAGAACTGGGTTGAAGACCAATATCAACTTGGCAGATTCGCTCTATCCGAATGTTGGAGGGTAAGTCCGCCACGGAAGCATGAATCATAAGCCACTTATGCGATGAGTGTAGAACCAGATCAACATCGGCCTTGGAAACGATCACGTACATGTCACGCGATAACGCTGTCAGAAGAAGAATCCAAGAATATAGATGACCTTTCTTGGTGCTTCGAAAACAATGAAGATGAGTTGGTTTCAGAACTTCCACCGGCGCCAAAAGAGCTAGAAGACAGAATACATACTGCTGCGAATGACCTCAGAAAAATCGACCTGGGAACAGAAAACGACCCACGGCCGACATTCGTCATTGAGCTGTTGTCTGAAGAAAAGGTGGCTACGCTTAAGGATGTGCTCATGCAGTATAAAGACAATTTCGCATGGAACTATTCTGAGATGCCAGGACTAGATCCAGAAATAGCCGTGCACAGATTGGCGATATCTCCGGACATCAAGCCAGTCAAACAAGCGCCAAGAAGGATGCGGCTTGAACTCGAAATGAACGTCAACGCCGAAGTCAAGAAGTTAATCGACTCAGGCTTCATCCAAAAGGTTCAGTACCCTGACTGGATTGCTAACATCGTCCCCGTGATGAAGAAAAATGGGACAGTGCGCATCTGCGTGGACTTTCGGGATCTTAACAAATCTTGCCCGAAGGACGATTTTCCTGTACTGGTCACTGAGCTGATGATCGACAATACGTCCACCCACGAAGTCTTCTTTTTCATGGATGGCTCATCAGGGTACAATCAAATAAAGATGCACCCCGAGGACCAGAAGCATACCGCTTTCCGGACTTCCTTGGGCATATTCTGCTACAAGGTGATGCCTTTCGGTCTGAAGAATGCCGGTGCCACCTATCAGAGGGCCATGACGAAGATTTTCGATGATCTCATACATGAAATCGTCAAGTGTTATATCGACGATCTCATGATTAAAAGAAAATCGTACGAGGAACATCTAGAGCATCTGAAGATCGTGTTTCAGCGCCTTCGGAAATATTACCTGAAGATGAACCCACTCAAATGCGTGATCGGAGTTTCTTCGGGCAAGTTCTTAGGATTCGTCGTCCGACACCGAGGCATTGAGATAGACCCGTCCAAGATCAAGGCGATTATGGAAATGCCTCCCCCAAGGACTCTGAAGCAATTACGGTCTCTCCAAGGAAAGCTTGCATATATCCGACGATTCATAGCTAACCTCTCCGGCAAGTGTCTTCCTTACAGTCACCTGAGGAAAAAGGGGGCCCCGTTTGTCTGGGATCGCAAATGCCAAAGCGCACTAGACAAGATCAAGCAATACCTGCAAAATCCGCCGGTACTGACCGCTCCGGTCAAGGGAAAGCCTCTCATTCTGTATACAACAGCCCTCGAAGGTTCCTTAGGCGCGCTGTGGGCACAAGAGAATGACCAAGGGAAGGAGAGAACCCTCTGCTACTTGAGTCGAGTTCTCCTGGGGGTAGAAAGCAACTACCCCCATTGAAAAACACTGCCTGTCGTTGATCTTCGTGATAACGAAGCACAGATACTATGCGTTGGCACATAAGGTCCATCTCATATCAAAGGTGAATCCTTTCAAATATTTGATTTCAAAGGCCATATTAACAGGACGACTCGCTAAATGGGCCCTACTCTTGATGGAGTTCTCGATAACTTATCATCCTCTCAAGGCAGTAAAAGGCCAGGCTATCACCGACTTTCTCGCTGAGCATCCGATACCTGCCGATTCTATTTTGAACTGCGAATTGCCCGATGAACACGCATTTGACACGATCGACGGGAAAAGAAGAGAGAATGATACCCAGTGGGAACTCTACTTCGATGGAGTATCTTCCATGAAGAAGCGCAAACAAAGCACCCCCATAATCAAATCCGGAGTGGGCCTCATCTTCGTGACTCCATGGGGAGGGATAATGCGCTTTGCCCTCTCCTTAACAGAGACGAGGACGAACAATGAAGTCGAATACGAAGTTTTGATAGCAGATCTTGAGATCGCTGTCGACATGGGAATCGAGAACCTTCTTATATAAGGAGACTCCCAGCTGATCGTTAGTCAAGTAAACGGCAACTATCAAACGTGCAAGATAGAGCTAGTAAAGTATGGCGAAAGAGTACAGCAATTACTGACTCAAATTTCCTCCTACATGCTGGAAAGTATACCCCGTGCAGAAAACATCAAAGCAGACGCATTGGCCAAACTCGCTAAAGAACTGGCCAACGAGAACTTTGATGACGTGAGGATCGTTGTGCAAAGCCGTCGGGTTCTTGCACCGGCAGAAATATCTCCGGAGTCGTCCGAAGAAAAGGGAGAGACAGAGCAAATGGCCCTACAAATAAAAGACCAGGAAAAGGCTAAGGATTGGAGAGAAGTCATTATAGACTACTTCAAATCCCGTCGAACGCCTGAAAATGCGTCCTCAAGACATCAGCTCATGAAACGACCTCTGTCTTTTGCCTTCGTCAATGATACAATGTATAAGAGATCATTTGATTCTCTTTGGCTAAGATGCTTGGGGCCCGAAGAAGCAAAGAAAGTCGTCCAAGAAACGCACGACGGACTCTGCGGTTGTCACCAAGCCGGGCCGAAGATGAAACTAAAGATCAAAAGGATGGGCTACTATTGGCCCACGATGATCCAGGACTACCTTGAATACGCGAAGTAGTGCCACTCGTGCCAAATTAATGGGGACTTTATCCACCAGCATCCAAATCCGCTACACCCAACGGTGGTGTTGAAGTCGAAAATTGCACCCTGGTTGACCAAGTCAAAGTCAAAGTCAACCCCCAAGCCAAGTGGGCCCATGCCCAGGTCGAGTCCGAACATGAAGCGGCCGACCCTTTCCCATGCCAAAATGAAATCATGTAATAAATAATTTTTATGTAATTTTTTATGCATGAATGTATGCAAAATGGGCATAAAGCCAAATTTTTGTAAAGCCCATGGCTTATGTGCAAAAATAAATGCCACATGAGCCATGGGATGGGCAAAATGCCATTTTTGCAAAGCCCAAGGGGCCATATGTAAATATGTAAGCCTATAAAAAGCAACATGATGAATAAAAAAAGGATATAATTTCATTCTCTCAAAAACCTAGGGTTTGTATTTCTTTCCCTTTTCTGAAGGTTCAAACCTTCTTCCTTCTTCTGAATTAAATCAAGAGTCTTACTCTTCCTTTTCAAAAACAAAATAGTTTTTCACCATCAAACCCACAAATAGGAACTTGGATCTGTCTTTAGATCCCCAAAAGGAGAGATTTTGAGATCTCACATCTCTTGATCTTCAAGATCCAGCTAACAGAGGAGAAAGAAGAAGAACCGCTTTCATAAAACCCTAGAAAAAAAAGAAAACACACTCAGGAGTCCAACTCCTCTCTGATTTCTCTTCCGAGAAAATTTTTTTAGGCTAAAAGCCTCTTTTTCTCGCCGGCGCTTAAGCGCAGAGCGCCCGCGTACTGACACGTGGCGCGCTTGCGCTCAAGCGCTCAACGTTCGAGCGCAAGTCGCCCACGTGCCGACACATGGCGCGCTTGCGCTCGAGCGCAAGTCGCCCCGGTGCCGACACGTGGCGCGCTTACGCTCGAGCCCCCAACGCTCAAGCGCAAGTTGCCCCCGTGCCGACACGTGGCGCGCTTGCGCTCGAGCCCCCAGCGCTCAAGCGCAAGTCGCCCCCGTGCCGACACGTGGCGCGCTTGCGCTCGAGCCCCTAGCGCTCAAGCGCAAGTCGCCCCCGTGCCGACACGTGGCGCGCTTGCGCTCAAGCGCCCAACGCTCAAGCGCAAGTCGCCCCCGTGCCGAAACGTGGCGCACTTGCGCTCGAGCGTCGGGCGCTGAAGCGCAAAGCACCCACGTGCCGACACGTGGCACGCTTGCGCTCAACCGCCCAGCGTTCAAGCGCAGAGCGCCTACGTGTCGACACGTGGCACTCTAGTGCCTGAGCGCACAGCAACTGGGCGCACAGCGCCCAAGGTGCTGCCCCCACTCATCCTTTGGATGCATTTTCTTCCCTTTTTTCCTTATACACACACACACACACACACATATATATATATATATACATATGTACACACACACACATACTCCACGACACTGTCCCTGTTAGAAAAAAATTTCTAACGGGGCGCTGCCCCGCACCCCGCAAGGGGGCTGCTAGCCCTCTTGACCCCCAGCCCGCTATCCGGGTAGCGGGACCCCCGTAAAAAATCTGCGTGGCTCCCGATATATCCAACCCCCCTCCAAAAAAAACCACACGTATACCGCACATTGAGTTAGCATGACCAGTTTAAACCGTCAATCGGAGGTTCTCTCGCCCCAAAGGCGAGGGCTAATTAACGGCAGCTTAGTCCGCGACTGCCGGAGATTCGGATCCCCACAATCAATAAACCCCCGGCCTGCCCCAGGCAGGGGGAATCTGTAGTACGCCTGACAAGCGCGCGCATATTCCCATATCATTAGGGTGACGAAAAACACCCTACAGATTCTGGCACGCCCGGCGGGACCAATCTGTCCCCCATATTTCGGGTTAAACGTTCATGCGAACTCAGTCAATATACATACCTATATTTATACTGAAATAATGCTTTTCCATGCAGGTTTTCAAGAAATCACCTTTCGACAATGTCTCCAAAGATGAACTCATCTCCCATCTCCTACACGATGAAGATAGACTCCAGGACGGTCCTTTCGGCCAGTCTCGGGCGACAATGGGAGGAGCCGCTGCTACCATTTGGCTCTATTATGTTCATGCCAGTTGGCGCCATCCCAGCTCCTCAAGCCCCGGTGGCAGACAAATCGGTCTCGAAAGGAAGGAGACCAAATGTGGTGATCTCAAGGGCGCCCCAACCCAAACGCAAGTCGGTGTCTGAACGACTTTCTTTGGCCCCAGCTGGGGGCAAGGCCATCAACACCAACAAAGCTACAACGCGTCCCGAGCAAGCTCCAGCGGTGCTCTTGACCACTGCTCGGTCGGGTGTCTTCTTTAAGCTCCCCGCCAATGAGAAAGAGACGACTGGATATGAGGTCCACACTGTCTACATGGTGGGCACGCGCAGCAAGAGCAAGGACGGGGCTACCACATCCCAAATCCAATCCGGCATGAATATGGATGCCACATCCCAAGGCCAGCCTCCTCTGGAAGGTAATGAAGACCTTCCCAGTGAGGCTGATAAGCAGAAAGACCCTTCGGTCCATGAGGAGTCGGGCTCGGAAAGTGAAGAGGAACCAAACTTCCGTCCCAAGAATGTTGAGCAGCAACTTCTCCAAGAGCTCCGAAAACAGCTCAGAAGCAAAGGCAAGGAGATGGCCAAACTTTACTCCAATATTGACGACTTGACGAATGTCGTCTTGCAGCTCACGGCCCGACTTTCCTCTCAGCCGCCCAATCAAGCGTAGGGCTCTACTCATGAACCGGGAAACGGTGTCCCAACGCAGCCATGCCTATTCCCCCAAATCCAAAAGTGGGCGAACCGCATGAAAATCAGTCGCATCCTATCTCGGGAAATGTCTTGGCTACCGTTGACAGTAGCCCGCTAACTCAAGATCAAATCATGGATTTGGTTTCCAGCAAAGTCAAAACACTGGTAGCCGAAGCTGAAGCGCAAAAAGATATCAGCAGTAGTGGGAGACCATATCCTGCTCAGTATGATCTGGTAGAGTTTCCTAGCGGCTATGTCATCCCTAAATTCGGAAGATTCGATGGGACGGGAAATGCGAATCAACACATCGCCCACTTCAAAGCCTCATGCGGGAATACTGGGGGCAATGATGCGCTTCTCCTCCGCTAGTTCGTTAATAGCTTGACCGATGTTGCTTTCGACTGGTACGCGAGCATACCGGATGGCTCCGTTACTACTTTCGTCCAAATGGAATCTTTCATTCGACAAAGATTCATGAGCGTCAGCGATAAGATCACCATTGCCGAGCTCGTAAGGACGAAGCCCAAGAACAACGAAAGCAGCACGAATTTTATAACCCGATGGCGCAATCTCTCCGTCAAATGCGAACCGCCGATAGAGCAGGACCAATCTGTCAGTCTCCTCGTCGGAAATCTCAACAATTGGATGGCCCCGTTTCTATGCACCGCGTGTCTCAAAACATTCCAAGAGCTGACTAGGAAAGTTCAGATGCTGGAGCGCTCAAAACAGGAGTCCTCCTCGGATTCCCAAAATAACAATAGGTCCTGGAGAAACCGAAAGGACGATAATCGCAAAGGCGGAAACTCCGATGATTCTGAATCTTTCAACACTTCGGCTAACCGAAATAAGCAAGGGATGAGCGGGCCTAGCGCCAACCAGCCTCGGAAGCCAATGTTCGGAGAGGGAGGAGAATCTCCACTGAAAGAGAAGCTGGATAAGGTCTATTCCTTCAGAAGGGACAAAATCCGTAAAATATTCAAAGACGCCCTGAGGAACGGTCTATAACTGCCAGAGTCAAAAAGACCGCGGGAAGCGAATATGACCGACGACCCCAAACACTGCCCCTATCACAGAGTGATAGGTCATGCCATTGAGGACTGCTTCGTCTTCAAAGATTGGGTCAAAAAGCAATACATGGCAGGAGAGATAGAACTGTCCAAAGGCGTGTTAACAAACAGTCCAGTTGCGACCGCCAATTTCGTACAAACGGAGATCGAAGTTCTTCGTAAAACTGATTCTCTCAGACATTTGCCTTTCTCTGAAAACAGTCGACCACCACGTCATTAAACTGGGAACAGTCGACCACCACGTCATTAAACTGGGAATAGTCGACCTCTAAGTCGTTAAACTGGGAATGTAAAAAAATAAAAAAATGTGTGTATATAAAAAAATGTGTAAATAAAGAAAAGCCGAAATGATGGGGCGACTCGCAATAAAAACCAGCGAGTGAAAATGAAAATGAAAATAAAGCCGAAATGATGAGGCAACCGCGAATAAAAGCCGAAATGATAGGGCAATCGCGATTTTCACGATAAGAAAAGCTGAAATGATAGAGCAATCGCGGTAAAACAAAAAAAAACATGTCAGCCACCGAAAAAAACAATGGAGAATGATGAGTCGCTCCTGGTACCATATTCCAGTGCAGCGATGCAGACGCCAACCAAAATCCAATTTTTCAAAATTCTCCCAGCCCTACGGCCAGTCCCCAAATTGACTGCCGTATACAATCCACGGGCTTAAATAATTCTCAGCATACCCATACCCCACCGCAATCACCAGTTAGGCGGCTGGTCTCCGCCTGTGGAATTATGCTCCATTGAGAAGACCCACTCATGTGTCCTCACGATACATGAGGAGAACAAACATTTGTGGGATCCTTACGACTCACGAAAAAAAACACTTAGGAGTCCTCACGACTCCTAAGGAGAAAATACACCTACGAGATCCTTACGACCCGTAGGGAGAAAATGCTTTTATGGGACCCTCACAGCCCATAAAATTGAAAAGCCTTAGGTGATAGGGATCTAAACCTGTCTCCTAATCCATCGCTCCCTAACCCCCAAGTGGCGAAGGATGAGTCGCTCCTGGTACCATATTCCAGTGCAGCGATGCAGACGCCAGCCAAATTCCAAATCCAAATCCCCAAGTGGCGAATGATGAGTCGCTCCTGGTACCATATTCCAGTGCAGCGATGCAGACGCCAACCAAATTCCAAATTCCAATCCCTAAATGGCGAATGATAAGTCGCTCCTGGTACCATATTTCAGTGTAGCGATGCAGACGCCAACCAAATTCCAAATCCCATACCCCAACGGCGAATGATGAGCCGCTCCTGGTACCATATTCCAGTGCAGCGATGCAGACGCCAACAAAGTCCCAAAATTTTTCCGGCCCTACGGTCTGGATCATACATCCTGCAAAACCGTATACAATCCACGGGCGTAAAATAATCCCAGTCCCTCCCAAGTCCTACTGGTGAGACCACATTCAAAGTCCCACCAAAAATTTAAAAAAAAGAATAGAAATAAAAAAGGCATGTCCCCAAGCAAAATGGGCACGGATGAAAATCCGAAAGGGCTCCGTGAGTAAAAACAGCAGGACTGCCGGCGAGTTTGTGAAAACCCGAAAGGGCGCACACTCGTAAAAAAAAAGATGAAATGCACTCGCAAAATCCTCTCGACTTTGTGAGGAGAAAGTTCCCGCGTGAGATCCTTACGACTCACAAAGGAGAAATACACTTGGGAGTCCCCACGACTCTTAAGGAGAAAATGCATTTACGGGATCCTTACGACCCGTAGGGAGAAAATGCTTTATGAGACCCTTACGGCTCATAAAATTGAAAAGTCTTAGGTGATAGGGACCTAAAACCTGTCTCCTAAGCCATCGTTTCCTAATAAGCAAACGCAAATGATGATTCGCTCCTGGTACCATATTCCAGTGTAGCGATGCTGATACCAAACAAAAAAAAACAATTCCCAAATCCTCCCGGGGCAGATGATGAGTTGCTCCTGGCATTATTCCAGTGCAGCAATGCAGATGCCAAACCAAAATCCCCAAATCCTCTCATGACAGATGATGATTCGCCCCTGGTACCATATTCCAGTGTAGCGATGCTGATGTCAACCCAAATCAAATCAACCAACCAGCTCTGCGCCGGAATCATGCTTCGTCTCATAGTGTCCCCCGCGTCGAAATCAAGCTTCGCCTCAGTGTATCTACGTTCCTTGCCGAAATTATGCTCCACCTCGGAATCAAATCAACCAACTAGCTCTGCGTCAGAATCACACTTCGTCTCAGAGTGTACCCCGTATTGAAATCAAGCTTCGCCTCGGGATATCTACCTTCCTTGCCGGAATTATGCTCCGCCTCGGAATCAAATTAACCAACCAGTTCTGCGTCGGAATCACACTTCGTATCAGAGTGTACCCCGTGTTGAAATCAAGCTTCGCCTCGGGATATCTACCTTCCCTGCCGGAATTATGCTCCGCCTCGGAATCAAATCAACCAACCAACTCTGCGTCGGAACCATACTTCGTCTCAGAGTGTACCCCGCGTCGAAATTAAGCCTCGCCTCGGTGTATCTGCCTTCCCTGTCGAAATTACGCTTCGTCTCGGAATCAAGTTAGCCAACAAGCTCTGCGCCGGAATCATGCTCCGTCTCAGAATGTACCCCGTGTCGAAATCAAGCTTCGCCTCGGTGTATCTGCCTTCCCTGTCGGAATTATGCTTCGGCTCAGAATCAACCAACGACCTCCTCGTCGGAAGTATGCTCCGCCTTGGAATCAAGTCAACCAGCAAGCTCTGCGTCGGAATCATGCTTCGTCTCAGAATGTGCACCCCGTGTCGAAATAATGCTTCGCTTCGGTGTATCTGCCTTCCCTGTCGAAATTATGCTTCGTCTCGAAATCAAGTCAGCCAACAAGCTCTGCGCCGGAATCAAGCTCCATCTAGGAATGTACTCTGTGTCGAAATCATGCTTCGCCTCGGAGTATATGCCTTCCCCGTCGGAATTATGCTTCGCCTGGGAATCAACCTCTGCATCGAAATTATGCTTCGGTCAGAATGTCTGCCGCGCTTCGGAATAATGCTCCGAATCCTGGAATCATGCTCCGTTCTTCGGAACGATGTTCCGGACCCTGCAATCATGCTCCGCTCATCGGAATGATGCTCCGATCCTCCGGAATCATTCTCCGCTCTTCGGAATGATGCTCCGAACCCTGGAATCATCCTCCGCTCATCGGAATGACGCTCCGATCCCCTGGAATCATGCTCCGCCCATCGGAATGATGATCCGATCCCCTGGAATCATGCTCCGCCCTTGGGAATGATGCTCCGATATCTGGAATCATGCTCCGCTTATCGGAATGATGCTCCGATCCCGGAATTATGCTCCGACTCTTCGGAAAGATGCTTCGATCTTTTGAATCATGCTTCTACTCTTCGGAATTATGCTTCTACTCTTCGGAATGATGCTCCGACCTAGGAATTATGCTCCGCAAATCGGAATGATGCTCCGATCCCTGGGAATCATGCTCCCCGGGATGATGCTCCGCCCCTGAAATGATGTTCCACCTCGAAGCCCAACTTCAAGATCCATCAATTTCATGCACACGACTCAAAGGTGCGGTGTGCATTTATTGATGGGGGCACTTTGTTGAAGTCGAAAATTGCACCCCGGTTGACCAAGTCAAAGTCAAAGTTAACCCCTAAGCCAAGTGGGCCCATGCCCAGGTCGAGTCCGAACATGAAGCGGCCGACCCTCTCTCATGCCAAAATGAAATCATGTAATAAATAATTTTTATGTAATTTTTTATGTATGAATGTATGCAAAATGGGCATAAAGCCAAATTTTTGTAAAGCCCATGGCTTATGTGCAAAAATAAAGCCACATGAGCCATGGGATGGGCAAAATGCCATTTTTGCAAAGCCCCAGGGGCTATATGTAAATATGTAAGCCTATAAAAGGCAACATGATGAATAAAAAAAGGATATACTTTCATTCTCTCAAAAACCTAGGGTTTGTATTTCTTTCCCTTTTCTGAAGGTCTCAAAGCTTCTTCTTTCTTCTGAATTAAATCAAGAGTCTTACTCTTCCTTTTCAAAAATAAAATAGTTTTTCACCATTAAACCCACAAAGGGGAACTTGGATCTATCTTTAGATCCCCAAAAGGAGAGATTTTGAGATCTCACATCTCTTGATCTTCAAGATCCAGCTAACAGAGGAGGAAGAAGAAGAACCGCTTTCACAAAACCCTAGAAAACAAAAGGAAACACACTCAGGAGTCCAACTCCTCTCTGATTTCTCTTCCAAGAAATTTTTTTTAGGAAAAAAGCCTCTTTTTCTCGCCGGCGCTTAAGCACAGAGCGCCCGCGTGCCGACACGTGGCACGCTTGCGTTCAAGCGCTTAACGTTCAAGCGCAAGTCGCCCACGTGGCGACACGTGGCGCGCTTGCGCTCGAGCGCAAGTCACCCCGGTGCCGACATATGGCGTGCTTGCGCTCAAGCCCCCAGCGCTCAAGCGCAAGTCACCCCCGTGTCGACGCGTGGCGCACTTATGCTCAAGCGCCTAAAGCTCAAGCGCAAGTCGCCCCCGTGCCGACACGTGGCGCACTTGCGCTCGAGCGTCGGGCGCCGAAGCGCAAAGCACCCATGTGCCGACACGTAGCGCGCTTGCGCTTAAGCGCCCAGCATTCAAGCGCAGAGCGCCCACGTGCCGACACGTGGAACTCTAGTGCCTGAGCGCACAGCGCCCAAGGTGCTGCCCCCACGCATCCTTTGGATGCATTTTCTTCCCTTTTTCCTTATATATATACATATGTATACATATGTACACACACACACATACTCCACGACACTGTCCCTGTTAGAAAAAAATTTCTAACGGGGCGCTGCCCCGCACCCCGCAAGGGGGCTGCTAGCGCCCTTGACCCTCGGCCCGCTATTCGGGTAGCGGGACCCCCGTAAAAACTCTGCGTGGCTCCTGAAATATCCATGCCCCCCTCCAAAACAAAACACACGTACACTGCACATTGAGTTCGCATGGACAGTTTAACCCGTCAATCGGAGGTTCCCTCGCCCCAAAGGCGAGGGGTAATTAACGGCAGCTTAGTCCGCGGCTGCCGGAGATTCGGATCCCCACAATCAATAAACCCCGGCCTACCCCAGGCAGGGGGAATCTGTAGTACGCCTGACAAGCGCGCGCGTATTCCCATCTCAATGGGGTGACGAAAAACACCCTACAGGTGGCTAGCTGGCCGTTTGAAATGTGGGGAATTGACATAATCGGGCCCATTGAACCATCATCGTCCAGAGGACATCGATTCATTTTGGCTACAACTGATTACTTCTCTAAATGGGCATAAGCAGTACCACTAAGAGAAGTGAAGACGGAGAATATCCTCCATTTCTTCAAGACACACATCATTTATCGTTTCGGCACTCCGCGACAGATTATCTCCGATAACGGGCCAGCCTATAGAAGCCACAAGATCAGCCGCTTCACACAACAACATAACATAGACTGGAGATACTCTTCGGTCTATAATTCCCGAGATAACAGTCTAACTAAGGCTTTCAACAAGACCTTAACGAAGATCGTGAAAAAGATGGTGTCTCGAAATAAGAGGGACTGGCACGAAAGACTGCATGAAGCTCTCTGGGCGTATCGAACTACGTTCAAAACAACCATGAACACAACGCCGTATGCATTGGTATTCGGCACAGAAGCGATACTCTCCCTCGAGATAGAGTTACCCTCTCTACGATTGGCGGTTCACTACAAGCTAACAGACGAAGAAAATGCTCACCTTCGGCTTGAGGAGCTCGACGCCCTTGATGAAACCCGGCTCATGGCGCAACAAAACTTAGAGGCTTATAAAGCGAAGATGACGCGTTCATATGAGAGACTGACTAGGCCGAGGACATTCCGCCAAGGCGAACTCGTGCTAGTGGTCAAAAGACCTATGATCCCCAATCGTACCAAACGGGGGAAATTCGAGCCGAACTATGAAGGCCCGTATATCGTAGACAACGTCTACCAGGGTGGAGCCTATCTACTCATGGACATGCATGGTGAAAGACCTTTCAGGCCAATAAATGGTCGCTTCCTGAAAAAATACTACGCCTGACGAGTCACGGCCTAGGTCAACGATAGATGACGACGCCTATGTCCGCTCGCTATCTTCCTAAGCCCAAACTTTATAAGTAGTAGCTGGCTTTCGGACCGAAACGTTCTTAAACTAACGATGGGCCGCTATGTCCTAAAACTGGCCATTGACCGAGACGTCGATAAATTACTACGGATCGTAGCATCCCAAGGCTAACACAAAAAAATATAATAAAAAAAATAATAAAAAAGAAGAAGAAAAAAGAAGACGGTATGTCCGTAAGCAAAATGGGCACGGATGAAAACCCGAAAGGGCTCCGTGAGTAAAAACAGCAGGACTACCGGCGAGTTTTGTGAAAACCTGAAAGGGCGCAATCTCGTTAAAAGACACTTGCAAGGTCCTCTCGACCTTGTGAGGAGAAAATACCTGCGTGAGATCCTTACGACTCACAAGAGAGCAACACACTAAGGGATCCCCACGATTCCTAAGGAGAAGTTATACTTACGAGATCCTCACGACTTGTAAGGAGAATTCGCCTTTGAGACCCTCACGGCTCACAGGGTTCAAAATCCTTAAGCTACAGAGATATAAACCTGTTCTTAAGCCATCCCAACCTCTAATGTTGCCCTACAAGCGGTTCAATGCTGACCCTTGTATACAATCCACGGGCACGAATAAACATTTCCCTAACAAAGTTCCACCAGAGACTGAGGATATGCTCACACGGTGAACAACCCTTGTAAGTCCTCTCGACTTATAAGGAGAAAACACTCTTGTAAGATTCTTACGACTTATAAGAGACCATACACTTAAGACTCCTCACGATTTTTAAGGAGAAAACGCATTTACGAGATCCTCACGACTCGTATGGAGAAATACCTTCATGAGACCCTTACGGCTCATGAAGTTAAAAGCCTTAGTCAACAGGATCTTAACCCTGTTTACTAAGCCACCTTTGTTCGACATCGACAGAGGCAAATGATGATTCGCTCCTGGAAATATCCCAGTTGTAGCGATGCTGATGCCTAAATCGGTATCAAATACCAAACTCACAGCGAAAAGCCAGCGATCTACGAATGCATATGAAATAGTCGAAATGATAGGGCAACTTGCAACAAAATCAGCAAGTAAAAGTGTATGCATACAAAATAGCCAAAATTTTTGGGCAACTCACAATAAAAAGAAGCGAGTAAATAAAACAAATAGACGAAATGATAGAGCATCGCGGAAAGAAAAATATATAAAATGAAACTTTTTGCCCTACAGGTGATCGATCCCTGTATACAATCAGGGGCACAAACGAAGTGGGAACCATACCTTCCCACTAGGCTCCATCAGAAGGAGAGCCAAGTCTCGACAGTTCATCTACAACCTAGAGATCACCAACAGCGTTCCTCCTCATTCCAGCAGGATTCAGACACGACAATCAACCCTGGAGCCATGGAAAAGTCCCTACTCCGAATCTCGACGGTTCACAGACAGCCTAGAGACCACCTCGATATTCATCTCATTACAACAGACGCAACATCAGCAAAGCGGAACCATGGCAATTCCCAGTTCCATGATTCGGCGGTGCACAGACAACCGAGAGTCAACCCCCGACTCCGTGAAATGCGGATAAAGTCAACTCCTGACTTCGTGAAATACGTATAAAGTCAACCAATCCTGGTCATGTGGAACACAGCTTATGTTGATCCTGACCCCGTGGGAAGCGTCCACAGCGGATCCTGGTCCTTGTGGAACACGGCTTATGTCAATCCTGACCCCGTGGGAAGCATCCAGAGCAAATCCCGGTCCTTGCGGAACACGGCTTATGTCAATCCTGACCCCGTGGGAAGCATCCAGAGCAAATCTTGGTCCTTGCGGAACACGGCTTATGTCAATCCTGACCCCGTGGGAAGCGTCCAGAGCGGATCCCGGTCCTTGCGGAACACGGCTTATGTCAATCTTGACCCTGTGGGAAGCATCCAGAACAAATCCTGGTCCTTGCGGAACACGGCTTATGTCAATCCTGACCCCGTGGAAAGCGTCCAGAGCGGATCCTGGTCCTATGGAACACGGCTTATGTCAATCCTGACCCTGTGGGAAGCGTCCAGAGCGGATCCTGGTCCTGTGGAACACGGCTTATGTCAATCCTGACCTCGTGGGAAGCATCCAGAGAAAATCCTGGTCACGTGGAACACGGCTTATGTCAATCCTGACCCTATGTGAAGCATCCAGAGCAAATCCTGGTCACGTGGAACACGACTTATATCAATCCTGACCCCGTGGGAAGCATCCAGAGAGGATCATGGTCCTTGCAGAACACGGCTTATGTCAATCTTGACCCCGTGGGAAGCATCCAGTGCAAATCCTGGTCACGTGGAACACGGCTTATGTCAATCCTGACCCCGTGGGAAGCGTCCAGAGCGGATCCTGGTCCTTGCAGAACACGACTTATGTCAATCCTGACCCCGTGGGAAGCATCCAGAGCAAATCCTGGTCACATGGAACATGGCTTATGTCAATCCTGACCCTGTGGGAAGCGTCCAGAGCGGATCCTGGTCCTTGCGGAACACGGCTTATGTCAATCCTGACCCCGTGGGAAGCATCCAGAGCAAATCCCGGTCACGTGGAACACATCTTATGTCAATCCTGACCCTGTGGGAAGCGTCCAGAGCGGATCCTGGTCCTTGCGAAACACGGCTTATGTCAATCCTGACCCCGTGGGAAGCATCCAGAGCAAATCCTGGTCATGTGGAACACGGCTTATGTCAATCCTGACCCCATGGGAAGCGTCCAGAGCGGATCTTGGTCCTTGCGGAACACAGCTAATGTCAATCCTGACCCCGTGGGAAGCGTCCAGAGCGGATCCTGGTCCTTGCGGAACACGGCTAATGTCAATCCTGACCCCGTGGGAAGCGTCCAGAGCAGATCCTGGTCCTGTGGAACACGGCTTATGTCAATCCTGACCCCGTGGGAAGCATCCAGAGCAAATCCTGGTCACGTGGAACACGGCTTATGTCAATCCTGACCCCGTGGGAAGCGTCCAGAGCGGATCCTGGTCCAGTAAAACACGGCTTATGTCAATCCTGACCCCGTGGGAAGCATCCAGAGCAAATCCTGGTCCCATGGAACACGGCTTATGTCAATCCTGACCCCGTGGGAAACGTTCAGAGCAACCTCCTGACTCCGCGAAATGCAGATAAGGTCAACCCCTGACTCCGTGAAATGCGGATAAAGTCAACCCTCGACTTCCCCGTCAGGGCAATTCTTTGATTCGGGGGCAAGTCAACTCATCAATCACTGACGGGTCCTCTCGACTTGTAAGGAAGAAAATTCTCTTCTGAGATCCTTATGACTCTCAAGAGATAATACACTTAGGAATCCTCACGATTCTTAAGGAAAAATTACACTTACGAGATCCCCACGACTCGTAAGGAGAAATACCTTTATGAGACCCTCACGGCTCATAAGGTTGGAAAGCCTTAAGAGGCAGATCTAAACCTGACTCCTAAGCCATCGCTGTCCTGCAAGAAGATCAAAATAGATGCATTTACTAAAAGGGACACACCACCATGAAGCAAAATATGTCTTTTATTCATGAATCAAAATGAATACAGAGTACAATTTATAAAAGAATCAAAAAAATACTCTCATTCAGGAGTATGTACAAAAGAGGAATAAAAAATATACAATTCTTCAAGCCGGCGGACGATTTAATAGATTTTCCAATTCATCCTTTTTCCGCTGGGCCTCGGCCTCATGATTCATTATCGCTAAGAGTCGGGCCTCCGCTTGAGACTGCTGAGCCTGGTATCAGGCAAGCCGACTTTCAAGCTCTTTTTCGGTAACTTTATGAGCTTAGACCATTTTACGAGTGAAAATGATGGCTTTATCAATGGCTACTACCTCTCTGATAGCTTCTTGAAGCACCCGCCAAAGTTCATACGCACGAGTGGTCTTGACCGTAAGATTAGCTTGAAGTTCCCCCAGCGCAGTTGAAGCCAGCTTCCTCTCCGAAAACTTTCGGCTGAGCCTCTTCTCACTTGACAGCATATTTGTGGCGCACCGTTTGATCAGCCCCCGTATGCTCGCCTTTGCAGCCACAACCTCTGAAGGAAGATGTGTACATTCAAGAATATGCAAACAAGCCTCCACCCGATGACAAAACTCAACCCAGACTTGCACCAATGTTTCGTTGGGGTAAGCAGCAAGAAAGGGGAGAGAAATGTTGGCTTCGGCGGCAAATTCTTCGGCCGTGACCAAACTACCAGCACGAAGGTCTTCGATCAAAGCTGACAAGGAGTGAAGGTTTAGCTTTGCCATCCGTTCCGAGGCACGTAGAGCGTAGGGGCCGGGCGGCCTGATAATGCGAGATTCCAACGTGGTAAGAACTGGCAGAGCTGTTAAGATTCATAAAAAGAAATCAGCGAGACTCGCAAGCGAAGAGCACGTAGAACAGCGTTGAAACTTTACTTACCCACAGTCATGCAAGAAGGGTCTGAAGGGTCCCCAGGCCCGTCAAGAATCTCAACTTCGTCATCAGCTTCCAGAACTGCAAAAGGCATCAATATCGTTATACAAAATAATAATAATGCCGTGAGAAGAAGGCAAATAAGACTAACCCTGCCCGGAAGAGAGGACGATGCGTTGAGGGGATATCGCCTGCGGAGCAGCCATCTCTAACAGACTCTGAAAAGACTTCCTGGGGGACAAGTCCACAATGGACGCCGCCAATCCGCGCAATTCTGAGAAGACAGAAAGGTTCAGATAATGGAGAGATTATTAATATAAAATATAGAAGGCTACCTTCGATGCTCCTCCCACTCTGGACTGGAGGGATAGCAGCTTCGGCGGCCTCCTCCATGCCCCCAGGCACATCTCGGGGACGTGAGCCGGTATAACAACTTCCAACTGAGGAGCGGTGGCCACCACTGCAGGCTCCAATGAAAGGACGGTAGCCTCAACTACCTGTCCCCTAGTCTCCAGGCCGTCCTCAGAAAGATCCATCGAATCCGCGGCCGATGAAGATGCCTCTTCCCGGGGAGCAAGCACCGGGGGAACGGGAGTCACCGAGGGGAGCTCCGTGGTAGGAACAACAGTTGTATCGACCCCCTCCACACTTACTAGTGTCTCATCGGGGATATTTGCGGAATCCATAGTCAAGGCACGACTCGAACTCAGATCCTCTGCCATTGCCGAAGTCCCTGCAAAGTTTTCGCGAAGATAAGGATATATATATATATATATATATATGAGCAGTGCAAAATATTATGAAAAGATATATGAGTATATCAATGCGCAAAGGAGCCTGTAGTATGGCCTTTTCAAGCCGACGTTCCTTCTCAAGAATTCGTGCTCGCCGGGGTACGAGGGAAGACTCGTGGCCACCAGTCCACAGTGACAATGCATCTTCGGCATCGTCCGAGATAGGCTGCTTAAGGACTCTCTCGCCTCCCTCTTCTAAAGGACCTATAAATACTCGCCGTATTGATGGAGGATCTTTGTAGAAGATGACGGCAGGATAAGGCCTCTTCGGAACCCTTACATTCTCAGCTTCATCCTGGGAGCATCTTATAGCCTCAGCCAATTGCGCGGCTTCCTCGGCAGATGAACCGGGAAAAAGAAGACCACCATCCGGCTCTTGCATGGCTATTGGCTTGTCCTGAAGAATGGGCTCGGATTCCACTAAAAGGTCGAGCAGATTGGTAACCGTCTTCCTTCGCCTCTTGGACTCGGAACTAACACCAGAAGACGATCGCTTCTTTCCCCTCGGTGCTTTAGTACGACGTTGACCCACTTCGTCTTCAGTGTATTCTCTCAGCGGTGCTACCGATGAGGACACTGCCATTGCTGACGCTGCAGCTAATGATACTGCTACTGGTGCCTTATTGGCCCTTGATTGAGCTTTAGTGCGCAGCGGCATACCAGCTGTGGGAGTTAGATCCACTTCCGCCACCTCAAGAATAAGCACGACACCAGTATCTCTTAAGGGAGGGCGAACCACTGCCCGCGGTCGCGGCGGGACTCCCGTAGCTTGGATCGGAGTGGGAGCCCTATATCCAAGGAGCATCCTCCTCTCCTCAACAATAATGGGACTGACTCGGTGGAGGTACCAGCCTGTGAAAGCCCCCACACATCGAGGAATGTAGTCAGCCTCGGGAATCACGAAGCGAGAGCCGGTGTTCAGCCGCATGAAGTGATGAGCGGCGTCACGAACAACTTCCGACAACGGGTTGGGCTCCACTGTAAATGCCTCAAAGGGGACACCCTGGTCATATCCCAGTTGCCGAGCAAAGCGGTATGGGTTGTACCGCATAAAAAGGGCCACACCGTTTTGACGAATCACCAGAGAACCCGGTCTAATCGAATATAAGTGCATGGCTTCCTTGGGCTTCAGGGAGGGTGCTCCCTTTTTTGACAAGTCAAAAAGCTGCTGAATCGGTCCTGAAGGAGTAGAGAGGATTCGATCGTTAAATACCATCCCACCCACATTGGCATAAGGATTAAGCAGCACACGAATAGCTCCGGACTGAGTCGGATCAGGAGCAGAAGCGTCCACCAACCTCATGAGCCGCGGAAAAGTGTAGGCATCATAAAAGCTGGGTCTCTGATGCGTGGCAAATTCCCCTAGCACGTGCATCTCAATCCATGACGTAAAGTAATGAAGAGAGAAACTCACTACGTTCACGCCTGGGGTTGAGGTATTAGTTGCAGCACTTAGCCCATGATACAGATGCGCTAGCCCCGCAATGCCCACGTCTAGTCGCGTCCCTCCGGCGATGCGATGAGCTGGGTAAATGACCGAAGCTCTCATGAATAGACGGTGCGTTGGAATAACGAACCAACTGAGCCAGACACTGATAAAACCCATGAAGAAAGTCTCTTCATCTATGCCAGGAGCTGCGATCGACTCAAAAGGTACAGCCGACAGGATTGGAATATAGAACTGCGGCAAATCCTCTTCTTTAGCCGGTAGCTTATTTAGACCGAACCCGAAGAGGTCATTGATATTCATGAACTTTGGAGCCGTCTTTGATATAACGTCTCTCGCGAAGGAAGAAGGCGATAAAACTTTTGAAAGTGACGCCCTGTTCCTCTGACTCTGTGAACAGCTTCTCAAAAATGCAAAGAGCCTTGATTAGACTTGGGTGCTTGTGCCGGACGGCATTTTCAGTCGACAAGCCGTCAAGCATAGCAGGCTCAACTTCGAAAACATACTCATCAGGAGGCAACAGTTCTTCATAGAGCGTCCCCCTGATCGGCAACCCCGAGATTTCGTGAAACTCTTCCAGAGAAATTGTAACTTCGCGGTCCCCTAGCAAGAAGGTGTTGGTAGGAAGATTCTATTGATTTAGGAAAGCCTTAACCCACCAGACATGGGGGGACTGATAGTGGAAGAGAGATGCGTACACCGCCTGATAGAGCCCGACCCTTTGCAGTCGCGCACGATGGGCAGACAGAATATAACGAGCCCAGATAAGGTAGCCCTTGGGATGTCGAGGAGTAAGCCTTATTTTGTAAACCTTTCCCCAGGGCTGGGCTTCACCTTGGCAGATACGACGCCCTAAGATTTCTATAGCCGGCACAGGATGGTTTGGAATCCCAGTTGTCAACGGCTTAAGCCGTCCCGTAGGGGTCCAATTCAACATCTCCACAGTAAAGGCGGTTCGTGGACGCTCCATTGGCAAAAATGGGTAGGTAAGCCATGTTGGTATCTTGCAAAGGAAGCTGCGGCGGCCCCGAATGATATGCCCATACCAGGTCCCCCATAAAATCAAATTGGTGCAATTAGGGTCGTGAGCTCTAATCATCGCCATCACCTCCTCATCAGACGGTGACTGAGGAAAGGCAGCCTCCGAGCGGGTGAAAGGGAAGTATGGAAGAGAAGCCATTGTTCCTGAAACAAAGGAAAGGAAACTGTTAATGAAGCCCACACGTGTATATATATTTATAAATGTATATATATAAAAACACAGTGGAAGAAAGAGACAAACTTATGTTATGGGACCATTGGTTACAAAACACAGGGGCCCCACAAAATCAAGATGGCGGCTCACTAATGATGAGGCAGGTAATCATTATAAGAACAAAAGGAAGATTCTCAATAAATGAACAGTGGATTTCAAACAACTCTACACATTCCCCAAGGAGAAAACCCACTGCAAGAACTCTATGCAAATCACGAAGAATCTCTCAGGAAACATTTTTGCAAAGAACAATTCAAGGCAAGAAAATCCCAAGATGTTCTCTGTGAAGAACTAAGTTCTTTAGAGAAATTAAATTTCTTTTGAATAGAGGAATTAAATTTCCAGCAATTTTTTGCAGAGCTATACCCTTTGGAATGGAATTAAATTCCAGAGAGAAGACAAGCATCACCATCGATCCTTGAGATCAGAGAAGCCCTAACAAAAGGGGTTTATTATTTAAAGATTGAACATTTTTTTTGGAAAGATGGCTTCTTGTTAAAGGAAAAAACCCTTGGTGTGGATTTAAAATCCAAAGAAATTTTCTACAAAAAGTTCTTCGGCCGTTCAAGATCCTCACCTGAAAAAGAAAATCTTTTGTTGACAGAGTTAAACTCTGGAAATCTTTGAAATAGAGAACTGAGCTCTGGGAAAGATAATTAAATTCTCAAAAGAAAACGAGTAAGGAAGAAGATGGAAAAAGTGGAGACGCCTTTAAAGAGACACCTGCATTTATAAGATGTGATGGGAAACGGTTCATCTACCCCCTTCCTTAAGCAGATCCAACAGCCACAAAGAGTTACAGCGTTGCACTCACGTGCAAACATGTGAGAACAACGCTGTGGGGGTATTTGTTCCTTCATAAAATATCAGGAAAACCCCCATGGGGCATCACGTGCCCACACGTGACCAAGGGTCATGTGTTGACACGTGATGGTTTTCTGGGGACTCTGTTATAATAGAACTGAATTTTAATAAAAAGGGATCACGTGCCCACACGTGATGGACCTTTAAACCTAATGAAAAAGGATTAAAAGATATAATACAACAGCAGGGAATACTTCAATGGGGCATCACGTGCCCACACGTAACCAGAGGTCACGTGCAGACACGTGATGAGTTCTTAAGCTCTCTGATTAATAGAATTAAATTCTAATTAAATAATCAATTAAAGGGGTCACGTGCCCGTACGTGATAGGTCTTTAAGCCCACTGAAGATATAATAAAACAACAAGGAAAGACCCCAATAGGGCATCACGTGCCCACACGTTACCAAGGGTCACGTGCTGACACGTGATAATTCCTGAGTTCTGTATAACAACAGAATTAAATTCTGGTTAGAAGCTTAATCAGGGGGCATGTGTCGACACGTGATGGGATCCTAAGATCTCTGAAATAATAGAATTAAATTCTAATTAAGAGGGAATCGAGAACCCTAACTAGAAAAATATTTCTCTAAATCTTTCCAAACAAAAAAGATTGTGCTTTGTAAAGTGAAACACTATTGGATTAAAAATCCAATGGTGATTAAAAATCACCAATTTATAGAAAGATTCTATGTAAGGAAATATTTCCCTAAAATTCACCAAGAATAACAAACAGCATATCTTTTGGATTAGAAATCCAATGGTGAATAAAATTCACTGAGTGATCTAAAAGATCATGTTGGTTACAAAATCAATTAAAATCTTTCAATGAAAGATTGACTAAACAAACTGCTTCTTTTCTTTCTCCTATAAATAGGAGCCTAGAAGAGAAGAGGAGGGGCTTTTTTTTGGGAGATACAAGAACAGAGAGAAAAAAGAAAAGAATTTAATTCTCTAAAGAGAAAAGAAAATTTCCTCAGAAGAGAAACGCTAGGTGAGAAAGGTAAAGAGATCATAAGCTCCACAAAACAAAAGGAGAATTTAATTCTCAAATTAAGAGTTTAACTCTTCTGAATAAGAATTTAGTTCTTCCTTTTGGTTGAAGATCTGTAGAAGCAGATCTCCCCACAAGTTGAGAATTTAATTCTCATCGTGGAGATTCTGCCATGCAGATCCAAAACTTAGAGGGAGAATTGAGTTTAGGGAATTTAATTCCTTCAAATACTTAGGAATTTAATTCTCATCGGGGAGATTCTGCTATGCAGATCCAAAACTTAGAGAGAGAGTTGAGTTTAAAAGAATTTAATTCTTCCATCTATATAGGAATTTAATTCCTCTAAATAAAATTAGGGTTTTACCCTATAAAAGAATTTAATTCTTAAAAAAGAGATTTAACTCTCCATGCACGTAAAGAGATCAGTACCCAACCTGGTCACGTGGTAACATGCGACCCTCATCCTCAATGAGTAGAAAAGAATGAACAAGACTAGGTCACGTGCTCACACGTGACCCTTGACTAACACTTTTTTAAAAGGGCAAATGAGGGGAAACAGAGAAATTAATACCCAATACATTGGCACTATCACGTGTCCACACGTGATGATTGCAAAGGCCAAGTGTTTAACACTTATTTACAGATTTTGAGATTAAAATAAAAGAGGTTTGGCCCAATTCTCAGGCGCCTCACATGACCCACGTGAGTACCTCATTTTTAGTGTTTAACACTATTTTGAGCGTTTTTGTCCCTAGTGTTTAACACTATTTAAATGCATCACGCGGGAACACGTGACCGCCAGATATGTGCTAGTGTTTAACACTATTTTCAAACCAGTCTTAGCCTAAATTGGCCAAATCTTCTAAAGGCAAGACTCCCCTTTGACTGTGTAACACCCGAGCCCAATGCAACTATTTTCAGTTACTGTTTGAGCATAATGTGGTACTCATTTCATTTAACTTGCTTGTTTATTGCTTACTGTAAAATTTACCCAGCAAAGTCATTTCTACATATAACAAATTTTGGCATCTGAAATAAAATTGAAAATACTCATCTTGGCCTACTTGACACCCCTAGCTTCGTGGTAGCGTCTGTGCATTGTGTTCTCGTCCCGTTCAGTGAAACGGGCGAGTTTGGACGGCTACGCGCGCGTACATGTGTCCGTTTTGGGGGTATGCTTTTTAATCATAAAACACTTAATTTTAAAATTTGGATCCCGCTTAAAATCCTATTATTTCAATTTCTAATTTTTGGATTCGACCCGGGTGCGATTTGGAAATGTTTTATTTGGCGCCAAAATCCTAAATTTAATATTATTAAAACCATCGCATATATTTTTCTAACTAACCTGATATCTTACTGTTCATTACCTATCTTTTAAATCTTTAAATTAACCTATATATATATCCTACTGTTCCTTAAAATGTTTTGAATCTTTAATTAATATTTAAACCAAACTAACGATTTCTCTTTAGCCAATCGCGTTCCTTTTAATTCTGTGGGTCCCCACCTGCAGCTCTCTCTCTCTCCCTCTCCACTTTTTCTCTCTCCCTCTCTCATATATTCTCTCGTACTTCTCTTTATCATTCTTTCTCTTCTTGCTTCATGTCTCGTTTCTCTTTTTTTTAACTGTTCTTTTGTTGCCGGAATTCCGTCGTGCCGGTGACGCTTCTCGACGTTCCAGCGAGGTACCCAGACCCATGTGGTGCCTTTATTCGTCGTTTGGGGTTCATTCTGTGAACCGTGCGCCCGTCGCGAGTTTTCCCCGCCGACGGTTAACGTTCCGTTTTCCCGATTCGCGACCCATCGAGGCAAGTTAATCTTGCTACATGCTATATAATTCATTTTATACCTATTTAAATAAATACCATACCTATAGTTTAAATCTAGTGCCCCATGTTTAATTTTATAACGTTTCGATGTTCCGTTTGCATCCGTTTATATCATATTAAATCTAGATCATGAAAACTTATCTTGTGACATACTAGATTACATTATACTGCAACCATATCATTTAAAATATATGTCATCGTAATATTTATTATTATTATCTTTAATTAGTTTATAATCTTCATTTTATAATTTATACATTTGAAAATCTTATAGTTTACACATGAAAAGTCGTTGAAAAAAAGGATATGACAAATCTGAAATTTACTGTACACCTTACCTTATAAAATTCATTATAAATCATAGAAAATCATTAGTATACGTTCTTTAGTTCGTTACGAAGCTAACTCAGAATACTATAACTCTATGAAATATTTACTTGCAAAATAAATTGTTTAAATAACATAAAATGCAAATGAATATGTCTTTAAACTGCTGTCCAGGCAAATTCCAGCAGCAAACTTTCAACTTCGGATGTTTATAACTTTTTGTAGGCACAACTTGAGATATTTATACTTATAAAAATGAAAACCTTATTGAATTATCTTTGTTTTGGTATAAGACACGTCCCTTTTGGAGAACGTTTGTTATTTTTAAGCTATTTTACAAATTAGGGTGACGCTGAATTTCTGAACGGAACCTTCTTGTGCATGATTAATCAATACCACTTTTATAGTTATTAATCGCTTTGAATATGCTATCCATATTAATATTATTATATCAATATTTATATCACATATTGCTTAGTTGTATATCCCACATTACCATTTTATAGTTTTATAACTTTTTGGATACCCGTTTGCATCCATCGCATTTAAGATACATATAATTGCATCCATAGATCACATTACTACATAATAATGTGATATTAACACTCCATGTTTAATAAATTGCATCCTAATTAATATTGGAACTATAAATGTAACCCTAATGGATAACTGTGCATCCATATCCTTGAAATTATATCTATTTGCATATCATATTACATGTTCCAGTTTATTGTTCTGATAGTACTCATGCTTGTTTATTTATACACATGCTTATGTCAGTTTGATTATGAGCACCCATATGACATCTTGTGCTTCCTGACATGACCTGTTACACTTCCTATTTGACATGATATGCTACTGTACACTGCTTGACTTGACCGGATGTACCATGACCTGACCCGATACATGATCCTGTGTCTAATGCCAACAAACCTGACATGTAGTCCTTACGGACCGTTCCTGTTGTCTATCCAGACAAATCTGCACCTACTTGATCCTGTGTTGGCATTAGTTCTTAATTACGGAATACCTGACTTGAACACATAACTTTGGGGGTATGGGGAAATCAAAAGTGTAAACTAAAGTGTAACTTAAAAGGGTATTACTTGATCCGTGGTCCCGGGGGGTAACTGGACAGAGCCATTCGTGACTCGTACATCTTGATCCGTGGTCCCGGGGGGTAACGGGACAGAGCCATTCGTGACTCTTACATCTTGATCCGTGGTCCTGGGGGGTAACGGGACAGAACCACTCTTGGTTCATATATTCTTGATCCGTGGTCCCGGGGGGTAACGGGACATATCCTTTGAGTTACATGGAGGATTACATTAATTGATTTCAAACAAACTTTAGAGTAGACAACCCAGTAGCACAGTTTAGATTGATCACTGCACGTCACATACACTGATACACTTCACTGTTATACATCCCTGTTGACTTGTTCCTATTTATGATTCATGCCTGCATATCTCGTGTATCCTGTTCATTTATTATTGCTTGATGTTATGACGCGCTGACGTCTGGGTTTTGCATGGCCCAGATCCTCTACCTTTGTTGCAGACTGATCAGGAGTTTTGCCGCTGTTAGATCGAACGGTAGGGATCATGTCGGTATCCGGTCTTACTTTCCAGGTGTTTATTTGATCTTTTGCTTCCGCATACTTTAGCATTTCTTGACTCTTTTACTCTGGCTTATGGACATGTATTAGATAGTTAGTTTACTTTCCTGTTCTTGATATCTCTACAGCCGTAATGTGACTGTGGAAGGATTTTTCCTAACCACAGGTAGCATGGTTGGCTATGTCACATGCCTATTTTAGCGTACTCTGGGAAGCGGGGCGTGACATGGTTCTTTGGTATCAGAGCCATAGGATAGTCGGGTTGATTCTTTTGTAGTTGGGTGTTGTACCCAATACACGAATCAGAATACCCGTGTTTAGGAAACATGTCCTGCCACCTTACCGTTTACCATTCTTGAATCACATTCTTCCTGATTATATCTTTTACGATCTGCAAACTTTCTTTGCATATCGACTCGAAACCTGATTCCTTGTTATCTCTAGGACTTAGGCGACTTGGGTAGAGTTATGTAATTGTGGCTATGATACCGCGGCATAGTTACAATGGGGCACTCTATTTAAGTATCTTGGAGTTCTAGCCTTGATCTATTTTCAGAATCTATCATCATGCTAATGTTGGGTGTTTTGAGTTCAGGAATATGGCCGGTAAGAATTTGAAGACGTACCAAGGCGTGTGGACAAAGCCGCCATGCTTGGAGTGATAAGGGGAATGCTGGAGAATCAAAAGAAATAGACCGAGCTGATCCAGCAGCAAGCGGACTCGTTTCAGGAAGGTTTGCAGATCGTTCAGCAGTTTGTGAACAATGTTGGAGCTAAACCAGTTGACCGAGTAGGGACAGTAGCAGATTTCAGACGTTTGGGTCCGTATACATTTACTGGATTGGAGGAGCCGTTGCCAACAGAGCAGTGGCTAGTTGACACAGAGAATTTTCTTATTGCGGCACAGATTCCAGATGAGAAAGAGTTGATGTGGTACGCATTCAGTTAGTGGATTACGCCCGAGAATGGTGGCTTGTAGAAGAGAACCGTTTGCCCAAGCCGATCAAGTGGGCGGATTTTTCGAAGAGTTTCCTGGAGAAGTTCTTCCTGTGGACTGCACGGGAGGAAATGGAAGAGAAGTTCATCGGACTAAAGAAGAAGGGAGCACCCATAGATGTGCATGCAGCAGAATGGACGAGACTCAGTAGTTTCGCTGGACCTTTAGTTACCAACGATGCAGACAGGGCACGGAGGTTCATGCGCAGCCTGGACGTGGACATCCAGAGGCAGATTGTCTCCCTGGGTTTGACCACTTTCTCACAAGTACTTGCGGCAGCCGAGAGCAGCAGAGTTTATCTGGGATGAAGGGGAGTTTTTCTGTCGGGCCAGTCGAGTTTAGGGCTAGGCCGACAAATAATATTCTTGCATCAATGGAAGTGATGAAAGTGAAGAGCCGGCTGTTGTTCGTGATTTTATGGACGTGTTTGAAGATATATCGGGTTTACCGCCAAAGCGAGACATGGAGTTCGCAATTGATCTTATTCCTGGGGCAGCGCTAGTATCCGAAGCGTATTATCCAATGGCGCCAGTAGAATTGGAAGAAGTCAAGAAACAGGTTGCAGAATTGCTTGAGAAAGGTTGGATTCGAAGTAGTAACTCGTCTTGGGGAGCTCCAGTTCTTCTAGTAAAGAAGAAGGATGGCACAAGAAGGATGTGCATCGACTATCGAGAATTAAACCGGGTGACTATTAAGAACAAGTACCCAATCCATCGCATTGGCGAACTTTTCGAGCAGCTTAGTGGCGCGAGGGTATTCTCGAAGCTGGATTTGCGATCCGGATATCATCAGGTCCGAGTGAAAACAGAAAATATTTGCAAGACGGCGTTCCGAACTCGGTATGGACATTACGAGTACTTAGTGATGCCTTTCGGAGTAACGAATGCGCCGGCAGTATTCAGGGACTTGATGAACCGAATCTTTTCACCGTTCTTGGACCAGTTTATCGTGGTTTTTTTAATTCATTGACGATATTCTGGTTTACTCGAAGAGTTTTGAGGAGCATGCTGAGCATTTGAAGATCGCACTGCAGACGTTGAGACAGGAGAAGTTATATGCGAAGATGAGCAAGTGCGAGTTTTGGCTGGAGGAAGTAAAGTTTTGGGGCATGTTGTGTTTGGCGATGGAATTGCCGTCGATCCAGAAAAGGTTGCAGCGGTTCGTGATTGGCCGATTCCAAAGAGTGTTGCGGAGATAAGAAGCTTTCTTGGACTAGCCGGATACTACAGAAGATTTGTGGAGAACTTTGCTCGTCTGGCAGAGCCGTTAACCAAGCTTACGTGCAAGGAGGTACCTTTTGTATGGACGGATAAGTGTGCGTTAGTTTTTGAGACGTTGAAGCAGAAGTTGATAACCGCCCCTATTCTGACCGTGCCAGACAATTCCGGAGGATTGGTGATTCACAGCGACGCATCTAGGAAAGGATTGGGATGTGTTTTGATGCAGCATGGGAAGGTTGTAGCATACGCATCGAGACAGTTGAAGACCCATAACAAGAATTACCCAATTCATGATTTGGAACTTGCGGCTGTGACTTTCGCTTTGAAGGTTTGGAGACACTACCTCCTGGGCGAAAGGGTCGAAGTTTTTTTTACTGATCATAAGAGCTTGAAGTATGTGTTCATACAGAAGGAGCTTAATATAAGGCAACGTAGATGGTTGGAGCTGATGGCTGACTACGATCTTGATCTTAAGTACCATCCGGGGAAGGTTAACGTCGTGCCGGATGCGCTTAGTCGGTTACCAGCAACTCGGGTGTTAACTACGCAGAAGGAGATCGTTGAAGATTTTCGAAGATTTGACTTGGAGGTTGTGCTATCGCATTCTACGGGACAGTTGATGCAGCAGCAGGTAAAGTCATCATTGATCGAGAATATTAAAGCAGCACAATCGCAGGACCCTAGACTGCAAAAGTTTCGAGGACGGGTTGAAGCCGGACTACGAACAGATTTATTAATCCCCGAAGATGGTTCGTTGAGGTTTGGTACCCGTTTGTGTGTGCCAAAGGGGGATATTCGTGAAGAGCTTATGAAGGAGGCACACAGTTCAGCTTATTCTGTACATCCAGGAGGCACAAAGATGTACCGAGATATTCGACAGCATTTCTGGTGGGAGGGCATGAAACGGGAGATTGCTCGCTTTGTGGCAAAGTGCTTGGTGTGTCAGCAAATTAAGGCTGAACATCAAAGGGTTGCTGGTTTATTGCAACCACTTCCGATTCCTCAGTGGAAGTGGGAACATATAACCATGGATTTCGTGACGGCTTTACCGCGAAGTCCAAAAGGCAACCATGCTATATCGGTGATTGTTGACCGATTGACCAAGGCAGCTCATTTTATTCCTTTTCGGGTTGGTCAATCAACAGAGACTTTGGCAGAGCGGTACATGCAAGAGATTGTAAGATTGCATGGAGTACCAGTGAGCATCGTGTCCGATCGGGACACTCGGTTCTTATCACACTATTGGCGGAGTCTACAGGAAAGTTTGGGGACTCGATTGAAGTTTAGCACAGCTTATCATCCTCAAACTGATGGTCAGTCGGAGAGAACGATCCAAACTCTTGAGGATATGTTGAGAGCATGCATGTTGGACTTCAAGGGATCTTGAGAGGATCATCTACTTTTGGTGGAGTTGTCTTACAACAACAGTTTTCAGGCAACTATTCAGATGGCTCCATTTGAAGCTTTGTATGGTCGTAAATGCCGTTCACCTGTTTGTTGGGATGATGTCGGTGAACGAAGATTATTGGGACCAGATTTGGTTGTGCAGACAGTTGAGAAGGTTAACCCTATCAGAAATCATATGAAGGCAGCACAGGACCGACAGAAGAGTTGGGCAGATACGTCAAGAAGACCTCTAGAGTTCACCATGGGTGATTTGGTATTCTTGAAGATATTACCGACTAGAGGGGTGATTCGTTTTGGAAGTCGAGGAAAGCTTAGTTCTCGATTCTTTGGACCCTTGAGATCGTGGAGCGTGTTGGTGAGGTAGCGTATCGTTTGGCGTTACCGCAGTCCTTGGCAAATGTGCACAATGTGTTTCACGTATCTCAACTCCGTAAGTATGTTCGAGATGAAACACACGTTTTGGATCATTCGGAGCTAATAGTACGAGAAGACTTGACTTTTGAGGAGCGACCGATTGAAATCGTGGATCGAAGGGAAAAGGTTCTTAAGAACAAGGTTATCCCCCTTGTGCTTGTTTCTTGGGGTAATCGCTTGCATGGAGAGTCCACTTGGGAACGAGAAGATGAAATCCGGCAGAAGTTTCCTCACCTTTTCTTGTAGTTATCTATCTTTGTATTCTTGGAATTTCGAGGACGAAATTTTTTTTGTAGTTGGGTATAATGTAACACCCGAGCCCAATGATACTATTTTCAGTTACTGTTTGAGCATAATGTGGTACTCATTTCATTTAACTTGCTTGTTTGTTGCTTACTGTAAAATTTACCCGGCAAAGTCATTTCTACATATAACAAATTTTGGTATCTAAAATAAAATTGAAAATATTCATCTTGGCCTACTTGACACCCCTAGCCTCGTGGTAGCATCCGTGCATTGTGTTCTTGTCCCGTTCAGTGAAACGGACGAGTTTGGACGACTACGCGCGCGTACATGTGTCCGTTCTGGGGGTATACTTTTTAATCATAAAACACTTAATTTTAAAATTTGGATCCCGCTTAAAATCTTATTATTTCAATTTCAAATTTTTGGACTCGACCCGGGTGCGATTTGGAAATGTTTTATTTGGCGCCAAAATCCTAAATTTAATATTATTAAAACCATCACATATATTTTTCTAACTAACCTGATATCTTACTGTTCATTACCTATCTTTTAAATCTTTAAATTAACCTATATATATATATATATATATATCCTATTTTTCCTTAAAATGTTTTGAATCTTTAATTAATATTTATCCCTAACTAACGATTCCTCTTTAGCCAATTGCGTTCCTTTTAATTCCGTAGGCCCCCACCTGCAGCTCTCTCTCTCTCTCCACTTTTTCTCTCTCCCTCTCTCATATATTCTCTCGTACTTCTCTTTATCATTCTTTCTCTTCTTGCTTCATGTCTCGTTTCTCTTTTTTTTTAACTGTTCTTTTGTTGCCGGAATTCCGTCGTGCCGGTGACGCTTCTCGACGTTCCAGCGAGGTATCCCGACCCGTGTGGTTCCTTTGTTCGTTGTTTGGGTTTATTCCATGAACCGTGCACCCGTCGCGAGTTTTCCCCGCCGACGGTTAACGTTCCGTTTTCCCGATTCGCGACACATCGAGGCAAGTTAATCTTGCTACATGCTATATAATTCATTTGATACCTATTTAAATAAATACCATACCTATAGTTTAAATCTAGTGCCCCATGTTTAATTTTATAACGTTTCGATGTTCCGTTTGCATCCGTTTATATCATATTAAATCTAGATCATGAAAACTTATCTTGTGACATACTAGATTATAATATACTGCAACCATATCATTTAAAATATATGTCATCGTAATATTTATTATTATTATCTTTAATTAGTTTATAATCTTCATTTTATAATGTTATACATTTGAAAATCTTATAGTTTACACATGAAAAGTCGTTGAAAAATCGGATATGATAAATCTGAAATTTACTGTACACCTTACCTTATAAAATTCATTATAAATCATAGAAAAATCATTAGTATACGTTCTTTAGTTCGTTACGAAGCTAACTCAGAATACTATAACTCTATGAAATATTTACTTGCAAAATAAATTGTTTAAATAATGTAAAATGCAAATGAATATGTCTTTAAACTGCTGTCCAGGCAAATTCCAGCAGCAAATTTTCAATTTCGGATGTTTATAACTTTTTGTAGGGACAACCTGAGATATTTATACTTATAAAAATGAAAACTTTATTGAATTATCTTTGTTTTGGTATAAGACACGTCCCTTTTGGAGAACGTTTGTTATTTTTAAGCTATTTTACAAATTAGGGTGACGCTGAATTTCTGAACGGAACCTTCTTGTGCATGGTTAATCAATACCACTTTTATAGTTATTAATCGCTTTGAATATGATATCCATATTAATATTATTATATCAATATTTATATCACATATTGCTTAGTTGTGCATCCCACATTACCATTTTATAGTTTTATAATTTTTCGGATACCCGTTTGCATCCATCGCATTTAAGATACATATAATTGCATTCATAGATCACATTACTACATAATAATGTGATATTAACACTCCATGTTTAATAAATTGCATCCTAATTAATATTGGAACTATAAATGTAACCCTAATCGATAACTGTGTATCCATATCCTTGAAATTATATCTATTTGCATATCATATTACATGTTCCAGTTTATTGTTCTGATAGTACTCATGCTTGTTTATTTATACACATGCTTATGTTAGTTTGATTATGAGCACCCACATGACATCTTGTGCTTCCGGACATGACCTGTTACACTTCCTACTTGACATGATATGGTACCGTACACTGCTTGACTTGACCGGATGTACCATGACCTGACCCGTTACCTGATCCTGTGTCTAATGCCAACAAACCTGACATATAGTCCTTACGGACCGTTCCTGTTGTCTATCCAGACAAACCTGCACCTAGCTGATCCTGTGTTGGCATTAGTTCTTGATTACGGAATACCTGACTAGAACACATAACCTTGGGGGTATGGGAAAATCAAAAGTGTAAATTAAAGTGTAACTTAAAAGGGTATTACTTGATCCGTGGTCCCGGGGGGTAACGGGACAGAGCCATTCGTGACTCTTACATCTTGATCCGTGGTCCCAGGGGGTAACGGGACAGAGCCATTCGTGACTCTTACATCTTGATCCGTGGTCCCGGGGGGTAACGGGACAGAACCACTCTTGGTTCATATATTCTTGATCCGTGGTCCCGGGGGGTAACGGGACATATCCTTTGAGTTACATGGAGGATTACATTAATTGATTTCAAACAAACTTTAGAGTAGACAACCCAGTAGCACAGTTTTGATTGATCACTGCATGTCACATACACTGATACACTTCACTGTTATACATCCCTGTTGACTTGTTACTATTTATGATTCATGCTTGCATATCTCGTGTATCCTGTTCATTTATTATTGCTTGATGTTATGACGCGCTGACGTCTGGGTTTTGCATGGCCCAGATCCTCTACCTTTATTGCAGACTGATCAGGAGTTTTGCCGCAGTTAGATCGAACGGTAGGGATCATGTCGGTATCCGGTCTTACTTTCCAGGTGTTTATTTGATCTTTTGCTTCCGCATACTATAGCATTTCTTGACTTTTTTACTCTGGCTTATGGACATGTATTAGATAGTTAGTTTACTTTCCTGTTCTTGATATCTCTACAGCCGTAATGTGACTGTGGAAGGATTTTTCCTAACCACAGGTAGCATGGTTGGCTATGTCACATGCCTATTTTAGCGTACTCTGGGAAGCGGGGCATGACAGACTGAGCCTCAAATACATTCTTGTCTTCCAAGATTGATCATCTCATATGGTATATGAGTGCTCAGTACTCAGTAAAAGATAAAATATGGTCAGAACCCAGACCCATGCTTAGCATTGCTAAATAATGGGGGTCTGAGCCCAGACAAATGTTCAACAGCCCAAACAAAGGTCCAACATTTTAAACCCAATTGGACTTAGCCCAAGTTGGCCATAAGTCCTTAATTCAGATTTAACTGAGCCCATGTGCTCATAATCTAATTAATTGATCTTAGTCCCAAATTGGACTACAGATTTCCCAATTAACTTTGGTTCAAGGGTACATCTCTTCACTCCTTTGATATTTGTCGTTTTAATCCTTCAACGTCTTTAGAGAGGTGACGGGTCCCGATAACCAATCATTCCATGGACTGTGGGGTCCTTAAACTCATGAACTATGATATCCTTAAACTTTATAGACTATGATGTCTCTAAACTACAATGGACTATGGGGTCTTTAACCCATAGACTATGATGTCCTTAACCTTGGACTGTGGGGTCCTTAAACCCATGGACTATGATGTCCTTAACCTTTATAGACTATGATATCTTTAAACTGGACCGTAATGTCCTTAAACTAATGTTGAACCACCTTGTCCTTAAACTGGTAATGGACCGCAATGTCCCTAAACAAAACAATAGAGCCTAAATGCTCTCTTGTTGGATCTAAACGATCCTGTTAAGTTGATCTTAGTCTGAAATTACACAAACGTATCCTTAACAAACGTTTAAGTTGATCTTAGTTTTAAATGAGACTAACGTATCTTTAAACCCAACCTCCAAACCCAAATCTAAGAAGATACGGATTTGGACTAATCCACGCCCTGCGGGCGACAACATAAATTAGTCTCCGTATACAATCCACGGTCAACCAAAAAACAAGAAAAAACACACACGACACGAAGTGACCATCTGGAGAAGGAGAAAGTGGTTATCGCGATGCGGTAGCGTAATTAACTGCAAGGGCTTGTGCCTGCAGGGAAGAGCGTCCCCACAATCAAAAACCCCTCAATGAGGGTGAATCTGACGAAGTCTGCTACATCGGCCGCATCCGTTTAAACCTTCGATACATGGTGTCATAAATCAACTTGGCATCTTCGGAGAGGTGGACGGATAGCACCAATTAGCATCTGCCCCCAAATTCAGGAAACCATCACGTGCCAGAATCTGTTCTCCACCGAACACAAACGTTTAATATTTGTCGTTGTAATCCTTCAACGTCTTCAAAGAGGTGACGGGTCCCGATAACCAATCATTCCATGGACTGTGGGGTCCTTAAACTCATGGACTATGATGTCCTTACACCTTATAGACTATGATGTCTCTAAACTACCATGTACTATGGGGTCGTTAAGCCCATGGACTATGATGTCCTTAACCTTGGACTGTGGGGTCCTTAAACCTATGGACTATGATGTCCTTAACCTTTATAGACTATGATGTTTTTAAACTGGACCGTAATGTCCTTAAGCTAATGTTGGACCGTAATGTCCTTAAATTAATGTTGGACCGTAATGTCCTTAAACTAATGTTGGACCACCATGTCCTTAAACTGGTAATGGACCGCAATGTCTCTAAACTAAACAATAGAGCCAAAATGCTCTCTTGTTGGATCTAAACAATCCTGTTAAGTTGATCTTAGTCTAAAATTAGACTAATGTATCCTTAACAAACGTTTAAGTTTATCTTAGTTTTAAATGAGACCAACGTATCCTTAAACCCAACCCCTAAATCCAAATCTAAGAAGATACAGATTTGGAATAATCCACGCCCTATGGGCGACAACATAAATTAGTCTCCGTATACAATCCACAGCAACCAAAAAACAAAGAAAAACACACACGACACGAAGTGACCATCTGGAGAAGGAGAAAGTGGTTACCGCGATGCGGTAACGTAATTAACTGTAGGGGCTTGCGCCTGCAGGGAAGAGCGTCCCCACAATAAAAAAAAACCCTCAATGAGGGGGAATCTGACGAAGTCTGCTACATCGGCCGCATCCGTTTAAACCTTCGATACATGGTGTCATAAATCAACTTGGCATCTTCGGAGAGGTGGAAGGATAGCACCAATTAGCATCTGCCCCCAAATTCTGGCAAGACGAACCTACGCGGTCCCGTCTCTGTGTTCGACGAAGAACAGAAACGTTCATTAAACAATCCACGCAAACGACGACTAATTTAACGTCTTTTATCCATATTAGTGCAACACATTGCTTTCCACAGTGAAAGCATAAAATCGATAGAAGCACAACTTGCATAGTTAAATACCGCGATGAGCGAGAGAGAGAAAGGGAGACTTCCATCTCAACCTCTACCAAATCCCGGCCACTCACAAAGCGTGAATATCATCCTTCAAAATCATAATGTGAGTGTCATATCTACGTTGAGATCGGGAAGAGTGCTGAACAACAAAGTTGGTAAACAAGTTGTTGAGGATGGATCAGATGAAACCCTGGCAACTACTTCTAATCCTACTTCGTCTAGTCCACCATCTTCTTCTGAGCCTATTCTCTGATTTCCACTGGACTCGAACCCTCATCCCACTTCCTTGAAAGAATTGCCATCTACAACCATTTCAAATCCAGTTTTGGGATCCATTCCATCCTCACAAACTTCTCCTCAAAAGTTAGACCCAAGCCTTATTGGTAAAGCTCATTTTCCACATAGGTTGAGGGCCAACAGACCAAGTCCCCAAACGGAGAAGATTGTGGACATTTTAAAGAAAGTTAATATAAATATTGCTCTCCTAGATGCTATAAAAAAGTTCATGTAAGTCGATGTCGCGCACCCCGCGGGTTCGCGGGGAGGCAGAATAATTAAAAATGATTTTTCAAAGCTCGCAACACCGACTTGAACTCCAGGATCGATGCTAAACCCTAACTAGCTAACTTGCAATGAGGTTAACTATTAAGATAGGAAGTTATACCTCATGATACATGTCCTTAGGGTCTTCTTTGCTGTCCTCCTCCTCGCCATAAGCTCCGAGGATCGAAACGGATCGGGCAACGTCGACGGCCTCCTCGAGTCAAAGACGATCCACTCGAGAGTCTATAGTCTGAACTCCTACCTTAAATCCGAGGTAACTAGGGCACCTAGTTCACCAAACTAGATGGACTAGGTGATGTAGAGAGTGAAGATGGATTAGTTTGTCTCTTGGAACCCTAGGTTTCTCAACTCATAAGACATTTAGGGTTTAGAGGAAGAAGAAGATGACTTGAGGAAGATGAGAGTATATAAGAGAGCAAAGGATATGCTTGGCTATTTGTGATGAATAATACAAACTAAAATAATGCTCACCACAAAATATCTAGCAAGCATGATAAATATCTAGTTTGCATAAATATCTAGTTTGTATAATGATCACTAAGTGAGTTGCCATGCAATGAGTCACCAAGAGCCATGCTTGATCTTTTGTCAAGTTACACCTCATTTTTTCCACCTCATTATTCTTTTATCAAAAAGAATAAAAATCCTAACGAGGTGTCTCCTTCTAGAAACTTTCTCAAGTAAATTACAAGAATGCTCTTCATCCATATATACATACCCGCATCCGTATTCCGAAGAATACGAATACAAAGAGACGAAAATAATACATCAGTATAATACAAGGATCCGGCTTAAACCAAATCCCACTAGTATTATCCGCACGAACATCGTACGTGCACAAGTATACGTATGTGTTCGAAGCCCTGCCGTAAAACCATACGGCCACTATACCTTTTGCCCGGTGCAGGGAAACCCTTTATGTGGGATTCTAAAGACTCGACACTACGCTGGCAGTGGGTTTAAGCACAAGCCGCAAGCGGTACTAGCTGCACGTAACGGCTACCCAGGTATGTGTAGATAAGAAGGACGATGAGCTAACTTATCCGAACTCCTACTGAGCCTATCTGTGACAATCTCTGTACAGTCCGGTCTGTTCGTCTAAGAGTAACGCATATCGGGCCTAGGGGCGATAAACGTCAGACCCCTAATAGCGCAATAAGTCGTTTCGGAGTGTAGCCCAAAACACCCTGAGAAACTACTGGAGTACCTACCAGTAAATCTCGCTTTCCTTGGCCAAGGACTTTGTGTAATGGCCTTCCGAACACAGCGCGATATCAACACCCAATACCGGGAGAGACGAATCCTATCTAGCCGCCACTGCCTCTAAGTGCTTCGGGACTGCACCCAACTACTACCTATTTGCACGACTCCTTTGAGCCGTGGTAGGGTAGTAATCTAAGAACAGTGGGAACACACTCGAGGCAAACTAGCAGTGTCAAGTCGACGGACTAATCTGTACTCATGTCACCTGGGAACTGCCACCCGGGGATATGTATAATATCCACCAGCAGCTCCCAACGAGTCCTGCCCAGTGTACTCATAACCTAATGAGTACCTGCATACTATCTCCAGTATGATGTACTAATGGCTATGGGACAGACCATCTCCCCTGTTGGTATGAGAAGCGTATACACTAGTCTACTCTGGAGTATCGATTCCCCGTCTCGATAATCACATGTATAGGATGTGCTTATAGACTACCCATCCCCCACTAGTGTGACTGCCATCACAACGCTGGTAATCAAGCAAAAGATCCTAAGGGCTCTACCAATATGCATAAGCGATATGCTAAGAAAACACATGCACATATTGAGGTAGAAACAAACCAAGTAGCATACTACCATTTCGAGCAAGACTGTTACTATATCCGTGTATATCCCAAGCTTCTATTAATTAATATACAAACCAGTATGATACAATAATGGCCTCTAGGGCATATATCACTAACAATCTCCCACTTGCACTAAGGCCATGTATTGGCATATCACAGACCTAAGATCTTGAATAGCCTCTCGAACTCTGTCTGAGGGATGTCCTTGGTGAGTGGATCTACAGTGTTGTTCTCCTAATCTACTCTCCTCAGCTCGATCTCCCTGATCAGGTGGTACCGCCTCAAGATATGTCTGGATCTCTGATGGGACATGGGTTCCTTCCCTAAAGCTGTAGCGCCATTGTTGTCACAATACTAAAGTATTGGATTAACAATGGAAGGAACCACCTAAAGTTCAGTTAAGAACTTCCTCATCCAGACTGCTTCGTGTCTCATGCAGCGAAATACTCCGTTTCCATCGCCGAGTCTGCAACGGTGCCTTGCTTGGAGCTCTTCCAACAGACCGCCCCTCCATTGAGGGTACAGACATAACCCAACATAGACTTGGAGCCATTCTTATCACTCTGGAAGCTGGAGTCAGCAATGGCCTCGATCTGGAGATCTTTTGTCATGCCCCGCTTCCCAGAGTACGCTAAATTGGGCACGTGACATAGCCAACCATACTACCTGTGGGTAGGAAGTATCCATCCACAGTCACATTACGGCTGTAGAGATATCAAGAATAAAATAAAATTTTCTAAAACATGTCCATAAACCAGAATAACAGGAGTCAAAAATAAATAAATGCGGAAGCAAATTATCCAATACAAATAACAGAAAAGTATATCTCATAATGCGGGCTCACATCAGGAAATAAATGCAGGAAATAAAAAAAACTAACTAATACTAACACCTCACAGCTCAGCCTGTTGGATGAAATACTCCTGCTCGGACTGCGACAGTGGTACAGAATCTGAGCCATACAAAACCCAGACGTTAGCGCGTCATGTCATAAAGTAATATAATATGAACAGTGTAACAGGCAATGCAAAATAAACATGAATAAAAATGAGAGTAGCAAATAATGTGAATCGAGCAGTGCAGGGTAGTGTGCAGTGGGTAACTAAACTGTTCTATCAGGTTTTCTATTCTAAAGTCTTTGAAATCAATTTGAGTAATCCTCCATGTAACTCAAAGGATATGTCCCATTACTCCCCGGGACCACAGATCAGGAATATGTGAACCAATAGTGGTTCTGTCCCGTTACCCCCCGGGACCACGGATCAGGAAAATGTAAGAGTCACGAATGGCTCTGTCCCGTTACCCCCCGGGACCACGGATCAAGTAATACCCTTTTTAAGTTACACTTTTGATTTTCCCATACCCCCAAGCTATGTACGTCGAGTCAGGTATTCAGTAATCAAGAACTAATGCCAACACAGGATCAGGTAAAAGCAGGTTTGTTTGGATAGACAACAGGAACGGTCCATGAGGACTACATGTCGGGTTTGTTGGCATTAGGCACAAGATCAGGTAACAGGTCGGGTCATGGTACATTAGGTCAAGTCAACAGTATACGGTACCATGTCAGGTGTATCAATATATATATATATATATCTGTGTGTGTGTGTGTGTGTGTGTAGCCAAGTCAAGTCAAGATGTAATGATATCGTGGGTGTGCTCACAACAGATATAATCGAACAGGGGATTAACAGAAGGAAGTAAGCAATAAGTTAAACAACAATAAGCAGTTTCATTCAATCACAAGAGTGTGTTAATACAGTGCAACCGTTTTAATATATTAACAGGTTTTGAGCACCCTTAGCAGTGCAATAGTTAAAATGATGATGCAATACAGTTATATCAAGCCCTTGAATACAAATGTCCGAATGTGATAGAACTACATGGGTAAGTGTTACCATCTATTAAACGGTAAAATGTGATTAACGAATAAACTTGGTTATTAGGTTTAAACTAGCAAACTGTAGATTTTATGGTAATAGTAAAATGATATATTTCATATTGCAACCAAATGATAAACGACTATACCAAGTTAAGTTTTACAGGTTTAATGTGTCAATCATATATAAATATATAGTATAGCATGTAGCAAGTGATACTTGCTTCGACGGGTCGCGAAACGGAAAAACGGAACGTAACGTCGGCGGGGAAATACGTGACGGACGCACGGTTCACAGATTGAACCCAAACGATGAACCAAGGGACCTCACGGGTCAGAGCACTCCGTGGTGTTGCAGAGGGCGTGACAGAGATGGGGTCGACGGCGGTGGGGCGCCGGCGAGGAGGTTGCAGGCGATGGGCTAGGGATGCGGGTATGGAAAAGGGAAAGAAAGTGGAGAGGGAGAGGAGGTGGTCGGGGGCTGGTGCACGCAGGTGATGAGGAGATGCCAAAGGTGTCGCGGGTGACGACGACGAAGGTCGCCGGCGACGTCTCCGGCCGTACAGAGAAGGCACGGGGGTTGCTGCGGCGCCGTGCACACGGGGAGAAAGAGAGGAAGTCGAGGTTGGTACGAGGAGGCGGAGGCGAGGGCAACGGTGGCTCTGGCGCCGGCGTCGGAGCTGCGGTGGCGACGACGAAGGCGGCTAGGGCTAGGGTTCGCGATGGGTTTGTTTTCTCGTGGGGCTACAGTTCCTAAAGGAAAGAGATGCATGGGAAAATTCATATATAAGGAAAAGAGAGAGAGGGTTAGAGAGAGAGAGATATGGAAAGCCAGAGAGAGATAGGGAGAGATATGAGAGATAGATAGAGAGAGAGAGATTGGAGGGGGCCCACGGGGATTAAGAGCCCGGTGATTGGCCAGAAAGATTTAAAAGAAATCTTAAAAAGATTTCAAAGATTATTAACGTAACAGTGGAAAAGATTATGAATATATATATATATATATATATATATATAGTTTCGAATATTTTATTAATTTGGGATTTTGGCGCTAAATGAAACATTTCCAAATCGTGCCCGGGTTGGGTCCAAAAATTTGAAATTTAAATAATAGGATTTTAAGCGGGTTCCAAATTTCAAAATGAAATGTTTTATGATTAAAAAGCATACCCCCAAGTCGGACACCTGTACACGTGCGTAGCCGTCCAAACTCGCCCATTTCACTGAACGGGACGAGAAATCGATGCACGGACGCTACCATGCGGTTAGGGGTGTCGAGTAGGCCAAGATAGATATTTTTAATTTTATTTTAGGTGCTAAAATTTGTTATATGTAGAAATGACTTAGCCAGATAAAATTTCATGGCAAGTGTCAAACAGGCAAACTAAATGAACTGAGTAATATCTAATGCTCAACCAGTAACAGAAAATAGTAGTATTGGGCTCGGGTGTTACATTATACCCAAGTACAAAAAGAATTTTGTCCTCGAAATTCCAAGAATACAAGATAGAAAACTACAGGAAAAGGTGAGGAAACTTCTGCCGGATCTCATCTTCTCGCTCCCAAGTGAACTCTTCATGCGATCGATTACCCCAAGAAACGAGCACAAGGGGGATAACCTTGTTCTTAAGAACCTTTTCCCTTCGATCCATCATTTCAACCGGTCGCTCCTCAAAAGTCAGGTCTTCCCATATTGTTAACTCCGAATGATCCAAGACGTGTGTTTCATCTCGAACATACCTTCGTAGTTGAGATACGTGAAATACGTCGTGCACACCCGCTAAGGACTGCGGTAACGCCAAACGGTACGCTACCTCTCCAACGCGCTCCAATATCTCGAAGGGTCCAACGAATCGAGGACTAAGCTTTCCTCGACTCCCAAAACGAATCACCCCTCTAGTCGGTGATATCTTCAAGAATACCAAATCACCCACGGCGAACTCTAGAGGTCTTCTTGACGTGTCAGCCCAACTCTTCTGTCTGTCTTGAGCTGCCTTCATAAACTTTCTGATTGTGTTAACCTTCTCAACCGTCTGTACCGCCAAATCTGGTCCCAACAATCTTCGTTCACCAACATCATCCCAACAAACAGGTGAACGGCACTTACGACCATACAAAGCTTCAAACGGAGCCATCTGGATGGTTGCTTGGAAACTATTGTTGTAAGAAAACTCCACCAATTGTAGATGATCCTCCCATGAACCCTTGAAGTCCAACATGCATGCTCTCAACATGTCTTCAAGAGTTTGGATCGTTCTCTCCGACTGACCATCAGTTTGAGCATGATAAGCTGTGCTAAACTTCAATCGAGTCCCCAAACTTTCCTGTAAACTCCTCCAGAAGTGTGATAAGAACCGAGTGTCCCGATTGGACACGATGCTCACCGGTACGCCATGCAATACAACCTCCTGCATGTACCGTTCTGCCAAAGTCTCCGTTGATTGACCAACCCGGAAAGGGATAAAGTGAGCTGCCTTGGTCAACCGATCAACAATCACCCATACTGCATTGTTGCCCTTTGGACTCCGCGGTAAAGCCGTCACGAAATCCATGGTTATATGTTCCCACTTCCACTGAGGAATCGGAAGTGGTTGCAACAAACAAGCAACCCTTTGGTGTTCAGCCTTGACTTGCTGACACACCAAGCACTTAGCCATGAAGCGAGCAATCTCCCGTTTCATGCCTTCCCACCAGAAATGCTGTCGAATATCACGGTACATCTTTGTGCCTCCTGGATGTATAGAATAAGCTGAACTGTGTGCCTCCTTCATAAGCTCTTCATGAACATCCCCCTTTGGCACACACAAACGGCTACCATACCTCAACGAACCATCTTCGTGGACCAGTAAATCTGTTCGTAGTCCAGCCTCAACTTGCTCTCGAAACTTTTGCAGTCTAGGATCCTGCGATTGTGCCGCTTTAATCTTCTCAACCAAGGACGACTGTACTTGCAACTGCATCAACTGTCCCGTAGAACGTGGTAGCACAACCTCCAAGTCAAATCTTCGAAAATCTGCAATGATCTCCCTCTGCGTAGTTAACACCTGAATTGCTGGTAACCGACTAAGCGCATCCGGCACGACGTTAACCTTTCCCGGATGGTACTTAAGATCAAGGTTGTAGTCGGCCATCAGCTCCAACCATCTACGCTGCCTCATGTTCAACTCCTTCTGAGTGAACACGTACTTCAAACTCTTGTGATCTGTAAAAACTTTGACTCTCTCACCCAAAAGGTAGTGTCTCCAAATCTTCAAAGCGAAGATCACAGCCGCAAGCTCCAACTCATGAGTCGGATAATTCATCTCTTGGGTCTTCAGTTGTCTTGATGCGTATGCTACGACCTTCCCATGCTACATCAAAACACATCCCAATCCTTTCCCAGATGCGTCGCCGTGAATCACCAGTCCTCCGGAATTGTCTGGTACGGTCAGGATAGGGGCGGTTATCAACTTCTGCTTCAACGTCTCGAAAGCTAACGCACATTTATCCGTCCATACAAAAGGTACCTCCTTGCGCATAAGATTGGTCAACGGTTCTGCCAAACGAGCGAAGTTCTCCACAAATCTCCTGTAGTATCCGGCTAATCCAAGGAAACTTCTTATCTCAGCTACATTCCTTGGAATAGGCCAATCTCGAACTGCTGCAATCTTTTCGGGATCGACGGCGATTCCATTGCCCGACACAACATACCCCAGAAACTTCACTTCTTCCAGCCAAAATTCGCACTTACTCATCTTCGCATACAATTTCTCCTGTCTCAATGTCTGCAGTGCGATCTTCAAATGCTCAACATGCTCCTCAAAACTCTTCGAGTAAACCAGAATATCGTCAATGAATACCACAATAAACTGGTCCAAGAACGGTGAAAAGATTCGGTTCATCAAGTCCATGAATACTGCCGGCGCATTCGTTACTCTGAAGGGCATCACTAAGTACTCGTAATGCCCATACCGAGTTCGGAACGCCGTCTTGCAAATATCTTCAGCTTTCATTCGGACCTGATGATATCCGGATCGCAAATCCAGCTTCGAGAATACCCTCGCGCCACTAAGCTGCTCAAAAAGTTCTCAAATGCGAGGGATCGGGTACTTGTTCTTAATAGTTACCCGGTTTAATTCTCGATAGTCGATGCACATCCTTCTTGTGCCATCCTTCTTCTTTACTAGAAGGACTGGAGCTCCCCAAGGCGAGTTGCTGCTTCGAATCCAACCCTTCTCAAGCAATTCAGCAGCTTGTTTCTTGACTTCTTCCAACTCTACTGGTGCCATTGGATAATACGCTTTGGATACTGGCGCTGCACCAGGAATAAGATCAATTGCGAACTCCACGTCTCGCTTCGGCGGTAAACCTGATATATCTTCAAACACATCCATAAAATTACGAACAACCACTGGCTCTTCACTACTATCAACTTCCATTGCTGCAAGAATAACATTTGTCGGCCTAGCCCTAAACTCGACTGGCCCGACAGAACTGCTTCCTCCAGAGAAGGTAAACTCAGGATGTCCGGGAATTTGGAAAATTACCTTCCTTGCCCTACAGTCAATGTGAGCGTGGAAAGTGCCAAGAAAGTCCATACCCAAGACGACCTCGTAGCTGCCCGTATCAATCACCAAGAAATCTGCAAAAAGCTCCCGTCCGCACACAACAACTGTACATTCTTTACATTCCCTACTAGATATAATTTTCCCATTCCCAGTATGTATGTCCCAGAAACTAGACAGGGTCGTGCAGGCAATCGAGTGTGTAGTTAAAAACTTGGATGACATAAAACAATGGGATGTACCAGAATCAAATAATGCCACTGCGGGAAAACTATGAACGAGTAGAATACCTGAAACCACTTCTCCTGATGCCTTAGCTTCCTCAGCTGTCAAGGTAAAAGCTCGAGCCTGATTAGGTCCTTGAGTCAGCTGTTTCTGCCCTTGGAACGGTTTCTGCGGAGGCTTCTGAAAATCATCCCTCGTACGAAGCTTCGACGGACAGGCACCAACTGCATGATCAGCCGCTCCACAAACCAAACAAAGTCCCAGCTTCCTTCGACAATCCTTCAGCACGTGCCCAGGTAAACGGCAGTAGTCACAAATCACGCTCTTTCTTCGATCAACGATCACAGGCTTCTTCATGGGTGCTACACCTCGACGGTCTACTGGAATACCTCTGCGACCATGAGCTCTGTTAGGTACAAATGCGGGGTTCCTTGCCGCAACTGCTGTCTGCTGCAAACTCCCTTTCATCCCAGATAACCTCTGCTGTTCCCGAGCTGCCGTAAGAACCTGTGAGAAAGTGGTCAAACCCAGGGAGACAATCTGCCTCTGGATGTCCACATCCAAGCTGCGTATGAACCTCCGTGCCCTGTCTGCATCGTTGGCAACTAAAGGTCCAGCGAATCTGCTAAGTCTTGTCCATTCTGCTGCATGCACATCCACGGGTGCTCCATTCTGCCTCAGCCCAATAAACTTCTCTTCCATTTCCTCCCGTGCAGTTCGCGGGAAGAACTTCTCTAGGAAACTCTTAGAAAAATCCGCCCATTTGATCGGTTTGGGCAAGCGGGTCTCCTCCACAAGCCACCATTCTCGGGCGTAGTCCACTAACTGAATGCGTACCACATCAACTCTTTTGTCATCTGGAATCTGTGCCGCAATCAACAAATTCTCCGTGTCAACTAGCCACTGCTCAGATGGCAACGGCTCCTCCAAACCAGTAAATGTAGACGGACCCAAACGTCTGAAATCTGCCACAGTCCCTACTCGGTCAACTGGTTTAGCTCCAACGTTGTTTACAGACTGCTGAACGATCTGTAAACCTTCCTGAAACGAGTCTGCTTGCTGCTGGATCAGCTCGGTCTGCCTCTTTTGATTCTCTAGCATTCCCCTTATCACTCCAAGCATGGAGGCTTCGTCCACACGCCTCTGGTACGTCTTCAAATTCTTATCTGCCATATTCCTGAAATCAAAAACACCCAACATTAGCATGATGATAGATTCAATATATAGATCAAGGCTAGAACTCCAAGATACTTAAATAGAGTACCGCATTGTAACTATGCCGCGGTATCATAGCCATAATTACTTAACTCCACCCAAGTCGCCTAAGTCCCAGAGATAACAAGGAATCGGGTTTTCGAATCGATATGCAAAGGAAGTTTGCACATCGTAAAAGATATAATCAGGAAGAATGTGATTCAAGAATGGTAAAACGGTCAAGGAGGTAGGACATGTTTCCTAAGCACGGGTATTCTGATTCGTGTATTGGGTACAATACCTAACTACAAAAGAATCAACCCAACTAACCTATGGCGCTCTGATACCAAAAGAACCATGTCACGCCCCGCTTCCCAGAGTGCGCTAAATTGGGCACGTGACATAGCCAACCATGCTACCTGTGGGTAGGAAGCATCCATCCACAGTCACATTACGGCTATAGAGATATCAAGAATAAAATAAAATTTTCTAAAGCATGTCCATAAACCAGAATAACAGGAGTCAAAAATAAATAAATGCGGAAGCAAATGATCCAATACAAATAACTGAAAAGTATGTCCCATAATGCGGGCTCACATCAGGAAATAAATGCAGGAAATAAAAAACTAACTAATACTAACACCTCACAGCTCAGCCTGTTGGCTGAAGTACTCCTGCTCGGACTGCGACAGTGGTACAGAATCTGGGCCATGCAAAACCCAGACGTCAGCGCGTCATGTCATAAAGTAATATAATATGAACAGTGTAACAGGCAATGCAAAATAAACATGAATAAAAATGAGAGTAGCAAATAATGTGAATCGAGCAGTGCAGGGTAGTGTGCAGTGGGTAACTAAACTGTTCTATCAGGTTTTCTATTCTAAAGTCTTTGAAATCAATTTGAGTAATCCTCCATGTAACTCAAAGGATATGTCCCGTTACCCCCCGGGACCACGGATCAGGAATATATGAACCAATAGTGGTTCTGTCCCGTTACCCCCCGGGACCACGGATCAGGAAAATGTAAGAGTCACGAATGGCTCTGTCCCGTTACCCCCTGGAACCACGGATCAAGTAATACCCTTTTTAAGTTACACTTTTGATTTTCCCATACCCCCAAGCTATGTACGTCGAGTCAGGTATTCAGTAATCAAGAACTAATGCCAACATAGGATCAGGTAAAAGCAGGTTTGTTTGGATAGACAACAGGAACGGTCCATGAGGACTACATGTCGGGTTTGTTGGCATTAGGCACGAGATCAGGTAACAGGTCGGGTCATGGTACATCAGGTCAAGTCAACAGTATACGGTACCATGTCAGGTGTATCAATATATATATATGTATCCAAGTCAAGTCAAGATGTAACGATATCGTGGGTGTGCTCACAACAGATATAATCGAACAGGGGATTAACAGCAGGAAGTAAGCAATAAGTTAAACAACAATAAGCAGTTTCATTCAATCACAAGAGTGTGTTAATACAGTGCAGCCGTTTTAATATATTAACAGGTTTTGAGCACCCTTAGCAGTGCAATAGTTTAAATGATGATGCAATACAGTTATATCAAGCCCTTGAATACAAATGTCCGAATGTGATAGAACTACATGGGTAAGTGTTACCATCTATTAAACGGTAAAATGTGATTAACGAATAAACTTGGTTATTAGGTTTAAACTAGCAAACTATAGATTTTATGGTAACAGTAAAATGATATATGTCATATTGCAACCAAATGATAAACGACTTACCAAGTTAAGTTTTACAGGTTTAATGTGTCAATCATATTTAAATATATAGTATAGCATGTAGCAAGTGATACTTGCCTCGACGGGTCACGAACCGGAAAAACAGAACATAACGTCGGCGGGGAAACACACGACGGACGCACGGTTCACGGATTGAACCTAAATAACGAACCAAGGGACCTCACGGGTCAGAGCACTCCGTGGTGTTGCAGAGGGCGTGACAGCGATGGGGTCGACGGCGGTGGGGTGCCGGCGAGGAGGTTGCAGGCGATGGGCTAGGGCTGCGGGTATGGAAAAGGGAAAGAAAGTGGAGAGGGAGAGGAGGTGGTCGGGGGCTGGTGCGCGCAGGTGATGAGGAGTGCCGAAGGTGTCGCGGGTGACGACGACGAAGGTCGCCGGCGACGTCTCCGGCCGTACAGAGAAGGCACGGGGGTTGCTGCGGCGCCGTGCACACGAGGAGAAGGAGGGGAAGTCGAGGTTGGTATGAGGAGGCGGAGGCGAGGGCAACGGTGGCGCTGGCGCCGGCGTCAGAGCTGCGGTGGCGACGGCGAAGGCGGCTAGGGCTAGGGTTCGCGATGGGTTTGTTTTCTCGTGGGGCTACAGTTCCTGAAGGAAAGAGATGCATGGGAAAATTCATATATAAAGAAGAGAGAGAGGGTTAGAGAGAGAGAGAGATATGGAAAGCCAGAGAGAGATAGGGAGAGATATGAGAGATGGATAGAGAGAGAGAGATTGGAGGGGGCCCACGGGGGTTAAGAGCCCCGTGATTGGCCAGAAAGATTTAAAAGGAATCTTAAAAAGATTTCAAAGATTATTAACGTAACAGTGGAAAAGATTATGAATATATATATATATATATATATATATATATATATATATATAGTTTCGAATATTTTATTAATTTGGGATTTTGGCGCTAAATGAAACATTTCCAAATCGCGCCCGGGTTGGGTCCAAAAATTTGAAATTTAAATAATAGGATTTTAAGCGGGTTCCAAATTTCAAAATGAAATATTTTATGATTAAAAAGCATACCCCCAAGTCGGACACCTGTACACGCGCGTAGCCGTCCAAACTCGCCCGTTTCACTGAACGGGATGAGAACTCGATGCACGGACGCTACCACGCGGCTAGGGGTGTCGAGTAGGCCAAGATAGATATTTTTAATTTTATTTTAGGTGCTAAAATTTGTTATATGCAGAAATGACTTAGCCAGATAAAATTTCACGGCAAGTGTCAAACAGGCAAACTAAATGAATTGAGTAATATCTAATGCTCAACCAGTAACAGAAAATAGTAGTATTAGGCTCGGGTGTTACATCTTTTCCGCCATACACCAAGAACATCTCCTTAGTCCTTCTCAGGTACTTGAGAATGTTCTTTACTGCTTCCCAGTGGTTCTCCCCTGGGTTTAACTGATACCGGCTTACCACGCTCAGTGAGTAAGCTACATCTGGTCTGGTACACAACATCGCATACATTATAGAGCCTACCGCAGAAGCATAGGGTATAATCGACATGCGAGCCCTTTCCAAATCAGTCTTAGGAGACATCTCTTTTGGAGAGGGTGATTCCGTGACAAGCCGGTAGACTACCGCTCTTTGAATCTTCCATCCTAAATCTTTTCAGTATGGTGTTGATGTACCTTGACTACGAAAGTCCTACCATCCTCTTTGATCTATCAAGATAGATCTGGATCCCCAGAATGTAGTTGGTATCACCCAGTTCTTTTATGTAGAAACTTTGTGACAAGAATCTTTTGACTGATTGTAGTATAGGAATGTCATTTCCTATTAAGAGAATGTCATCCACGTATAAGACGAGGAATACCATAGTTCTCCCTACAATCTTACTATATATGCATGGTTCATCTGGATTTTTGATAAAGTCGAATTCTTTGACTGTCTCATCAAAACAGATGTTCCAACTCCGTGATGCCTGCTTTAGTCCATAAATGGACTTAAGCAACTTGCATACTTTCCCGCTGCTCCCACTCTGAATGAAACCCTCTGGCTGATCCATATAGATGCACTCTTCCAAATTTCCATTTAGAAAAGCCGTCTTTACGTCTATCTTCCAGATCTCATAATCGTGGAAGGTAGCAATGGCAAGAAGGATCTGAATGGATTTGAGCATAGCCACTGGAGAAAAGGTTTTATTATAGTCCAAACCAGCTCTTTGACGAAAATCTTTTGCAACAAGTCTAGCCTTAAAGATTTCAACCTGTCCATCTACACCAATCTTCTTTCTGAAAATCCATTTGCAGCCTACGGGTTTTACCCCTTCTGGAGCAAAGTTCAAAGTCTATACTTTGTTGGTGTATATGGACTCCATCTCGGTCCGCATTGCATCCAGCCATCCAGGAACTCGACACTTAAGTATTCACCACCTCGATCAGATCTTAGTGTCTTGATACTTTTGCCGGTTTGTTTTTCCACTTCATTCTTATATTCTCGGAATTCCTCAAAGGCCTCGGATTTATGCTTCATCAAGAAAACATGTCCATACCTAGAGAAATCATCCGTAAAAGTAATGAAATAAGAATAACCACTTCGTGCATCTGTATACATTGGACCACACACGTCGCTGTGTATGAGTCCTAAGAGCTCGCGCACTGTTACTCCATATCCAGTGAACGGAGTCTTTGTCATCTTTCCTATGAGACAAGATTGACAAGTTGCATAAGACTGATATTCAAACGGATCCAAATATCCCTCTTTATATAACTTCGACAACCGTGTTTCATTGATGTGACCCAGTCTACAATGCCATAAGAAAGCCTTATTTAATTCTGGAGACTTTCTTTTAAGTGTGTTCCGGACGTTGAAAATCTGAGCTTAATTTAACACGTATATACCATCCTCTAGTGTACCTGACCCAATCAAATTTTGATTTAGGTGGATGTGGACCACATCGCTTACAAATATAAAATCACATCTTTCTTTAGAAAGTAAAGATACATATATGATATTACAAGCTAGACTAGGTACACACAAACAGTTACGTAAAATCAATATCTGCCCATTTATCAATCCTAGGTGATATTCCCCTACGGATACAACGTCCACGCTCATTCCGTTAGCAACCCTAAGAATCATATCACCTAACTTGATAACTCTATGTTTCTCAAAGCCTGTAATGAATTACAGATATCAGATCCTGATCCGGTATCAAGTACTAAGGAAGTAGAGTTAATTGACATACAGTTTTCAATCACAAACATACCCGAAGTCGAAGCCACAACATGCTTCAGATCCTGGATTCTGTCTTTCCAAGTCCTGCATTCCTTCTGCCAATGCCCTTTCCCGTGAAAATAGAAACATCCCTCCTTCCCCACTGTTAGTGTCGAAACTTTTGCCCTTCCCTTTCCTTCTGCCTTACTGACACCGCCTATCGGCTTTGTGGAGGTCTTCTTCTTCTCACCCTTGGCTTTCGCCTTGGATCCAGAAGAGGAAGATTTTCCCAATAAGCAGAGCGGGTGTCTCCCTGTTTTTCTTCAGGGTGCCCTTAACTAGAAGTATAACTTTCTTCCCCTGGGCGTAAGTAGAAGGTAGGGACTATAGAATCAAGTCAGTACATGACTCGATCTCCAACATGGTCTCCAAGTCCGTGAGCTTTTTAATATAGCTGATCATTATAGGGACATAGTCCCTTACAGATGACCCGACAACCAACCTCGCTTAAAGAAATTCCTTCGAGGTCTCATATCTTGCGATACGAGATTTCTCTCCATATAAAACATTGTTATGGAGGAAGATAGAAGCTAAGTCCATTTTCTCATGCTGCCTCTGGTTTACACCATCTACTGAGGCCAACAAGAGGCACTTGGCATTCACACTGTCTTTTTCCCTTGTCTTACGGATATCCATATACACGACGGTGGAAACTGGACCAGGGATGGCGGGGGCTTGAGTAGTAATGAGGCGGTCTAACTTGTTATAGGTAATGGACATCTGGACAAAACTTTTTCAGTCAATATAGTATAACTCAGTCATTTTATTATCTAGATGTAACCTAATCTTGGTCACTCGGTCGCTGCAATTAGGAGAGAGAGAAGAAAAAACTCAGCATGATGCTCTTGCAAGTTTAGATTGGTTTTTAGTTTAAATAAACAGGATGGATCCCATTGTTTCTCGAATCTCTCTTCAAACCATAAAAGAAGAATTAGTCAGGATTAATCTCACCCTACAATACTTGTTTAACCTTTCAGCCAGGCTGGTGTTGGTACTTCGAGGGAGGTTTTCCAACGCTTTCGCGAAGTTCCTTAATTACATAACCTCTTTTCCCTGGAGGCGTAGCCTCGCTAACACCGTTCTAGACACCTACTTGGTTTATATCATTGATTGTGTTAGTGAAATCTCCCGAGGAGTAGCAGATACTCACAGTAGGATCGGGATCCAAATATCATTGTGTGATAATCCCGAAGGAATTCTACGAACATTAGCACACTCAAAATGGTATGCAGCACTAGCAAGTTTCAGTTTCCTTAGAAACCCCTGATGTGGATTTTTGCCCCATGCTCTTATGACCTTGACGAAGGCCAACATATCATAAGTCACATGTCAAGTTCTACCTGTCATTGTCCAGGTTAATTTGAACCCATCCATACATACTCTTAACGAAGGCCAAAATAGTAGTACGACTGTCCCAAACCAACGCATCTATCTATACTACAGATGAATATCCAGCAGCTACCAATCACTATGCCTTGGCGAAGGTCAAAATACATAGCTTGAATACTACCGAATATTCAACTGAAATGACGGAGGGCTGCGGCTGGTTTTGGCGAAATCGTGAACGTAGTGAACTTGATATAATCGAAGGAACCTGATAGCTTTTAAAAGGAGTGATTTAAGCTCCGCATTTAAAAGTTTGCTGTTTTGAAAAAAACCGAGTGGTTTTAAAAGTGTTCCAACGATTCAATTTTGGTTTGTCTGCTTTGCATTAATCTTATGCAGTCCCATCATTTACACCTATCATCACAGAAAAAGACAAAAATAAAACTTCCGTTTATGCCATCCGCATTCGCCACTGGGCCTCGTCTAACACCGTTAGGTTACTTATCTAACGCCAGAGCGGGGGCTGGACTAGCGCGGGTGCAAAACATAAGCAACGTCTACTATATAGCATATATATAATAAACATTCGTCTGACGCAATAATAGGCATTCCAGATCACAGATGAACATATTGGATATACTATGAATTTCATGTTTCGTTTAAGCCTGTAACGAAAGACGGATTCCACGGTCGTGATGAATAGCCAAACCATCCTAAAGCCCTACGGGTGCGGAAAACTACCCGCCAAATACCCAAAGCGAAGCAACCTCCCTCGGTAAAATGAGTTGGCCACTCGGCACTTCAAAATACCCGGTAGTTTGTGCACCCCACCTTAGGTCTATCTTAGGAGCAGAAAACAGTAAAAGAAATAATACAACAGTGGGTACAACCTCAACCCGGATGTGCCCCGCAAAATAATATTACATCACTTTACAATTTACATCGAATAAAAGAAACTCTCATCTCACATTCCCAGCTATTCATCCACGACGATCCAAAAAAGTTCATATACACAAACCAATATCACAGATCACAGATATACGCAACCCTTACTAATCGACGTATAGCGATTAGCAGACGTTCAGCACATATATTACAACACAGATAAAACCCGATTAGCAAATAACATAGAATTTCAATCGAAAACTATTTTCCATGTCTACCCCAAGTGCAAACCAGTACACAGAACATACTGGGTAGAAATCAAATATACCAGAGAACAATACACATAAAAATAAGAATAACAGAAGAAAAATAAGATTCTTGAGAGTTTGAAAAGGCTTGCTAGTAAGCTTCCTTGTCCACGATGATCCATCCGAAGTCCACTTTGTCCAAGCTCCTAGCTCCACTTGATCAAAGAAGAAAATGAAGCTAACACTCTAAACTAATTGGCTAGATTAGAGTAGAATGATGAGGTGGTTTTTTTTCTCTATTCAAAACCCAATCTTTTTAACTAACTCACTCCTTTTGAAGACTCAAAAGAGCAAGAGAATGAGGAAGAAGATAATGTCAACTCAAGAGCTCAAGAGAATAATATGAAAAGATTATGAAGAAAGAGAATAGAAAATAATATATATTTTCCTTCTCTCATCTCAAACCATGGTAACTTAAATATCTAGATATTTTTGCAATTGAGTTAAAAGCCAAAAGGAAAACTAATCCAAGGTTAAAAATTAGGTCAAGTGCAGTTTAGTTTAGAAGTGTGTAGAAAGAAATAACCATGGATCAATTTTTCTTTTTCTTTTCATTAACTCAAATATATATATATATATATATATATATAAAAGTTCCATGTGAGTCTTGCATTTCCATCATGAGTGTATCAACAACCATGATACTATGTATGCATGTATGTGTCCATGCACATCAACATGTGCATACATGCATACATACATCAAATATAAAGAAAAGGGTTTAATAAAGAAATTAAAATAAAATTCAAATGTTAAATCAACACTTGATTTAACAAACCGGTCATATCACATACGACCCGACCAATAGAAAAATGTTCGATTAACATACGGTATCTCATACTCACATTTAATCGGGTCCCCGTGCATATCTCATATGCACTCCACATCGTTTCGCCTGGGCTAGGAAACTCCTGTGTGGGACTCTGAGACTTGTCAATACGCCGGCAGTAGGTGATGATCATATCAAACACTCACAAGCCGCAAGCGGTCAGCTAAACGTAACGGCAACCCGAGTATTGAGCGATCAGAAGAAAACCAGCAAAGCTGTCAAAACTCCCGTCGTGCCAACTGGCAACACTTATCGTACAGTCCGGTCTCTTCTTCAGATATGTTGCATATGGAGTCTAGGGATGGTATCGTCGACCCCAATAACTCAATAAGTCATGCTGGTGTATGGCTCATAACAGATCGAGAAACTACTGATAACACTTATCAGTAAATCTCAGCATCCCTGGCCAGGGACTTCCTGTTATAGCCAATCGAGCATAGCACAACATCAACCCCTAATACCGGGAGAGACGAAACCCCTCCTATAGCTCATTGCCTTCATGTGTCTCGGGACTGTACCCAAAATCCACCTGTTTGCACGACTCGGTAGAGCCGTGGTAGGGTGGAGATCAAAGTGCAGTGGGAGGACACACAAGACTCTATAACGATCTTGGGTCTACAGACTAATCTGTACCAGTGTCACCTGAGAACTGCTATCCGACGATAGATATAATACCATATAGGAGTTCTCGGCGAGTCCGTTCAGTGTACCCAGTCTCTACTGAGCACCCACATACAATCTTTGGTGTCACCACACCAGATGAATATGGGATCATCCATCGCCCATCAAATGGGACAAGAATAGTATACGCTAGTCTACTCTGGAATATCGATGCCCCATCTCAATACACCCACGACTAAGAACAGTTCAAGGATATGCTCATAAACTACAAGTGTCCCAATAGTATGATCCGCATCAGAGTCGCAGTAGTCAAGCAAATATCCTGTGGGCTTTATCAACATATACCAAATGAATAAGATGCATGATCAAATGAACATGTCAAGATAAAGTAAACCAGATAGCATACTATCATGTCGATCAAGAAAGTAATCTATATACATATATACATGTCCAAGCATCCACTATACATATAATGGCCTCTAGGGCATACATATATCCAGCAATCTCCCACTTGCACTAAGGCCAATTATTGGCGTATCTCATACCCAACATCTCAAAAAGTCGCTCATGTTGTGTCTGTGGAAGGGCCTTGATGAGTGGATCCGCGGTGTTATTCTTTGTATCTACTCTCCGAATCTCGATCTCATGGTGATCTACTATCTCCCGGATCAAATGATATCTCCTTAGGATGTGTCTTGACTTCTGATGGGACCATGGTTCTTTGGCTAACGCAATAACCCCATTATTATCACAATACAAAGGTATTGGATCAACATTGGTTGGAACTACTCCTAGTTCCGCGACGAACTTCCTCATCCAGACGGCTTCCTTGGTAGCATCATTTGCAGCAATATACTCAGCTTCCATCATGGAGTCTGCAACGATATCCTGTTTGGAACTCTTCCGACTAACCGCCCCTCCATTGAGGGTAAATACAAACCTTGAGATAGATTTGTTGTCATCCTTATCACTTTGGAAGCTGGAATCGGTAAAGGCCTCCATTTAGAGATCCCCATTACCATACACCAAGAACAATTCTTTAGTCCTTCATAAGTACTTAAAAATGTTCTTTACTGCTATCCAATGTTTCTCCCCTGGGATCGATTGATACCTGCTTACTACAGCCAGTGCGTAAGCTACATCAGGGTGAGTACATAACATCGCATACATTATAGATCCTACGGCTGAAGCGTAGGGTATAATGCTCATGCAAGCTCTCTCTTCATCAGTCTTCGGATAGAAGTCTTTGGAGAGAGTGATTCCATGACAAGCGAGCAAGGCACCACGCTTGGAATCTTCCATACTAAACCTCTTTAGGTTGGTGTCAATGTATTTTGATTGGGACAATCCCAATAACCTCTTGGATCTATCTCTATAGATCCTTATGGCCAAAATGCACGAGGCATCACCCAGGTCCTTCATAGAGAACCTTTGCGATAAGAATAGTTTGACCGATTGTAGCATAGGAATATCATTTTCTATCAAGAGAATGTCATCCACGTACAATACGAGGAATGTGACAGTATTCCCTACAATCTTCTTATAAATGCATGGTTCATCTATATTTTTGACAAAATCAAACTCTTTGATTGTATCATCAAAACAGATGTTCCAGCTCCATGAGACCTGCTTTAATCCATAAATGGATTTAAGCAATCTACATACTTTCCCGCTGCTCCCACTGTCAATGAAGCCCTCTGGCTGATCCATATAAATACATTCTTCTAAATCACCATTTAGAAATGCAGTTTTAACGTCCATCTGCCAGATTTCATAATCATAGTGATCAGCAATAGCAAGTAGGATCCGAATGGATTTAAGCATTGCTACTGGAGAGATGGTTTCATCATAGTCTAATCCTGGTCTTTGACGAAAACCTTTCACTAAAAGCCTTGCTTTAAAGGTCTCTACCTATCCATCTACACCAATCTTTCTCTTAAAGATCCATTTGCACCCAACGGGTTTTATCCCAGGAGGTGCAACGTCCAAAGTCCATACTTTGTTGGTGTACATGGACTCCATTTCAGATCTCATGGCTTCCAGCCACTTCACTGAGTCACCACTCGTGATAGCTTGCTGAAAACTAGTAGGGTCATCATCATCCATGATGCAATCTTCTCTATCACCATCAATAAGAAACCCATAGTATCTCTCTGATGGGCGAGAAGTTCTACTAGATCTCCGGAACGGCTGAGGTTCTTGAAGTTCTACTGCAACATCAGTTTCAACCAATTCATCCTGAGTAATTTGTCTCTAGAACCTCTTCTAGTTCTACCGCTTTGCCATCAGTACTATCTGTAAAGATTTCATTTTCCAAAAATATGGTATGTTGAGAAACAAACACCTTTTGTTTCTCCTTATGGTAGAATAGATATCCATACGAATGTTTTGGATATCCCATAAATTTACACATGACCGATCATGTCTCGAGTTTGTCTGGATTCTGCTTTTTGACAAAAGCCGGACAACCCTATATCCTAACTCTTTTAAGAGATGGTCTCTTCCCATTCCATATCTCATATGGAGTGGTAGACACGGTCTTGGTTGGAACCTTGTTTAACAGATACATTGCTGTCTCCAATGCATGCCCCCAAAAGAAAAGAGGTAACTCAACATCACACATCATGGACCGTATCATATCTAATAGGGTACGATTCCTCCGTTCTGACACACCGTTGTGCTATGGTGTGTAAGGAGGAGTGAGCTGAGAGAGAATCCCATTCTCTTTTAAGAAGTCTGAAAAATCTGTACTTAAATACTCTCCACCTCGATCCGATCAAAGTTTCTTGATACTCAAGCCTGTTTGTTTTTCTACTTCAAGTTTGTACTCCTTGAATTTCTCGAAAGCTTTGGACTTATGCTTTAACAAAAACATGTGTCCGAATCTAGAGAAATCATCAGTAAAAGTAATGAAGTATGAAAAATCGCCTCTAGCATGTGTAGACATTGGTCCGCATACATCACTATGTATGAGGCTTAAGAGTTCCACAACTCTTTCTCCATGTCCCGTAAACGGGGTTTTGGTTATTTTACCTTTGATACAGGATTGACAAGTCGCATAAGATTTATATTCAAAAGGGTTTAAATATCCATCTTTATGTAGCTTGCTTAGTCTTGTTTCATTAATATGACAAAGTCTACAATGCCAAAGAAAAGCTTCATTTATATCTGAAAATTTTCTTTTATTAGTATGTTGTATATTGAAAACTGTGTGTTGGTTCAGGACGTAAATACCATTATTTAGTGTACCATACCCAATCAACTTTTGATTCAAGTTAATGTTCATAACATTATTTTGCAACACAAAATGATATCCTTCATTGTCCAACAAAGAAACGGATATTATATTACATAGCATACTAGGTACAAAATAACAAGGGTTCAGAACCAAAATACAACCCGAAGGCAACCCCAGATGACACTCTCCTACGGATACAACATGTGCATTAGAACCATTTCTAACCCGCAAAGTACGGTCTCCAGTCTTCAAAACTCTACTGTTTCTCAATCTCTGCATACAATTGCAGATGTGAGAACCAGAATAGGTATCTAATACCCAAGATGCAGAGTTAATTGAAAAACAGTTCTCAGTTACAAACACACCTGAAGCGGAAGCATCAGCATGCTTCTTCTTCTTGAGATCAGCAAGATACACAGCACAGTTGCGTTTCCAATGTCCCGACTTGTGGCAGTAAAAACATTCTCCTTTTCCACTTTCCGCGGCCCCAGATATGTCTTTCCCCTTCGCCTTTTTTAACTCCACCTTTCGGTTTGATGGGTTTCTTCTTCTTCTTCTTTCCCTTGGCCTTGGCTTTTGGGACGGAAGAGGAAGATGGCCCAGCAAGCAGAGCGGGAGTCTTCACTGTTTTAAGCGTGATCTCTGCACTTCTCAACATATTGAAAAGTTCAGGCAATGATTTCTCCAAATCGTTCATATTGAAATTCACTATGAACGGAGTAAAGGCGGGAGAGAGACTGCAGAACAATATCTGTATATTGCTCATTATTCATAGTCCATCCCAGTTCCTCAAGTTCTTCTATAAGACCAATCATCTTCAGAACATGTTCTCCTACTGATGCGCCAGGGGCCATCCGCATCTGAAACAATTTTCAAGATGCCTAGTATCGTAAAGTACGAGATTGCTCTTCATCCAACTCCTTTATATGAAGAAAGATGGATTGCACATCCATCTTCTCGTGCTGTTTCTGATGGGTATTGTCCATAGAAGCAAGCGCGAGGCACTTGGCCATGTTGCAATCAATATCCCATGTTTTTCGGATCTCCCTATCCGAAACAGATGATTCAGGTCTTGGGACGAGTGGGACTTTGGTAGTGAGGACATATGATACTTTATCATATGTGAGTGCAATGTACAAGTTCCTCAACCATTCTTTATAATTCGGTCCTGTCAGTTTGTTTTTCTCTAAAAGAAGCTTAAGTCCCGTCATCGGTATCTGCCATTAGGAGAGAGAAAAGAATACAATCAGCGAAATGCTCTTGCAAAGAATTAGATTGGTTATTATTTTATTTAATCGATGTCTCCCACTGCTTTTATCAAATTTTCTTTCAAAACCTTAAAAGAAAACTAGCCAGGATTAATTACATTCTACAGTTTCGCTAACCAGTCAGTCAGGCCAGTATCGGTACTTTAAGGGAGGTTCCCCGTGCTTTCGCACGGACCTAATTAAAATAAACCTCATTTTCCCAGAGGTCATACCCCGTTGACACCTTTCTAAACACCTACTAGATTAGCTAATTGTAAAGTGTAAAACTCTCCTGGGAGTAACGCTTACTCTCAGTGGGATCGGGATCCATCTATCATATAGAAGGTATGCAATCTCATTGCGAATTTCAACTCTTGAAACTCCCGATATGGTTTTTACCCCTAGATGATTATGACCTTGGCTATGGTCAAAATATCATAAGCACTAGTCAAGTTCTACCCGTCAATTCGAGATTAACTAGACCCACCCATATGACGCTTGACTATAATCAACATAATCACATGAATGTCCTAACTGATCGCATCATATGCTTTGTAGGAAGACATCACTTAGCTACCGTACACTACGCCTTGACTATAATCAACATACGTAGCACGAATACTAAGTGCTCTGCTTCCTAAAATGACGGAGGGTTGTGTATGGTTCTTATGAAAACCTTTAACGCTTTGAACTTGATCTCGTTGTAGAATCAAAACAATTTAGAAAAGGAGTGGCTTAAGCTCCGCATCTTTTTGAAACTTGCATTTTTCATAAAAAGGCCGAGTGTATTTCAAATACGATTCTACAACATCTTTAGGTTTATTTTTCTTTACATTAATCTTATTAATGCAGTCCTATCATTTAAGTTCCTAAGTCAAAAAAAAAAACGAAAATAGAACGTATACTTATGCCATCCGCATTTGCCACAATGTCCCGTTATGCACTGTTAGGTTACTTAACTAATGGCATAGCGGGGCGGGACTAGCGCAGGGGTAAAACATAAGCAACGTTTATTATATATCATATATATAATAATAATCCATTCGTCTCAGATACAAAGTAATCTCATTACAGAATATCAATCAGCAGAAGCACATATGAAAATAAAAGGATATCTAGGACGTCGGTATTTTGTATTCAGCCAACAATAGAAAATACGGATTCCACGGTCGCGATGAATAGCCAAGCCCACACCCCTAGACCCCTATGAGAGCGGCAAGTGACCCTGCCAATTCTAGAGTTTAGGAGACCCGGTCTCGACTCCTCGAGATGGCCTCCCACTGAACCCTAGAACCCGGTCACTTGTGCTCCCCTCCTTGGGTATATCCTAATGCGGAAAAGTAAATAATATACAATAATGGTGACAACATCCTCAACCCGGAAGTGCCCCAAATAAAAGAATATTACATATAATTGATATTTACATTAATGAAAATAAAGACTCTCATCTCACATAAAACCCCGGCTATTCGATCGCGACAATCCTGCATATCATATCTCAACAACACATAATATCTCATATCATCAACGTAAGCAAGTATGCGTATCCCGATTGTCGTTGATGTATAGCAACGAACCGGCGATACACCACATACTACACTTATGGTCGCAGAAAAGAAAATGAAAAACAACAATTGCAATTATCACAATCACATATATCAAGACGATGTTTAATGTTTTGATCAAATCAACATACACCCTCAATTTACCCCAAGAACTCAATACTTGAGCAAAGTCACAAATACTCAAAAACGCGCCACAGTGTCTATGGACTAGCCGTAGAAGGGGTTAACAAACGCCTCACCTATGACACCACAGAACTAAGGCAAACCCTAAGGTTCTATCGTGGTTCCGTGGGCATATAATCGAGTTAAGGTTATTGTGTTCTTCTAGAGGGTCCATAGGATACTTTCGCGACTATTGAATATGAAGTTAACTTAGGAAAATTTCAACGGGGTCAAGATGTGGGGTTTTGAAGTTCGTTCGAACTGAACCTTTTGTTAAGGTTACCAATACATTGTTAGATTATACGACTACGAAACACTACGAATTAGCCCCTAATCAAAATAATCATCACATGAAAATTTAGGCTAAGCAAACAATACTTGAAACCCCAAATTCTAGACACCAGAGCACTGGAGAAATACGGGGTTCAAAGGAGCAATGGGGGCCGGCCGGGCCGGATTTTGTGGCCTTGTACATGGCCAAATTCCGAGCACAACCCCCCGTATTTCACCTGTGTTCTTATTTTGTCCCATACAATGTTCTGCAGCTGTTTAAAAAAATTTTAAACGACTTTTTAAAAAATTTACAGAGAGCAAAATTAGGGTTTCACATATCGTGTTTTCTGGAGTCGATTTCGTTTTCGTAATTGTTTTAACACCGTATCTAAAATTCTAGCTTAGCTCTGATACCATTGTTGGGTTTCCCTAGCACCTACTGTGGAGTATGGAAGTATCACACATGCCACTTTAAAATTTAAAGAGATTCTAAGCAAACAAGACATGAATCATTAACTAGAAGTTTAGGGTAACAACTCAAATATCACATACTATGAACATATTATCACTAAGTGAAAAAAATACAACCTTTGGAGTCCTCTTGTGTCGACTCCTAGGATCGTTGAGAGTTTGAAAAGGCTTGCTAGTAAGCTTCCTTGTCCATGATGATCCGCCCGAAGTCCACTTTGTCCAAGCTCCTAGCTCCACTTGATCAAAGAAGAAGATGAAGCTAACACTCTAAACTAATTGGCTAGATTAGAGTAGAATGGTGAGGTGGTTTGTTCTCTCTATTCAAAACCTAATCTTTTTAACTAACTCACTCCTTTTGAAGACTCAAGAGAGCAAGAAAATGAGGATGAAGATAATGGCTACTCAAGAGAATAATATGAAAAGATAATGAATAAAGAGAATAGAAAATAATATATATTTTTCTTCTCTCATCTCAAACCATGGTAACATAAATATCTAGATATTTTTGCAAATGAGTTAAAAACCAAAAGGAAAACAAATCCAAGGTTAAAAATTAGGTCAAGTGTGGTTTAGTTTGGAAGTGTGTAGAAAGAAATAACCATGGATCAATTTTTCTTTCTCTTTTCATTAACTCAAATATATATATATAAGTTCCATGTGAGTCTTGCATTACCATCATGAGTGTATCAACAACCATGATACTATGTATGCATGTATGTGTCCATGCACATCAACATGTGCATACATGCATGCATACATCAAATATAAAGAAAAGGGTTTAATAAAGAAATTAAACTAAAACTCAAATGTTAAATCAACACTTGATTTAACAAACCGGTCATATCACATACGACCCGACCAATTGAAAAACGCCCGATTAACATACAGTATCTCATACTCACATTTAATCGGGTCCCCGTGCATATCTCATATGCACACCACATCGTTTCGCCTGGGCTAGGAAACTCCTGTGTGGGACTCTAAGACTCGTCAATACGCCGGCAGTAGGTGATGATCATATCAAACACCCACAAGCCGCAAGCGGTTAGCTAAATGTAACGGCTACCCGAGTATTGAGCGATCAGAAGAAAACCAGCAAACCTGTCAAAACTCCCGTCGAGCCAACTGGCAACACTTATCGTACAGTCCGGTCTCTTCGCCAGATTTGTTGCATATCGAGTCTAGAGATGGTATCGTCGACCTCAATAACTTAATAAGTCATGCTGGTGTCTGGCTCATAACAGATCGAGAAACTACTGATAACACTTATCAGTAAATCTCAGCATCCCTGGCCAGGGACTTCCTGTTATAGCCAATCGAGCATAGAACAACATCAACCCCCAATACTGGGAGAGATGAAACCCCTCCTATCGCTCATTGCCTCCATGTGCCTCGGGACTGTACCCAAAATCCACCTGTTTGCACGACTCAGTAGAGCCGTGGTAGGGTGGAGATCAAAGTGCAGTGGAAGGACACACAAGACTCTATGAAGATCTTGGGTCTACAGACTAACCTGTACCAGTGTCACCTGAGAACTGCTATCGATGATAGATATAATACCACATAAGAGTTCTCGGCGAGTCCGTTCAGTGTACCCAGTCTCCACTGAGCACCCGCATACAATCTTTGGTGTCACCACACCAGATGGATATGGGATCATCCATCGCCCATCAAATGGGACAAGAATGGTATACGCTAGTCTACTCTGGAATATCGATGCCCCGTCTCGATACACCCACGACTAGGAACAGTTCAAGGATATGCTCATAAACTACAAGTGTCCCACTAGTATGATTCGCATCATAGTCGCAGTAGTCAAACAAATATCCTGTGGGCTTTATCAACATGTATCAAATGAATAAGATGCATGATCAAATGAACATGTCAAGATAAAGTAAACCAGATAGCATACTATCATGTCGAGCAAGAAAGTAATCTATATACATATATACATGTCCAAGCATCCACTATACATATAATGGCCTCTAGGGCATACATATATCTAGCCGCACCTGTATACGATCTTAGGTGCAAAAGACCAATGGCTGCAGGACCAACCATCGCCCCTCATCGGGGTCTAGAAACGTATACACTAGTCTACTCCGGAATATCGATGTCCATTCTCGATACTCCCACGACTAGGGACCTTTTTGAGGATGTGCTTATCGACTACCCAGCTCCCACAAGTATGATCGCCATCACAATGCAGGTAGTCAAGCAATGATCCTACGGGCTTTATCAACATGTATAAATGATACATAATAACAAGTAAAACATATGCACATGTTAAGATAAAGACAAACCGGATAGCATACTATCATATCGAGTAAGATTGTCCTGTATATATATATGTCCAAGCATCCACATGTATACATATACAATAATGGCCTCTAGGGCATACATATCCAACAAATATTTCTTCTGTATATGGGAAAATATTTTCCCAATCTTGTTAAAAACAAGAAAACATATTCTGTAAAACAGAAATCCTTGGATCAAAGATCCAACGGTGGATAAAATTCCCCAAGCAATCTTTGAGACCAATAAAATCAATTGGAATCCCTCAATGAGATGTTTTCCCAAATTAATTAACAAACTTGCATCTCCTATATAAAGGACTTGAGATTTCAAGTCTCATATAGAGGGAACCCCCTCATAAGTTTCTGCAAAAAATACAGTGAGCCCTCAAAACAACAGAGAATTTAATTCTCAATAAAAAAAAGAAAGACCTTCCTCCTCAAAACCCTAGGTAAAGAAAAATCGAGATCAAAACATCTCCTTTACCTAATGTATATAAGAATTTAACCCTTCTCAAGAACTTAGTTCCTTCTCTGGATCAGAGATCCACAAGGAAAGTCTCCCACAAGTTGAGAATTTAATTCTCATCGAGAAGATCTTGTTCTTGAGAATCAAAAATTCAGAAAAGAACTAGGTTAAAAAAGAAAGAAAGAAAGAAAAAGAACCTTTCCTATGGGAATTTAATTCCTCATAAAATAGGGTTTAACCCTAAAAGAAACTTAGTTCTTATAAAAGAAAAAACATAAGAACTTAGTTCTTAAAGAAAACCTGATCCCAGATCTTCAAAACAAAGATCTTGGTGATCATTAATGGTCAAAATGCCATTAACAGAGATTAAATCTCTGAAAAAGAAAAAAACTTAGCGCCTCATGTGGATGCCCCCCCAACAGCGCCCAGCGCCTCACGCGAAAAACACGTGGGCGCCCAAAACAGAAAGCCAGCGCTTCACGTGAAATACAACGTGAGAGCTGAGTAAAAGTGCTTAGCACTTCATATACAGCCATAACAGCTGAGTGCTTAGCACTGATTGGACAACGCCCAGCGCCTCACATAAAAAAACACATGGGCGCCCAACAAAATAAAATGAGACAGCGCTGCACGTGCTTTTCACGTAGACGCCATACCAAAGTGCTTAGCACTTCATGTTTAGTCACAATGACTAAAGTGCTCAGCACTTAGTGGGTAGCGCCCAGCGCCTCACGTGAAACACACGTGGGCGCTCAACAAAATAATGGGATAGCGCCGTATGTGCTCCTCACGTGGACGCCATATAAAAAGTGCTTAGCACTATATATATATATATATATATATATATATATATATATATATATATATAGTCAAAATGACTGAGTGTTTCGCACTGATTGGGCATCGCCCATAACTGAAGGCGCTCACATGATGTCCATGTGAGTGCCAGAGCTCCAAACAAGTGCTTAGCACTTTTGCATAAAAAGGGGGCTGAACAAACATAGCCCAAATAAGTGTTTAGCACTTTTGAACAAAAGAAAAAAGGACTGAGCAGAATAAGCCCAAATTGGCTATGTCCCTCTGAAAAGTTTTCTTACAGCTGAGCCCAAATGCTCTGTTGTTGGATCTTAAATAAAAACGATTCTTAAAATTTTGCTAAGTTGATCTTAGTCTCAAACATGGCTAACGTATCCTTAGTTAAAAATAAATTGAGCCCAAATACTCATATATTTAAGTTGATCTTAATCTCAAACTAGATTAACGGTCCTTAAATAAAATAAAATATTTTTGAACTAAAGAAATATATAACCTAAGTTCAAAACCCAAATCCAAAATATATAGAGTTGGGCTAGTCCGCATCTTACGGGCGACAACATCAAACAGTCTCCGTATACAATCCACGGGCAATTTTAAGAAACAAAATAACATACGAAACGAAGTGAACCACTGGAGCAGGAGAAAGTGGTTATCGCATTGCGACAATGTAATTAACTGCATGGGCTTGCTCCTGCAGGGAAGAGCGTCCCCACAATAAAAAAAACCTCACAAATGAGGGGGAATCTGATAAAATCTGCTACAACGGTCGTATTTATCCAAACCTCCGATATACGGTGCCATAAATCAACTTGGTATCTTCAGAGAGGTGGATGGAGAAGTCCAAATAGCATATGCCCCCAAATTCAGGCTAGACGTCCCAATGTCTCGGTCCAGTCTTTCGGCGGTGAACACCGATCTCAACGTAGTTACGGCACTCACGTTATGATTTTGTTGGTTAAGGACGATATTTGCACTTTGTAAGTGGCCTGGATTTGTTAGAAGTTGAGATGGAAGTTTCCCTTTCTCTCTCTCACTCGGTATTTAACCGTGCAATTTGTGCTTCGATCGATTTTATGCTTTCACCGTGGGAAGCAGTGTGTTGCACTAGCGTTTGGATAGAAGACGTTAAATTGGCCGACGTTTGTGCAGATTGTTTAATAAACGTTTCCAAACTTCTTTCGAGTGCAGAGATTTTATTGGTACCGGCCGTTGGAATATTAGTCGGTGGTAGGAAAGAATTATTATAAGGGGCAAAGTTGTTGGCCGGATTTTGGAAATATTGCGGTTGAAAAGGCTGCTGAATTTGTCGTAGTGGCTGTTGTTGCTGTGAGGGAAGCCTTTGATAGTTATTTTGGCTTGGGAACTGATTTTGAGTTTGAGTTTGGTTTTGGTTCCAAGCAAAATTAGGATGCTTCCTACATCCCTGATTATATGTGGATGAATAAGGATCATTTCTAGATCGTTGCTGAAAAGCAACATTAGTTTGTTCTTGGCCTTGAGACGGAGGATTCAAAGGACATTCTTCCGTTAAATGTGATGAGTCAAAATAGCAACCACACACGGTTTTGGGGAGCGTAACTTGGTTTAGGGAGAATGAAGAGAACTTGTTTTCCATAGCTTCGAGTTTCTTTTGCATCACAGCCATTTTGGCTTTTATTGCGATGGAAGCGTTGAGCTGATGGATACATGCCCTAGATAAAGACGATGTTGTTGGTCTAGTGCTCTCTCACTGTAATGTTTGTCCGGCGAGATCTTCCAGAAATTACCACGCTTTGTCGTCTTCTTTTGACATGAAATGATATTGACAAATGATTTCTAGCATTTGTTTTGTAGCTGGATTGATACCCTCATACATAATTTGGCAAAGTTGCCATATTTCGATTCCGTGATGAGGGCATTAGACAAGGAGATCTTTAAACCGTCCAAAGCATTTCCAAAAGGGTTCGATGGGAAGTTGGGCAAACTGGTTAATCTCGCTCCGAATACGGGCAGTCTTGTGATTAGGATAAAATTTCTTAAGGAATGCTTTAACGAATTCATCCCATTTAGCGATAGAATGTGAGGCGATGCTATAAAGCCACTTCTCTGCGAAATTGCACAAGGTAAAAGGGAGAAGACGTAATCGCAGAGCATCTCCTGAAAGTTGGGTGGTGCTCATCATTGCGCATACGTTTTCGAATTTGATTATAAAAACGTATGCATCTTCAGATTCAAGCCCGTGAAATTTGGGCAACAAGTTGATGAAGCAGGGCTTAATTTCAAAATTATCCCTATTGGCTGGTGGAAAAGATAGACACGTAGGAAGGGGTCCGCGTACGGGATAGTATCGGTCCTGAAGAGCGATGCGTGGTGGATTCTGAATTTATGCACCTATGGGAGGTGGCAAAGTGGTGTTGTTAAAACCGAATGGAGATCCGTCCATCTCGGAAGATATGGTAGGTTGAGAAGAAATAGAAGATGAAGAAGTATCGACTTCGGAGTCGACAACAAAAACGTGGACTAGATGGGCACTAGAATCCCATGTCCTGATGATCATGCATTAAGCGGGTTTAGTGCACGTGGCAGTGTGTGATATGTGTGAGAACGATTTTGTCACGACCCAATTTAGGAACGCAACTGGCACTTAAATCACACAATGTGTAAAGGCGTAGCAAAATTCAAGTAAGCTGAAAACCTAGAAATCTAAACCATAAAAAGAATTAGAGTGGTAAAACATTCGTTTCCAAAACATCATATCTCTTTTTCAAATCTCAAGTTGTTGCTTAAAATTTCGGCAGCGTCTTCCATTCCGGAATTGGTAACGGCTGAAGTAGACCAACAGTTTTGTAATGTTCGGCCTTCACTTGCTGACACACCAAACACTTGGCTACGCTCCTTGCAACTTCTCTCTTTATTCCATGCCACCAATAATGTTGCCATAGATCCTTGTGCATCTTTGTACCGCTGGGGTGTACCGAGTACGGAGAGCTGTGAACTTCTTTCATCAACTCTTCTCGAACAGGTCACACGTATAAACGGCTCCTATACCGCAAGGATCCATCTTTATGGATGATGAAGTCAGTTCATAGTCCACTTTCTACTTGTTCTCGAATCCTTTGTAGCTTGGCATCATTTTCTTGAGCTGCCTTGATCTGATTTACAAGAGTGGACTAGAGTTGTAAGTTCATCAAAGATGAAACGTTACCTGGCATAACTACTTCAATCTCCAATCCATGTAGTTCTATTTGTAGTCTCCACTAAGCGGTGAGGTTCATTGCTAATGGCTGGCGACTAAGTGCATCAGGAACTACGTTCACCTTTCCAGGATGATATTGTAGGTTGATGTCGAAGTCCGCTACAAGTTCTAGCCATCTTCTCTGTCACATATTGAGTTCCTTCTGAGTAAATACATACTTCAGACTCTTGTGATCGGTGTATATATCCACTCGTTCTCCCAAAAGATAGTGGCGCCAAATTTTGAGTGCGAAAACTACTACTGCCAGTTCCAGATCATGTGTTGAATAGTTGCGTTCATGAACTTTTAATTTCCTTGATACAAAAGCCACAACTTTTCCATGCTGGCGTAGAACACAACATAATCCTTTACCGGACGTATCGCAATGCACATCGAATCCTCCAGATTGATCAGGTATTACAAGAATAGGTGTAGAGGTTAACCTCGACTTGGGTTCTACAAAAGCCTTCTCACATGATTCAGACCATACGAATACTTCGTCTTTACGTGTGAGCTTGGCCAGGGATCCTACGATCTTTGAGAATCCTTCAATGAATCGTCTATAGTATCCTGCAAAGCCCAAGAAACTTCTTATATCTTTCACCGTCTTTGGTATCGGCCATTCACTAACAGCTGGCACTTTGGCTGGATCCACAGAGATTCTTTTGCCTGAAACGATATGTCCGAGAAATCCTACTTGATCTAGCCAAAATTCACACTTGTTGTACTTGGCGTAGAGCTGATGTTGTCCTAATATCTCCAAGACAATCCGTAAGTGCTCGGCGTGATCTTTCCAATTCTTTGAATACACCAGGATGTCGTCGATGAATATAGCAGCAAACCTGTCTAATTACTCTCAGAAACTTTGTTCATCGGGTTCATAAAGATGGCAGGTGCATTGGTCACTCCAAATGGCATTACGAGATATTCATAATGGCCATAACAAGTCATAAACGCCGTCTTCGGAATGTCTAACTCTTTGACCTTCACCTTATGGTAACCCGAATGAAGATCTAGCTTTGAAAAGACACAAGATCCACTTAACTAATCGAAAAGGTCATCGATGCGTGGTGGTGGATACGTGTTCTTAATTGTCACTTTGTTCAAAACTCGATATTCCACACACATCCTGTAGGAGCCTTCCTTCTTCTTCACTAGTAACACCGGAGATCCCTGATTGTTCGTGCGAAAAGGTGTGTATGAATGTTGTAAATAACCGCAATCAAGACGGTGTCGCAAATAGCTAGCCGTGATGAGTACAGGTCGTCCGCAGGGAAACGTGAACTTCTTTTCTTGCTTTAGACGAGTTAATAAAAGAGATGAGTGATTGTTGTCATTTTATTTTAATATGGATATAAAATTTATAATAGAAGGGCTCGTAGAGTTTATAGGACTTAGTTGTTAATAGATGAATGTTTAGAAATGTCTCTTTTGATATTTTAATAATTTAAAATTTAGAGAGATAGCGATGAATGTGGATTAGGGGTTCTTGAAGGGAAATAGGTTTTCCCACTACTACCTCTTGTCCTTCCATTGATCTCTATTAATCTCAAATCTTTAACAAAATAAGTGTTTAACTAATCTTAAATCGTGGTGGTGACTATTGTTTACCCCAATCAGAGCAAAGCTCTGTTCAAATTCCAAGGTGGAAAAAGAAGCAATGCTTCTGTTCTTTCTCCAATCAGAGCAAAGCTCTAAAAAAATTAAAAAAAAGCTGCGCGACACGTGTCAGCACAGCGTGACACGTGTCACGCGCTGGGGCACTGCGCCAAACAGAATTAAAAGATTTAAGAAATCTTTTCTGTTCTTGTTAAAACAAGAAGATTTTCTTCTGCAAAGCAGAAGCCCTTGGATCAAAGATCCAACGGTGGGGAAAATTCCCCAAATCACTCAGAGAAAGATTTCTTTAACAAATTTAACTAATTTATGGGCACTATAAAAAGGACCTCAGACCTCAATTAAAAGGCATCAACATCTTGCTAAAAAAAAAGAGAGAAGAGAACTCTTGAGAACTCTTGAAGAATAAAAAAAAGGTAAAAACCTTTAAAAGAAGAGAAATTTCTCTTATGAACAGATCATAGATCTAAAAAACAAGATCAATGATCTTTAATAAAAATAAAATAAAATAAAATAGTGCTTTGCACTTTTATGAACCTTTGGTTCTCTGAGATAAGAAAAACAAGAAAAACTTGTTTTTTCTTAGAAATAAATCAAATAGTGCCTTGCACTTGTTTTATGAACCATCGGTTCTTGAACCTAAAAGGTTCTTAAATTAATAGTGCTTTGCACTACTTATGAACCACTGGTTCTCTAAAACAAGAAAAACAGAAATAAAAAAAAAAGATAGTGCTTTGCACTTTTATGAACCTTTGGTTCTTGAAATAAAAAGAAAAAACTTGTTCTTCGTTGATCTAAATTAGATCAAGAAATCAAATAGTGCTTTGCACTTCTTTTATGAACCATTGGTTCTTGAATCTAAAAGATTCTCAAATTAATAGTGCTTTGCACTTATGAATCTGCACTGTTGTGCTCTCTGATTGGCGCAAAGCGCTTGACAAATGCAATGCATTTCCTAAAGGGCCAAGCCCAAATCAAAAAGACCTAGTAGGCCTAATTAAATTGCAGTGCAATAAAAGGGGCAGAGCCCAAACAAAATAGATGCTCTGCATCATTTATAAAAGGGCAGAGCCCAAACAAAATAGATGCTCTGCATCATTTATAAAAGGGCAGAGCCCAAACAAAACAAAAATAATGCAGTGCAGTGTTTAAAAAGGGGCAAAGCCCTAACTCAGGCCTAATTGGCCAAAGACAAATAAAGATGTTGAACATCCAACTGGACTTAGCCCAGTCATGGCCATAAGTCCTCAAATTAAATTGACTGAGCACGGCTGCTCCCTAAATGAATTTACATCCGGTTCGAGGGTACATCTCCGAACTCCTCTGACACCTATCGTTGTAATCCTTCAACGACGTCAGAGAGGTGACGGGTCCCAACGACCATACATCAATATGGACTGCGGGGTCCTTAAACTCATGGACCGAAACGTCCCTAAACTAATATCGGACCGAAATGTCCCTAAACTAATATCGGACCGGAACGTCCCTAAACTAATATCGGACCGGAACGTCCCTAAACTAATATCGGACCACCACGTCCCTAAACTGGAATATGGACCACCAAGTCCCTAAACTGGAATATGGACCACCACGTCCCTAAACTGGCACAATAGAGCCCAAATGCTCTTTTGTCGGATCTAAACGGTCCCGTTAAGTTGATCTTAGTCTCAAACTGGACTAACGTATCCTTAACAAACGTTTGAGTCGATCTTAGCCTAAAAAATGGCTAACGTATCCTCCAAACAGACTTTAGTCCCAAATTGGACTATGAATCTCCCAAACTGGAACAATAGAGCCCAAATGCTCTTTTATCGGATCTAAACGGTCCCGTTAAGTTGATCTTAGTCTCAAACAGGACTATCGTATCCTTAACGAACGTTTAAGTTGATCTTAGCCGCAACGCGACTAATGCATCCTTAAACTAAAAACACCAAACCCAAATCTAAGTAAATACAGATTTGGACTAATCCACGTCCTACGGGCGACGGCATTACTCAGTCTCCGTATACAATCCACGGGCAACCACAAACAAAACAAACACACACGACACGAAGTGAAATTCTGGAGAAGGAGAAAGTTGTTACCGCGATGCGGTAGCGTAATTAACTGCAGGGGCTTGCGCCTGCAGGGAAGAGCGTCCCCACAATCAAAAACCCCTCAAGCAAGGGGGAATCTGACAAAGTCTGCTACATCGGCCGAATCCGTCTAAACCTCCGATACACGGTGCCATAAATCAACTTGGCATTTTCGGAGAGGTGGACGGATAAAACCAATTAGCATCTGCCCCGAATCCCAGCGTCAGGCCATCGCGGTCCTGTGCGCCGCCTTTCGGAGGGGAACAGATTCTGGCATGCCCGGTGGGACCTTTTCCACTTTCCACTCCACACTTCGTGTGCCGTGTTCGCGAACGAATCGCGGTTTACTGTGGTTGCCTGTGGATTCGAGGTACTAAGATTTGGTGTCTTGCTCCGTGCAGAAAACAGAAGATCAATGGCTTCGAACTGCATCGCCTGCAGCAGCAACTCTCGCTCCGTCATTACTGGAGGAGTGACTTATGGGCCCCAGGCGGCCTCCCTTTTCAAAATGCCGGTGGAGCAGGTAGCTCAAGCCACCACTGGACTATTTTTTGGGGCCATGCTCCCACCAATGAGCTTCAACGCCCCAATGACATTGCAAGAAGCTCCAAAGAAGTCGGTCTTCGATCGACTTACCACTGCCGCGACCCCTCTCAATAGGTCCCCCAACTCCACTGCTTCAGGTTTTAATGGATTAGGCCAGAGCTCCATCGGGCCCATGAAGAAGCCTGCCATACCAGAAGGCGTTATCCCGAAGCGGATAGCCATCCCATCTCCCATTCTTGGCGAAGTCACCAAGGTTGCTTCCCATGTTCGGAAGCCCGCTTCTGACAGGTTGGCCGTCCCCGTTCAACGGACGTCGATCTTTAAAAGGCTGGTACCAGCATATTCTGACCAACACAGGGGGTATGAGGAGGTCACCCCTATATCTGAAACAACTCCATTAGCACGACATGCTCGACGTCGCCACTGGCGCGGAGTAAAGAAGGCTGGGGGAAACTTCCCCTCTGGATTTACTCCTCCAGCTCCAACGGTGGGGATCGATACTGCTGTTCCAATCGGGAACAGCTTTGAATTGCTAAATACGGCGCACAGAAACTCTCCTACTACGATGTTGAAACGAACTCCTTCACCTGTGGAGAATACTCCAGAGAAGAAGATAGAGCAGCCCCCTCAACGGCTGTCCTCTAAAATTTACAAAGTCTGGCGACAGGTCCAAGAGTCGGTAATCGATCAAGACTGCCTCCGACGACAGAAAAAGATGAAGGTTCGGCAGGGGAAGGATTACTCTGTCAAACCACAAAAAGCAAAAGCTACTTGGGTGCCCACTACAATGGCTCCCTTAACTCCAATCACTCAAAAAAGGAGGCCGCAAAAAGCCCCTGTGTCTTCGGCAAATCGCAAAGACACCGAACACAAACGCCCCAAGTCTGGGGGCATGGTGGTGCACACTGTTTATATGGCTTCTGGAAAGGAGGAAAGCCGCACTTCTACGGGCCACCGACCGCTCATCCGATCCGTGACGAAAGCCCAGGAGCAACAACAAAAGCTTCAGAAAATGATGACTACAATGGCTGCACTCACTGAGCCAAAAGAAAGCTCTGAAACGTCTTCGGATGAGCGTCAAGAACAAGAAACCGACGCTGACTTTTTACGCAGAGTCCTCGAAAAGAGGGACAAAGAAGCTGCAGAGCAAGCGGCTAACATAAAACAGATGGCGCTCCTCTTCCAAGATATGGTAGGGATGATGTTACAGCCGGACCCTCCTGCTGAAGATCCTCTGATCGTCCTTGAAGACGATAGGGGAGAAACGTCAAATCCTCCGCCGGCTCTATCAACAGCCAAGGAGGAGGCAAACTCCAAAGTTGACCTAGACGAATATATAGCTCAGCAGATCCGGGTTCATCAGGCGAATGAAGCGGCTGGGCAAATTGTTAGAACCGGACGACCGTATCCGAGCTGGTATGACCAAATCAATTACCCGCCAGGATATACGATCCCTAAATTCCACGTATATAAAGGGACAGGGAATCCGCATCAGCATGTCGCTCAATTCAGGGCCTTATGCGGCAATACTGGAGGCGATGACAAATTGTTGCTACGTCAATTCGTCGGCAGCTTAGCAGAAACAGCCTTTGAATGGTATTCGGAGCTACCTAACGACTCTGTCAAAACATTTGCAGAGATGGAACTGCTGTTTACACAAAGATTCGCAAGTGCTAGTGAACGCACCCCGATTACAGCACTGATAAATGCCAGGATAAGGCCCGGCGAAACGTGGGTCCAATATGCAACACGATGGCGAAACATATGGTCGAAATGCGAACAACGCATAGAAGAGGCACCTGCGGTAGGCATGTTTGTGGGCACTCTCGATCCGCAGGCGACCATCTCGCAATTCATGATATTCTTCAGGCCGACCACCTTCCAGGCCTTGATCGACAAATTAGCCCAAATGGACCAGATGGGCCATAGACCGTCTCCTCCAAGACCCGATCCCCGAAATGAGAAAGGAAAAGCGATCATCGTCGCCAACGCTCAGCAACAGTCGAGCAACTCAAAGCCGGTCGCTCGCCAAAACAACGTGCGTCCACGCCCATCCCTCGAAGAGAGGCTAGGACGTCATTACTCGTTTCCTCAGAATAAAACGAGAAGACTGTTCGAGCTGGCAGTGCGCAACAGACTCATTAATCTGCCGAATCCAAAACGTCCGTTGCAGCTAGGCGATCTTAATAATCCCAATTATTGCCCTTACCACCAAACGGTAAGTCACCCGATTGAGGATTGTTTCGTCTTTAAGGGATGGATCGAGGATCAATACCTGCAAGGCAAGTTCGCGCTGTCTGAAAGCTGGAAGGTAAACCCACCACAGCCACACTCTCCAAAGAAGACGGACACGCCGGGGACAGCTTGTTCTTTAGTCAAGGATGAAAACAATGGAGAAAACTCATCGGATGAATCCGAAGACTACGTAGCGACTTATCATATGATTTCTCATTCACTGACGGATGATAAAGAGGCTCCTTGCGCTGAGAAACCAATGGCGAATCCTGAGCCGGAGATTCTACAGCCATCAGACGAGTTGATCGATGTCTTCCTAAGTGAAATTCGTCTGAAAGCAAAAGCCAATCAAGAGCATGAAATGGCCATACTGGAAAGAGCCAAGGCATTCCCGTCAAATCAAAAGCCATACACTGCGGGTAAAAACAAATTCAAGACGAGGAAAAGGTTCGCCAAAGCTCTGTCAGTAGGAATGAAGCTACTGCCCTCTGAAGAAAATACTTTCGCTGAGGTAGAGATGCACCCTAACTTCTGTTTATATCATCAGAAGATCATACATCCTACCGAAGACGGCGAATCCTTTAACTGTTGGTGGCAAGGGTATGTCGCTCAAAAGCTACACTTCGACAGGACAAAGTGTGAAGCTTGTGGACATCGGAAAAATGCGATAGATGAGCGTAAAAGAGCCACCGCCGACTGTCATATAGCCGACTTCAAGGGATCACAAATTATCACCTTTGGAAGCGACTCTGACGAAGAAGCTACCCCCAACTCTTCCCTCGGGGAATCTATTTCAAAAATAAAGGAATTGAGAAGCTGGGAGAACGTTCAGCCATGCAATCGCATGCTACTCGGAAAGAATCCCGGCCCTGCAAACAACAGAGCGAACAAAAAGGATAAAAGAAAAGGAAAAAAGGCCCTCGTCGCCAGCGCTCACCAACAATCAGGTGACCCTAGACCAGTTGCTTGCCAAAGCAACAAGCGGCAATCCCTCCAGGAAAAGTTGAAACGTCCTTACTCGTTTCCGCAAGATAAAACAAGGGGACTGTTCGAGCTGGCAGTGTGTGACAGACTCATCAATCTGCCGAGTCCAAAACGTCCGTTGTGGCCAGGCGATATTAATAATCCTAATTATTGCCCTTACCACCAAACGGTAGGTCATCTGATCGAGGATTGCTACGTCTTCAAGAACTGGGTTGAAGACCAATACCAACAGGGCAAGTTCGCGTTGTCCGAAATTTGGAAGGTGAACCCGCCACAACCGCATGCTCCGAAAAATATGGACACGCCGGGGGCATCATGCTCATTCATAGAGAAAGCCTAACGGACCACTACGTCCTAAAACTGGATAACGGACCGAAACGTCCTTAAACTAACAACGGACCGAGATGTCCTTAAACTAATGATGGACCGCAATGTCCTAAAACTTGCAAATGACCGAAATGTTTTTAAACTACTACCGCAGCATTCTCAGGCTGACGAGAATATAAAAAAATAAATAAAAAAAGATAAACGGTATGTCCATAAGCAAAACGGGCATGGATGAAAACCCGAAAGGGCTCCGTGAGTAAAAACAGCAGGGCTACCGGCGAGTGTTCGTGAAAACCCGAAAGGGCGGACCTCGTAAAAAAAAAAGAAAAGAAAAAAAATAAAAAGAATAAAAAAACGGTATGTCCATAAGCAAAATGGGCACGGATGAAAACCCGAAAGGGCTTCGTGAGTAAAAACAGCAGGGCTACCGGCGAGTGTTTGTGAAAACCCGAAAGGGCGCAACCTCGTTAAAAGACACTTACAGGGTCCTCTCGACCTTATAAGGAGAAACCACCCGCGTGAGATCCTTACGACGCACAAGGGAGCAACACACTTAGGGATCCTCACGATTCCTAAGGAGAAAATACACTTGCGAGATCCTCACGACTCGTAAGGAGAACTCTCTTATGGGACCCTCACGGCTCATAAGATTTGAAAGTCTTAAGTTACAGAAACCTTAACCTGTTCTTAGGCAACCCCCACAACCTTCGATATTGCCCTACAAGCGGCTTATATTGACCCTTGTATACAATCCACGGGCACGAATAAACATTTCCCTAACAAAGTCCCATCCGTGACTAGGGATATACTTGTACAGCAAACAACACTTGTAAGTCCTCTCGACTTATAAGGAGAAAACCCTTTTGTAAGATCCTTACGACTTACCAGAGAACATGCACTTAGGAATCATCACGATTCCCAAGGAGAAAACATACCTACAAGATCCTCACGACTTGTAGGGAGAAATACCTTTGTGAGACCCTTACGGCTCGTGAAGTCAAAAGCCTTAGCCGACAGGACCCTTAACCCTGTTTACTAAGCCACCTTTTGTTCAACATCGACAGAGGCAAATGATGATTCGCTCCTGGCAATATCCCAGTTGCAGCGATGCTGATGCCTAAATCGGTATCAAATTCCAAGTCCTTTCACGGCAAATGATGATTCGCTCCTGGCAATATTCCAGTCGCAGCGATGCTGATGCCAAGATTGGTATCAGATCCCAAATCCTCTACTCGCAAAAAAAAAATCAGCGAGCCCCAAAAAAAAATGCATACGAAATAGCCGAAATGATGGGGCAACTTGCAAACAAAATCAGCAAGTAAAAATGTATGCATGCAAAATAGCCGAAATGATTGGGCAACTCGCAATAAAAAACAGCGAGTAAAAATAAAATAAACAGTCGAAATGATTGGGCAACTCGCAATAAAAAGCAGCGAGTAAAAATAAAGTGAACAGCCGAAATGATTGGGCACCGCGAAAAATAGCCGAAATGATTGGGCAATCGCGACCTTCGCGATATAAAAGCTGAAATGATAGAGCATCGCGGAAAAAATAAAAAAAATGAAAGAATGAAATTTTTTGCCCTACAGGTGAAATCACATTGATCCCTGTATACAATTCAGGGGCACAGATAAAGAGGGAACCATACCTTCCTAACAGGCTCCACCAGAAAGCGAAGCCAAATCTCGACGGTTCATAGATAACATAGAGACCATCTCGACATTTGTCGCAATATTACAGACACGATGTCAACAAATGAAGCAAAGGAAGGTCCCTAACTTCAGGGTCTCGACGTCAATATCGACAACTTAAAGATCACCAATGGCGTTTCTCCTCACTCCAACTAGATGCAGACATGACGTCAACAACTGACCTCAGAATCGCAACGAAACGGAACCATGACAAAGTCCCTAGTTCCAAATCTCAATGGCCACGTCTACAGCCTGGAGACCAACAACGGTGTGCCTCCTCATTCCAACAGGGCACAGATGCTACACCATCAAGCGGAGCGATGGCAAAATCCCAGCTTCACCTCAGCATTCATCTCGATACAGTAGACGCAATGTCAACAACAGCGTTCCTCCGCAGTCCAGCTGGAGGCAGATGCAACGTCAACAAAAGACCTCACGGTCGAAACAAAGCGGAGTAACGGCAAAATCCCAACTTCACCTTAGCATTCGTCTCGTTACAACAGACGCAATGTCAACAACGGCGTTCCTTCGCAGCCCAGCAGGGTGTACATGCAAAGTTAACAAAAGACCCCATGGTCGAAACCAAGCGGAGTGACGGCAAAATCCCAGCTCCACCTCAGCATTCGTTTCAATACACCAGACACAGTGTGAGCGAATGAAGCGAAGGCCAAATTCCTAGCTTCAAGATCTTAACGGCAAGTCATATAAGGCCTGAAAGACCACCGGAGATCATCTCACATAAAGTGGTCACCTCCTCGACGTTCGTCTCGATACAGCAGAAAAAATGTCAACCCTAGCATTCTTCCTCCAGCAGGGATTCGGACGTGACAAAGCAAACGAAGCGAAGGCCACATTCCTAGCTTCAACGTTTTTACGGTAACTCACAGAAAACCGGAAAGACAATCGGAGATCATCTCGCACCAGCACAGAGTGGTCACCACCTCGACGTCCATCTCGATACAGCAGACGATATGTCGACCCCAGCGTTCTTCCTCCAGCAGGGATTCGGACGTGACAAAGCAAGCGAAGCGAAGGCCACGTTCCTAGCTTCAACGTCTTTACGGTAACTCACATAAAACCGGAAAAACAATCGGAGATCATCTCGCACCAGCACAGAGTGGTCACTACCTTGACGTTCGTCTCGATACAGCAGACGAAATGTTAACCCCAGCGTTCATCCTCCAACAGGATTTGGACACACCAAAGCAAACGAAGCGAAGGCCACATTCCTAGCTTCGACGTCTTGACGGTAACTCATATAAAACCGGAAAGACAACCGGAGATCATCTCGAACCAGCACAGAATGGTCACCACCTCGACGTCCGTCTCAATACAGCAGACGAGATGTCACCCCAACGTTCGTCTCGACACAGCAGACGCAACGCCATTAAACGAATGGAGCCACGGCAAAATCCCTAGTTCCAAACCTCGACGGTTCACCAGCAACCTAGAGACAACCTCGACGTCCGTCTCGATACAGTAGACGAGATGTCACCCCAACGTTCGTCTCGACACAGCAGGCGCAACGTCATTAAACGAATGGAGCCACGGCAAAATCCCTAGTTCCAAACCTCGGCGGTTCACCAGCAACCTAGAGACAACCTCGACGTCCGTCTCGATACAGTAGACGAGATGTCACCCCAACGTTCGTCTCGACACAGCAGGCGCAACGTCATTAAACGAATGGAGCCACGGCAAAATCCCTAGTTCCAAACCTCGGCAGTTCACCAAACCTCGGCAGTTCACCAAACCTCGGCAGTTCACCAGTAACCTAGAGACAACCTCGACGTCCGTCTCGATACAGTAGATGAGATGTCGCCCCAACGTTCGTCTCGACACAGCAGACGCAACGTCATCAAACAAACGGAGCCACGGCAAAATCCCTAGTTCCCACCATGACATTCGTCTCGATACAGAGGACGCAATGCCAGCAAACGAAGCAAAGGCCAAATTCCTAGCTTCAGGGTCTTAACGGCAAGTCATATAAAGCCTGAAAGACTATCGGAGATCATCCCACACCAGCGCGGAGTGGTTATGACTCATCGGGGCTCTCCAAAATGAGCCTAACCTCAAGTAAAAAGCGGCATGGCAAATTCCTAGCGCTTGCTCTTCCGACGGTCAAACTGCCAAGGAGGATTGCTTGAAGACGTCTTGTCCAACCCCCGAAGGGATCAGAGACACGACAGTCGCAGGGCTACTCGAACAGCACGATTGCCTATCGAGGACTATATCAGCTTATGCGACGGTACGATGGCTAAAACCCTAAGTACCACCAACCTTAACGGGCTTCTGTCGTAAAGAGCAGAGGTTAAATGCGACGTTAAGATGTTCTTACGAGAAACGTTCGATTCGTCTCGACTTGTGAAAAATTGTCGAGGCGGCTCGACTCGTGAGATAAAGCCTTAGGCAGTGGGCATAAAAGAAGCCTGTTTCCTAAGCATTGGGACCCCGTAAGTTGGCCCAAAACGGCCTCTTGCATACCATCTACGGGTCTCACTCTCCAACGTCGAACTTCGACAAGGAGGGAAACAACCGCTTACAAGTCCTCTCGACTCGTAAGAGGGAAAAATTCTCTTGTAGGATCCTTACGACTTACAAGAGAAAACCACACTTAGGAATCCTCACGATTCTTAAGGAGAAAAACCCGCCTACGAGATCCTCTCGATCCGTAGGGAGAAAAGTCTCTATGAGACCCTCACGGCTCATAGAGTTGAAAAGTCTTAGGCAACAGATCTGAACCTGCGGCCTAAGCCCTCGCTATCTCATGAAGAAATCAAGAAGCTTACTCTATTACCTGCTAATTGTGACGACATGCTGAGAAAGAGGAAAAGCAACAGAAAGAGCACCCGATTTACGTTTGATCAAGCGTCCAAGACGTATTCATTCATGCATGGGCAAAAAGACTCAGGACAAAGATATATAATAAAGACAAGCTGGGATAATTTTTTTTTTAATATTGCCCGAAGTTCTTACAGTCATAAAAACAATAAACGAAAGTTACAATGGAATAACCTCAGATCCAGGGCATGGATTGAGGAATTCAAAAGTGATCCTATCTATAACTTTCCAAGCCTCGCAGACCATCCTAGTGTGCTTCCTTTCGCGAGCACAAGCGTCAGGGTCCCTCCCGATGTCTTCCACCCTCCGATAAGCAGCGAGTATGGCAGACTGTTGAAAGATCTCGTGCAAGAGGTCAATAAGACTGTCTCGCCGTCTCTTCGAGATAAAGTTCAATAGGTACACAGAGTGCACCTTGTCCTCAGCGACATCCAATGCCCTAAGCGGCACGCCGGAACAGAATAGGGGAAGCGCTTCCCAGATAGCTCCCACGATAAGTTTAAGAAGAGAGGAACGTTGGGGAAGCCGTGGACCATTGTATGCGTCCAAGCGACTCATTATTTCAGCACACTCCTCGTTTGTGAACTCCCGATTTTGAGAGCGGCCAAGTCGGCGGATGTCCTCATGAGAGATGATCTCGTTAAGAGCATACATGTGGGCGTTCATTGTTCCTGTGAAAGAGGATCAACAGAATTATCAGAAAGACTGATTAAGCAAAACGATATAATGCACTGAGAAATAAAATGCCATCTTTGAGTTCCAAGATCTGTGAAGAATTCTTAAGAGTTCTTCTATATGATTTGGGAGGAGCAAAGCTCCATTAATGAATTAAGAAAATCCAAGGAAAATCTTTCAGAGAGCAGAGCTCTATGGAACCCTAGTAGGGTCCCCCTTTAGTTCTCTTTAGATCCTTTTAAGACCTGTAGAGCAAAACTCTGCTAAGTGAAACCCTAAATAGGTTTCCTTTAGATCAAGGATCTATTGAGAGCGAGGCTCTATCAATGAAAATTAAATTAATTTAATTTAATCCAAATTAAAATTTTCATCTAAAAGTTTTAAGAGTTTAATTCTTAAAGTTCTTGAAAATAAAGAGCAGGGCTCTGAGTTCTGAAAGTAAAATTTTAGAGATAAGAATTATCTAAGGGACCAAAGGTCCTATTTATAGGCATCAAGTGCCCTTTCAGCTTCCAAGGGATGGCGCGACGGTTCGGAGTCTGCCACCGCTGCGCTCACGTTAGGAGGCCACGTAAGCGCAACGGTGGGGGGGCATTTGTTTACCCCAATCAGAGCAAAGCTCTGTTCAAATTCCAAGGTGGAAAAAGAAGCAATGCTTCTGTTCTTTCTCCAATCAGAGCAAAGCTCTAAAAAAAATAATAAAAAAAAAAAAGCTGCGCGACACGTGTCAGCACAGCGTGACACGTGTCACGCGCTGGGGCACTGCGCCTAACAGAATTAAAAGATTTAAGAAATCTTTTCTGTTCTTGTTAAAACAAGAAGATTTTCTTCTGCAAAGCAGAAGCCCTTGGATCAAAGATCCAACGGTGGGGAAAATTCCCCAAATCACTCAGAGAAAGATTTCTTTAACAGATTTAACTAATTTATGGGCACTATAAAAAGGACCCCAGACCTCAATTAAAAGGCATCAACATCTTGCTAAAAAAAAGAGAGAAGAGAACTCTTGAGAACTCTTGAAGAATAAAAAAAAGGTAAAAACCTTTAAAAGAAGAGAAATTTCTCTTATGAACAGATCATAGATCTAAAAAACAAGATCAATGATCTTTAATAAAAATAAAATAAAATAAAATAGTGCTTTGCACTTTTATGAACCTTTGGTTCTCTGAGATAAGAAAAACAAGAAAAACTTGTTTTTTCTTAGAAATAAATCAAATAGTGCCTTGCACTTGTTTTATGAACCATCGGTTCTTGAACCTAAAAGGTTCTTAAATTAATAGTGCTTTGCACTTCTTATGAACCACTGGTTCTCTAAAACAAGAAAAACAGAAATAAAAAAAAGATAGTGCTTTGCACTTTTATGAACCTTTGGTTCTTTAAATAAAAAGAAAAAACTTGTTCTTCGTTGATCTAAATTAGATCAAGAAATCAAATAGTGCTTTGCACTTCTTTTATAAACCATTGGTTCTTGAATCTAAAAGATTCTCAAATTAATAGTGCTTTGCACTTATGAATCTGCACTGTTGTGCTCTCTGATTGGCGCAAAGCGCTTGACAAATGCAATGCATTTTCTAAAGGGCCAGGCCCAAATCAAAAAGACCTAGTAGGCCTAATTAAATTGCAGTGCAATAAAAGGGGCAGAGCCCAAACAAAATAGATGCTCTGCATCATTTATAAAAGGGCAGAGCCCAAACAAAACAAAAATAATGCAGTGCAGTGTTTAAAAAGGGGCAAAGCCCTAACTCAGGCCTAATTGGCCAAAGACAAATAAAGATGTTGAACATTCAACTGGACTTAGCCCAGTCATGGCCATAAGTCCTCAAATTAAATTGACTGAGCACGGCTGCTCCCTAAATGAATTTACATCCGGTTCGAGGGTACATCTCCGAACTCCTCTGACACCTATCGTTGTAATCCTTCAACGACGTCAGAGAGGTGACGGATCCCAACGACCATACATCAATATGGACTGCGGGGTCCTTAAACTCGTGGACCGAAACGTCCCTAAACTAATATCGGACCGAAACGTCCCTAAACTAATATCGGACCGGAACGTCCCTAAACTAATATCGGACCACCACGTCCCTAAACTGGAATATGGACCACCACGTCCCTAAACTGGAATATGGACTACCACGTCCCTAAACTGGAACAATAGAGCCCAAATGCTCTTTTGTAGGATCTAAACGGTCCCGTTAAGTTGATCTTAGTCTCAAACTGGACTAACGTATCCTTAACAAACGTTTGAGTCGATCTTAGCCTCAAAAATGGCTAACGTATCCTCCAAACAGACTTTAGTCCCAAATTGGACTATGAATCTCCCAAACTGGAACAATAGAGCCCAAATGCTCTTTTGTCGGATCTAAACGGTCCCGTTAAGTTGATCTTAGTCTCAAACAGGACTATCGTATCCTTAACGAACGTTTAAGTTGATCCTAGCCGCAACGCTACTAATGCATCCTTAAACTAAAAACACCAAACCCAAATCTAAGTAAATACGGATTTGGACTAATCCACGTCCTACGGGCGACGGCATTACTCAGTCTCCGTATACAATCCACGGGCAACCACAAACAAAACAAACACACACGACACGAAGTGAAATTCTGGAGAAGGAGAAAGTTGTTACCGCGATGCGGTAGCGTAATTAACTGCAGGGGCTTGCGCCTGCAGGGAAGAGCGTCCCCACAATCAAAAACCCCTCAAGCGAGGGGGAATCTGACAAAGTCTGCTATATCGGCCGCATCCGTCTAAACCTCCGATACACGGTGCCATAAATCAACTTGGCATTTTCGAAGAGGTGGACGGATAAAACCAATTAGCATCTGCCCCGAATCCCAGCGTCAGGCCATCGCGGTCCTGTGCGCCGCCTTTCGGAGGGGAACAACTCTCAATAAATTGATAGCGCGCCTGATAAGAGGGTTAACATTTATTTTGCTAATATTTATAAACATTAAAATGTCAAAAGAAGTTAAAAGATATTTCATCCATTATTCTACCCTATCCTACAATCCTAGCAAGCAAGAAATTACCCGCTCATGGGTAGTAGCGATTTAAAAGAATGGTTGAAGATGAATGAAACCATAATTAAAAGTGTAGAAAAGTAATGCATAAAATTAATGCGGAAAATTAATGCAAAAAGAATTAAAACAAAAAATACCTTTATTAATCAATTATTGCATTACAATTTTTATCCTTCAAAAGTGGATTACAAGAAACCTGGTTTTGCTCTAGATCTCTCTCTTTATGGAGGTAGATGAATAGATGATTAGATTGTAGGATTTTTTGGATTATTGGATGATTTTCAAATGCACAGCTCTCGATCCTTTGTATAGTCTCTAAAACTAGAAACCCTAGATGGCATATGTGAGTAGATGTAGTTACGACCATGCCCCCAAAATCCCAGATCTAACGGCCACCAAAGGACCGTGGAACCGCTGCCCTTTACCACATTTGATCATGGATCTGCCACCTCCTAGTGGGATTGGGACTTAGGATTTTTTCTACCTTTTTGTCTCGATATTTGGAGATCCTCTTGATATATAGATTCTGAAAAGATTGCTCTTAGTCTCTGTCGTTGCTAGATTTCTCGATTTGCTTCTAAAATTTGGCAGATTCGGTTTCGATATCCCGATTTGACTTGGATCTCCTACATAGATTTCAGACCTAAACTAATACCTGCACAATATCTCAAATCAAAGTGTTAGTGGCATTTGGTATTTTTGAGATATATTCCAACCATTTACATGATATAATATCTTAAGAATATTGATTAAGAATATTTGATATGATATGCATATTTTAATTACTAATATTTCATTTAAATAATATATGCATATATTTTCCCTAATTATATTAATTATAAATGAAAAAACATATGATAATATACTTTTACAAATAAACCCGCATATGTTCTTTATTTACAATTAACACATTTTAGCACTTAACAATAATAGGAAAAATGTCCATACAAATATGCAATATATTTAACTAATCAATCCCCAACTTGAAGTACTGGGTCGGATCCAACCTTTCTTCAGTAGTTTGTCCAACTGAATACGGATCTCCTTCAATCCCTCCAAACTTAATCGGTATGGAGCTTTGATTACAGGTTGTGCACCAAATTGTAAATCGATATTGAATTCAAGAGCTCGATCGGGAGGAAAACCTGATATATCTTCCGGGAATACATCCTCGGACTCTCGAACTACCTCTGGCTTTGATTCTTCCGCTTGCAACGCTGTAACCTCTACCTTCTTTGGTTTTGCTCGGTAGATGCTAGGCTCCAAGGTCCGGTCTCCACTTTTGAAATAGAACACTGGATGATCTGGTATTTTGAACACTGCCCTCCTTTGACGACAGTCGATAGTAGAAAAGAAAGTTCCCAGCCAATCCATTCCCAAGACTACGTCGAAGTTTGGTATGTCCAGCACCTGAAGCCTGCATAGAATTCTCGAGTGCAAATGACCACTGGACACAGATCGTATCTCAAAGTTGCTTTTAGAACGTCGTTCCCCGAACTAACATTCCAGCTGGATACGAGCGATTTAACTGGGATCTCATGAGTTCTTACGAACCATTGCGACATAAAGTAATGTGATGCCCTAGTGTCGAAGAGCGTGAGTGCAAATAGGAAGACTACTAAGATTGTACCTAAGTCGCGTGGGATATGTTTAGGTATAACAAATATAAGATGGCTATGAATTGAAAGGACTTGAAAGAGAATAGGGAAGACATTTACCAGTGATAACCTGACCCGTAGCTTCGGACTCTACGGCCGACATAGTGAATGCTTGGCATCTCGGCACTTTCCTCTGTGCATGGTTAAGCACTCAGCGTTAAGGTTGAGCGGGCTGGGTGCGGGGAGTTGGAGCTCGTAGAGCTAACCGAGTAGGAGGAGCTTGGATCGCCGGTCTAGCTGGAGGGTTGTAAGGTTCTCGGTTCTAGGGGCAAGCTCCAATGGCGTGAGTAGAAGACCCACAGATCAGGCACAAGTTGTTCGCCCTACAACAGTTCTTCACAAGATGCCATGTTCTCTTGCAGTAGATGTAAAAGTCTAGCCTGTTATTGGCAAACGAACCTACTGGCCTCCGAGATGGTCCGTTAAAAACTGGCCTGGAAGAGGCCCCTCCTGTGATCTGGTGCACAGGGCGTTTCACACCGGCAGTCTGCGGCCTACCCTTCTTCTTTACAACTGCCTCATAGCGTCGGGCAGCCTTCAAAGCAAGCTCATGGGATGGGAAGTCCCTTGTAGCGAGTGCAGCTTGGATTTTAGGGTCCAACCCTTGCTGAAATCGCTATGCCCGGATCTCAGCAATGGGAATAAGATGTGCGACAAACCTGTTATGACCTTGTGTTAGAAGTGTTGTGAGTGAGATCAAAAAATTTAATTTGAGACAATGTCTTACCTGCTGAGCATGGTAAACTCGGCATCATATTCATCCACCGACTTAACCCACATCGAGCCTTGTTGTAAATGGATGAATTGCTGCTCCATGTTAAAGAGGGCAGTCTCTGGGAAGTACTTGGCATCGAAAAGGTCTCAGAATGTTCTTTATTCTATCGGTTGCACGAGACGGCTCTCCTCAGCCTTCCACCATACCCTGGCGTTATTGGTCAGTTGCAACTTAGAAACTCTCACCCAATAAATATCTAGCACTTGAGCTGCTACCAGATTATCCTCGATTGCTTGAGCCCATTCTTCTGCCTCAAGTGGGCTTTCCTTACCCAAGAAGTTCTTTGGATGCAGTAGCCAAAACTGCTTAACTCCAGGTGCCTCGGCTTCGGTACGGTGCATAAGGATAGCAGTCTGCTGCTGCTGACACTCCAATAGGCTCTTGATAGTCTCCAAAAGTACCGTTTGCTCATTGATAGGAGCTGCAATGGTAGGTGGTGGTGGTGTAGGCGGTGTAGTATTGTCGTTAACGTTTGTGCCGGTATTGTTCGGAGATTCCATCACCATGATATAAAAGATAGGTTAGGATAGATTCAAAAAATTTGAAATGAAAAAAATGTAAATGTTTGTTGAATTCATTAATTCTTGTGGTATATTGTTTGCGAATTCATGCAGAACTGACATGCATGGGCCACCAACAAAAACTTGTCACACTATTCTTTCCAGTAGACGGAAACGGTGACGTAGCAAACCCGCAACGTATTTATCCAGAGAAGATCATTCCCTAAATAAATATACTAAGCGTATTGAAACAATAATACACAATGCAAGAATAAATGGAGACAGTAAAATTTTTCAACAAACATCTTTATTTACATTCAACTTCTAATATTTACAAGTACATGAGTTTCAGCTGGAAAGTAAATACAATAAAAGAAAATGCCTAAACATGTGGCATACATAAACTGAAGGAAAGTGTAGCTGGGCTAGTCCTGAGTAGCGATCCGGTTGTAGTCCTCCTCTGTGGCCTCCACGTCCTCTGTCTCGACCGTATCTGATGAACATTCCAAGAGAAGAAAAGTGGGTGGAATGCCCGTCAGCGAACTAGCGCTCGGTAAGTCTCAAGGATAATGTAAGAGCAAAGAAAATGACAAATATAGTATATATAGATGACGAGTAAGAGTATATGTTCATGGGTAAATATGTACTATATGTCTCTATATGGTCACTATGTTAACGTTAAGTTCCAAGTGTAAATGTCAACGCAGCCGTAGAAGTACTCACGAGCTCAAGAGTGGGGCCCCAGGAGCAAGAAAACACGGGCCCATTTCATGTGTTAGTATCGGGACTCTAAGCTGTGGATAAGTCAACCCGACTAATATTCGAGTAAAATAAAAAAAGGAGGTTAATACGGGACTCCTGAAGCTCCGTTGGATTCACACAAGAAACTATCCCAAACACCCCGAATATAAATAGTTTATAACCGTATAGTATACTTAATTAACTTGATTGATTGATTATAACACGTCTTGATCAAAACCATAAATTGCAAAAAGGGGTAGAATGAAGTCCAGTGAGTCGAGTAATATGCGAGTCATGTCAATTGCAATCTTGGTTCAAGTCAAGTTAGTCCGAGTAGATTGGGTTTGAGTTCATGTTTAGGTTTAGATTCGAGTTGGGTTAGAGTTCGAGTTCAAATTTAGATTTGAGTTTGGAGTTTGGGGTTTGAGTTTAGGTCTTTTTATATGAATTGTTTTAAACTGTTAAAAATCTTATGTTCGGGAGAAATCGATAACTGCTGCACATAGAAGGCAGGATTTGTGTCTTTTTCCAAGACAATTGCCTTTTGATAACTCCATTAAGTTGTCTAACCTGATTAAGCAAGAACTCACTTTCTCCGGCTCCGTGGAGGTTAAGAGAAATGATACCGCTTAAATTCTAGAGTCCTTAAAATCTTGTTTGCACGTCTCGAGGGGTTTTTATGAAAAATACTTTAACATAGTTTAAAAATAAACCTCGAGAGTGATTTATAATATTTAGGGTTTTCATGAACATGTGTCACAACTCGGAATTGGCACGTGACCGGCACTTGAATCACGTGAAGTCTATAGGACCCACCGTAATCCAAGTAAGCCGAAAGTCCAAAAATCTAAACCTTTTTAGGAAAATAATGGAGGTGGAGTTTTGAAATAAGGGTATAATGAATTCAAGTTCTTCTTTAAATGTATAAGTAATGCTATATGAAAATACAGGTGAGTTGTATACTATGGTTGAAAACATTTTCGTTATTTGAAATCTGGGCAACACCTCCTTTGTAAATTTTGATCCAAAACTAATACATAACAACAATAATATAGGCATCCCCAAGCAGGAGCTAGCTCTTCTCTAATTGGCGGAAACAACCACATAAATAAGGATATACGACGCCCAAGGCGAAGATCAAACACATAAAATAAAGTAAAGAAACCAAAACAACATCAAACCCAGAATAAAAAATAATACACACATCTCGCTCTAAGTCTGAAAGAAAATACAAGTCTGTAGTTTCTTAGTCTACCAAATATACATAGTCTGGTTGATGAGCTTTTAAATAGATACAACTGAATAATAATGTATACAACGGCGATTACGATCCAAGCAGTAACCCACCTACCCATGCAAATCACCCAAAAGAAAGCGGTGTCCCATCAAGCCGCTACTGATCCGAGAGGTCAATCCTGCAAGAAAACTATGGCAAAACGGGGATGAGTTTCCAACTCATGAGTAGAAGATATCAGCACGTAGAAATCGAATATATGACGATCTCCTAGGTCATACGGCAATATAGTAATATAATAATACTGTGTTGTAACACGGATGATCGTATATACATAGGTATTATAAACATATAAAGTCGAGTAGTAACGAGGGTGATAGTGTAAGCACAAGTATAATAAGGGTAATGTAATCGTGCTCGTGTCATAATATAGTACCATGTCATATATATCATATATATGTGTATATGTGTATCATCCAAGTGTCTCCATCAATGACACATCAAATCATCATAAAAACCTAAGTGCCCAGCATCGACACTCGAAATTATCATAAAACCCGGGTCCAACATCGACACATAAATCCTCATATCTCAGGCACCGTCTCATCAGATCGGTCCTCATGTCCATCTGTCTCAAATCACTCCGGTTGGTATGCTCCGGATATCCGCCGAGTCCAACACTATCACCGGTAGGTAGTGTTCCCCTGCTGGGCTCAACACCTTTCAATACGATCTTTTTGCCCCGGGGTACCGTACCGGGTCCATCATGTACCCGCAAACGGTGCCTTCTCACTTCTCAAATTGGGTAGTATCATAGCTCAGAACTGAGAAATCTCATGGGGGGACGTAGAAATATCATATCAAGAGAAACCGCGTTTTTAAAACAATCATAAAACTTTAAAAATATATCTGCGGTTCTCAAATCCAACAATCTCATGAAAACAGAATCTCAAAATCATATAATCATGATGGAACAGTAAATGCAAGTACAGAAAAGTACTGTAAGGTATAACCGGTGTTTTCATATAAGCATGTTGTGTAACTAGGTAAGGAACTGCAATATCTAAACTAGCATATGCGTTAATGAGTACTAAAAAATAACTGTAATTCTACAAATTAGGGAACAATACAGCGAAATAGCAGTTTCTAACGTGTGCGTGGCATGGCAATTACCGATGATGAGTGTGTGAGCCGGTGAGTATGTGTACGTGCAACATCCGCATCATCGGTAATGGTGCATGCGTCCTAGCAGACGAAGTCATATAGAGATAAGTACAAGGAACGCAGCATGTATGTCGCCAATGAAAAGTAATACAAGCGTAACAGAAATAAGAAAAGCGTAAACGCGAACAGTATAAAATACGTGACTACATATGAACCATACAATTATAGCTTAAAATAGTATGAATCGTTGTATTTGAAATTATGGACTACGGTGTTTTTGAGAAAAAGATGCCATTTGAAAATCCGTAGTGTCCCTTGAGATTGTCATTTAAAAGTGCCTAATGATTCGTTAATTTTTGAAAATAGGTATGGTTCTAAATACATCATAATACCTACTTAAGTGATCTTAATCAATATTCCTCGAGTCGATATATAAATGTCGGCGATTCATCCTTATCACATCACGTACGGTATAATCCATCGTACGATATCATCAAATCAAAAGTACGGATCTATCGTCATGTACATCATATCATGTATGGTATCATTATATATATCATCCCATGCCATATCTTAGCATGTGTGTGTGTGTGTGGTGTGTATCGCCTCGCATCCTCATATCAATATATCGACTCGTGTCATTTTATTTCATCATATCCTCATCTCATCATATCATCTCGTAATTATCCTCATGGTTATATATATATACACACCTATGACTCTTAGACTAAGAAAACTAGGACTAGGGATATACCTTCCTACACGTACACTACAATGGTTTACAGTATCCCAGAACCCTATTAGCTGGGTATACATATCTAATATATATATATATATATATTGAATTTCTAATATCCTAGTACTATAGTTGCGGGGGTGTTATACGCCATCCACCTGACTTCCCCCGTAGATTTACATCTACTCACCTACTATTCTCGCTCTAACTGAAGTCGATGAACGTCTTGTTCTCCTTCGTCACCCCGAAAGTCAACGCGAAGGTACCTACAAATCAATGCATATCGTAATCAAATAAAAATCAAATCCGAAAATCGATATGGTAAGCGAAATATACATAGGTTAGAACCTATGGTCTACGCATGTAAGAACAACCAAACAACTCCCGACGTTGATGTACAAATATCAAATGACCGAGTCAAAACTCAAATACTAAAATCTAGTTTTCAAAAGTCGCAAAACGAAATCTGAAACTTAGTAAAACACTCTCAGATTTTAACTAAGGAGAAGTTAGGACATTTTGCACATTGCATAGGCCTAGTTATCTAGTGATTGAGCTATGGACCAAACCTGGGACCCTACCTCCACGACTCGGCCTCAAATTGCGGCCAGAACGGTTATTTTGGCGGCCAAGGTAAGGAAGTGGGGACTCGGGCTTCTAAGGTATCTTCCTAATAGCCTGCACATCCTACTGTATCTGCAAAATATTTTTCAGGGTCCTCGAGTCATTCCAGATTCTATTAGAACACCACAATTCAACAAAAACCCGATATCGGAAAATTCTAAGTGCGTGTTTGGGACTCCTACACTCACTTAAACCAGGGATTCTATCACTAAAGGGTAGTAGTCACTCTCTAAATTCTCTACTATAACACTACTACTCATTTAAACCACCAAAGATCACCATAGAATTTTCCAAGTTTTCTAAACATACATTTTTAAGCTCTAAACTACTTGTGAGGTTAGGAAACATAAAAACTTGGTTAAAGGTGGGTGTTTTACCTCAAAGGACCAACTCAAGAAAATTCCGAGATGGTCCAAAGTGCTCAAAACAAGAACTTGATCCCACCATGGGGTGTAGGATGATCTTGTGAACAATTTTTGTGAAGAGTTTGTGAGGTTTTTGTGAGGTTTTGGGGGTGGTTTCATGATGGTAGTGAGGGTGGAGGAGGTGATGAAGCATGAGGAAGATGGAGGAGATGAAGAAAAGTAAGAGATGAAGGTAAATAATGGGGGTGAAGGTAGTAGCAATGGCTCATTCTCTCTCTCTCCCTCTCCCTCATCCCATACCTCCTTGTCCCTTCCTTTTCTTTTATTTTTCTTTTCTTTTCTCATTTTCTTTTCTCTTTAAAACCAAACGAATTTAAAAGAAAACTAAAATGGAACCATGGTAATAAATATGAACAAATGTTACAAAATGGAATGTAGCATGTCATGATACATAAACATGGTTTAATACATAATTAGTAAAATATTAATCAAGTTTAGCATAAACTTGTATGTAAATAATTGCGTAATAATTTATAAAAGCTCAAATCTGATAAATGCTTTCATAAATAATAATTAATATTAATATTCCAATTATTTTCCAAATTATATGTATATAATTATACCATTCCATTAAAACTAATTTCCATACTTTATAATATTCATAAAATTTATTATTTTATTATTTAAATTCCAAAAATATTATTTTATGTTTTCTAAAATGTTATAATTTTCCCCCCTTAAATAAATTCGGTCTCCGAATTTAAATTTAAACCCCCCAAATATTTAAATCATTTCAGTAAATCAGATCAAATCAATGGGGCTCCGAAATCATGGATAAGCTAAACTTATCACAGCGCAACATGTGCGCATGAAAGTGAGTGAAAAACTCAAAAATCGAAACTCCATCAAGCGTTATGCAATCATGGGAGTTATGATGAAGATGAAAGTTTCAAAATCTACTGTTAAAATCAAATATAATATATCAAGGCTATAATATATATAGTACGCATCCTTAGGAAATCGTCTAAACAACTGAAATAAAATGCATGCAAAATCCTTTTCAAATCGCCGTGCGATGCGTATATCATGGCACAAGTAGCGGACATTCATTTTGTAAAGAAATAGCTATATATCTATATACGTTTTGCTTAAGATATACGTCCCGCCTTTTGAAAATGATTTAGAAGGGTTTCTCTTTGTAAACGTTCGTGTCACTCATGGACACGTAGGAAAATATTGAGACCATAGATCTTTCTGAAAACCTCTTCGGTAAATGTCGATGCATGAAAAAATACTCTGGTATTTTCCTCAGACCATTCCTGCTCGGCTACTATATAATATAGTATGTATATCATAGAAGCATGATGCTCGAAAGAAGAAATCGTGCATCTGGTGCGCACGGAAATCAAAATCAAATCCAAGTGCCACGAATTTGCACCAAAGAAAAACTGCGTGCAACAGGTGTGCATGAAAGAAAAAACCGCGTGCAACAGGTGTGCACGAAAGCATCTGTCAAGTGCAACGAGTGTGCACGACAACAACATCAAGTGCATCTAAAGTGCAAGAAAATTTTAACCAAGAGCAACTAATATTCACGAGAATCTCAATTAAGTGCATGTGGTGTGCAAAAAATCACATCAAGTCTGCCAAGTGTGCGCGAAAATCCAAATCAAGTGCGTCAAGTCTGCACAAAAGCATCTAGTGCAATAGGGTACACAAAAATGAATATCAAGTGCACATGGTGCACGAAAACATAAATCTAGTGCAACAAGGTGCACGAAAGCAAATACCAAATATATGAATCAAAATCAATGGTATACAACATACATGAAATCAAAATCAAGTATACCGAGGTGTATGAAATTATAAACATATGCAACTGCGTGCACAAAACCCATATCAATGCACTGAAAGCGCATGTGAACTACACCGAGTGCAGAAATCAAAATCAAGTGCAATGGATATGCACAAAACATAAATCAAATATAATGGATGTAATAAACACAAATCAAGTGCAATTACGGTGCACAAAAATATCAATCATGAAACTAAATCATCAGAACTCAAAAGTCTAAAACAATATAAGCGTAATACTTGGATCACCAAAATGCAATTCGCAAACAAGTGACATTGAGGTACACCTCCTTCAATGTCGAAAGGTGACGGTGCACCCAAGCTGGCAGAGCAAGAATATCTAGTTGCCTCATGCCCACGGTCTAGTTTCCTCTTTCTCAGGGTCCTTATTTTCTCTGTGGATCACCAATACCATGTTCTCTTGGCTCGACAGCATGGTAGGAGTAGCGACGGAAATAGCCCCGCTCTGACGCCTCTCTGAATATCTCCTGGACAATCAACATGGCCACTTGTAACGTAGCACATCAACGATGGCGGCATCTGGCCCTCTAAATTCATGCCATACAACCGATCCTGGGTCCAAATCTTTATCGCATAGTATTCCGGAAAAGACCTGCCATGGTCTTTTCCGATCTCACCTATGCCGAACTGTTCAGAAGTTGGCACTCTTTACTACATCAGCTTCTGTTCTGGGACAGCAGCGATCTCATCACGACTTTCCTCTAGAATTTTGGCTGTATCCAACGCCTCTGCGTACGTATCAATTCTCTGGCTTCAATGGAGAAGAATGACTCATTAAGAACTTACACGAATATCTTATCCACTTTTCTTCAATATCGACCAATTTGGAATCATCTCTTGGTAGTTGCGTAGACTGCGATCCAATTTGTCTATAGTCATATCCAGAGTCTCTTGCAGGGACTCAAAATTACGATCTCAGGCATCTTCGCCACTCTGTGGAAAACATCTGGCCGATTACATCCTCTGGGACCCGTCCAAGTCATCGGAGGAATATGCTTTGCTCTTCCTCTCTTGATCGACTCACTCCGGGTCTAAGCAAGACCCTTCAAACTAATACTGGCCAACTCGCCTGATCTTGCATCGGGGTATATAATGAACGAAATATCATAATCACTTTATCCAATATGTACTAGCAATCTTCTGTCACATACCTGCCTGTAAACTTATGTGGCTTCAGCTTTATAAACTTTGGAGGCGATATCCCGTCAATCTCAGCAACAGCCGGTTCATCTGTCTGCACGGTAGACAACACATCGATTTCTGGAGTATGTTGTACGTCAACAGTTCTCTCAATCTGGCTGGCCTCAAGCGATGGCCCGATCATTCAGTGCAGATTCCGAACGCTCGTCTCAAACGAGAAATCCTAGCATAAACATTATATCAATACGCTCCTACGTCACCGGAATAATGCCCTGGTCAGCCCCCAACCTTGACGAGCTCGCTCTGATCGCATCTCTAGCCGCAGCCCTCTCGGCTCGCATAGCTAAGGTAATAGGAACCGCAATCAAATATCAATGAGGATAGATCATAAGAACGAATAGAAATACAAGTCTCAAAATAATACATATCCTAAGGTCACTTAAGCGGAGCAACGTATCGTAAGTATGCCGCAGAATATACACACAGTACGTCACTCTACTTAAGTTATCTACTCCATCAATCAAGGTCAACCTACGTAATGAAAGTTCGGATCTAATACCCCCTCAGTCAAGTCTAAATTCCTTAAGGTCAAGCCTAGGTTCTGAAATATATATACGCCCTAGACTCCGTATAGTCAAATGTAGACTCGAACCAAGGTTAAATCTAACGCTCCGATACTAACTTTGTCATGACCCGGAATTGGCACGTGACCGACACTTGAATCACGTGAAGTCTATAGGACCCTACCGTAATCCAAGTAAGCCGAAAGCCCAGAAATCTAAACCTTTTTAGGAAAATAATGGAGGTGAAGTTTTGAAATAAGGGTATAATGAATTCAAGTTCTTCTTTAAATGTATAAGTAATGTTATATGAAAATACAAGTGAGTTGTATACTATGGTTGAAAACATTTTCGTCATTTGAAATCTGGGCAGCACCTCCTTTGTAAATTTTGATCCAAAACCAATACATAGCAACAATAATATAAGCATCCCCAAGCGGAAACTAGCTCTTCGCTAATTGGTGGCAACAACAACATAAATAAGGATATACGACGCCCAAGGCGAAGATCAAACACAGAAAAGAAAGTAAAGAAACCAAAACAACATCAAACCCAGAATAAAGAATAATACACACATCTCGCTCTAAGTCTGAAAGAAAATACAAGTCAGTGGTTTCTAAGTCTACTAAATATACATAGTTTGGTTGATGGAGCTTTTAACTAGATACAATTGAATAATAGTATATACAACGGCAGTTACGATCCGAGCAGTAACCCACCTACCCATGCAAATCACCCAAAAGAAGGCCGTGTGCCAGTAAGCCGCTACCGATCCGAGCGGTCGGCCCCGTAAGAAAACTATGGCACAACGGGTGTAAGTTGCCAACTCGTGAGTAGAAGATATGAGCAGGTAGAAATCGAACATATGACGATCTCCTAGGTTATACAGCAATATAGTAAAATAATAATACTGTGTGGTAACGCGGATGATCGTGTATATATATATATATATATATATATATATATATATAAGTATGATAAACATATAAAGTCGACTGGTAACGAGGGTGATAGTGTAAGCACAAGTATAATAATAGTAATGTAATCATGCCCGTGTCATAATATGGTACCATGTCATCTGTATCATATATATGTGTATATGTGTATCATCCAAGTGTGTCCATCAACGACACATCAAATCATCATAAAAACCTGAGTGCCCAGCATCGACACTCGAAATTATCATAAAACCCATGTCCAGCATCGACACGTAAATTCTCATATCTCAGGCACCATCTCATCAGATCGGTCCTCATGTCCATATATTTCATATCACTCCAGTCGGTATCCTCCGGATATCCGCCGAGTCCAACACTATCACCGGTAGGTAGTGTTCCCATGTCGGGCTCAACGTCTATCCCAGGATACCGTACCGGGTCCACCATGTACCCGCAGACGGTGCCTCCTCACACCTCGAATCGGGTAGTATCATAGCTCAGAACCCAGAAATCTCATGGCGGACATCGAAATATCATATCAAGAGAAACCGCGTTTTTAAAACAATTATAAGACTTTAAAAATATATCTGCGGTTCTCAAATCCAACAATCTCATGAAAACAGAATCTCAAAATCATTTAATCATGATGGAACAGTAATGCAATTACAGAAATAGTACTGTAAGTTAAAACCGGTGTTTTCATATAAGCATGTCGTGTAACTAGGTAAGGAAGTGCAATATCTAAACTAGCATGTGCGGTAATGAGTACTAAACAAATAACTGTAATTCTACAAATTGGAGAATAATACAGCGAAATAGCAGTTTCTAACGTGTGTGTGGCATGGAAATTACCAATGATGAGTGTGTGAGCCGGAGAGTATGTGTACGTGCAACATGCGCATCATCGGTAATGGTGCATGTGTCCTAGCAGACGAAGTTATATAGAGATAAGTACAGGGAACGTAGTATGTATGTCGCCAATGAAAATTAATACGAGCATAACAGAAATAAGAAAAGCGTAAACGCGAACAGTATAAAATACGTGACTACATATGAACCATACGGTTATAGCTTAAATAGTACGAATCGTTGTTTGTGAAAATGGGGATTACGGTGTTTTTGAGAAAAAGATGTCATTTGAAAGTCCGTAGCGTCCCTTGAGATTGTCATTTAAAAGTGCCTAACGATTCGTTAATTTTGAAAATAGGTATGGTTTTAAATATATCATAATACCTACTTATGTGATCTTAATCAATATTCCTCGAGTCGATATATATATGTCGGCGATTCATCCTCATCACATCACGTATGGTATAATCCATCGTACGATATCATCAAATCAAAAGTACGGATCTATCGTCCTGTACATCATATCACGTACGGTATCATCATATATGTATCATCTCATGTTATATCTTAGCATATGTATATATATAGATCGCCACGCATCCTCATATCAACATATCGACTCGTGTCATTTTATTTCATCATATCCTCATCTCATCATATCATCTCGTAATTATTCTCATGGTTATGCGTGTGCGTGCACGCACGCACGTGCGCGTGTGTGCCTATGACACTTGGACTAAGAAAACTAGAACTAGGGATATACCTTCCTACACGTACACTACTATGGTTTATAGTATCCCGGAACCCTATTAGCTGGATATACATATCAAAAATATCTATATATATACTAAATTTATAATATCCTAGTACTATGGTTATGGGGGTGTTATACGCCATCCACCCGACTTCCCCATAGATATACATCTACTCACCTACAATCCTCGCTCTAGCCGAAGTTGATGAATGTCTTGTTCTCCTTCGTCACCCCGGAAGTCCACACAAAGGTACCTATGAATTGCAACGGCCCTGAAATCACTATACAGAAAATTCTTGTTATTATACAGAAAAGGGTGTTACAGCCTGTGTAAGAGTTATAAGTTAGATTTTTTTTAATAAAAGCAAGAAACAACTTGTAGCCATTGGTAAAGTCTCTACACTGCTGTGACGTAACCTGTGTGTTCGATTCCCATCAGACATAATTATTTTTTCTGATATTTCTTTTTTATTTTTAGAAGCCCAAGAGTTGCACTTGCAATACACGGGGAAATGAAAAGTTTCAGAAAAATCAAATATGCGCAAAATGGAGTAAACACAGAAATACCCACATGGCACGAATCTCGAGGCAGAACCTCGAGATCCGACCGTCCAAATTGCCTAATGGGGCGGCGCCGACGGTCTGATGAGCTCCAATGAGCTCCGTGCTTTGCACACTTGTCCCTTCAGCTCCCCTTAACACCTCTGCACTGTTTGATTTCCCTGCGATCAAACAAAAACCCTTCATTTCACCATGTAACATTTTTTTAATGTTTTTAATCCAAAATTTTAATTCTCAAACCCTAATTCTTCACTATAAATACCACCCCATGTCTTAGCTCTTCACCATTCTAAAATTCTAGCAAAAATTCTCTAAAAACTTCTAAGTGCCAAGTGGAGTTAAGCCCCTCAAGTGGAGTAGCAAGCCAAACTCGACGACCAGAGTATCTCCGAAGAAACCACGACCCCCAAGAGTTTCTTCAACCTCTTCTCAGTCATATAAAAACAGAAAGTCCTTTCATCCCTCTCTCTTTCTATCTCAAACCACTTTTTAAAACAAACCGACAAAAGAAGAGTTATCTCCAATATTGCTTTCTTTTTAACTTTTGCAAGTCATGTGATGAGCAAACGAGATCAACTAACATGCAACAATAATCCTAACCTTTTTTCACATCAATTAGTTTTTAGTTTTAACAAAATTTTCATATTTAACTAACATATAACACACTTTTTTATTAAAATACCATGAACTTTAGTATCGCCCTCTCATCGATAATTAGTTTAAATACCATTAGAAAAACTTCACGGAGTAACGACCTACCCCACATGCACACCATGGTTCCATAGCACGGTATTCTAGATCTATGGCTAAGATAAAGAAATGATCTTTTCATTAAAATACCACACCGTTTCAAAACGGGTTTCTTTAAATCGGTATTTTGAAATCCTTGGCAATTACGCCTCTACAACTCTCGTTAAGGGACCCGCTAATGGATGGTGCGGATTATCGCACATCCTTGGGACAGTAGGACGAGATGCAGAACTCCTCACGGAGTATTCGGTCTCAAAAGGAATAAAAAAATATGGTTTTTTAAGAAACACGACTTTTTCAAATAAAAACTAATTTTTAGGAAAATTATATAAAAATTATGAAATCCGTATTTTCAATAAAAAAAAATTAAGAAACTATATTTTTAAAATGAAAGATTAAAAATTGTAAATAAAAACCACCAAGTTTCCAAAAGTAGTATTTTTCATAAAAATACCACAAACTTTCAAAAAGCTAGGTTGTATTATTAAAATACCCTAATAATTAAAATACATGCTCATGAAAACCCTTAATGTTATAAATCACCCTCGAGATTTATTTTGAAACTATATTAAAATATTTTTCATAAAAGCCCTCGAGATATGCAAACAATATTTTAGGGACCTTAGATAAATATAGATTTAAGCGGGATCAATTCTCTTAAGCCCCAGGAAGCCGGAGAAAGTGAGTACTTGCCTATTCAGGTTAGACAATTTAACAGAGTTATCAATGGTAATTGTCTTGGAAAAAAACACAAATCATTCCGTCCATGTACAGCAGTTGCCGATTTCTCCTGAATATAAGAGTTTAACAATTTACATCAATTCACATGAAAAGACATGACCTCAAATCCAAACTCAAATCTAAACTTGAACTCGAACTAAAATACAAACTCGAACTCTAATCTAAACCTGAATATGAACTCGAATCCAATCTACTCGAACCAACTTGACTGGAATCCAAATTGCAATTGTCATGACTCGCACATTACTCGACTCACTCGAATACAATTTATACATTTTGCATTCTAGGGTTTCGATCAAGAAATATCAATCAATTAAATCAGATAAGCATATTAACCAGTTATAATATATTATACACTGGGTGCTTAGGATAGTTTCTTGTGTAAATCCAACGGAGCTTCAGGAGTCTCGTATTAACCTCCTTTTTATTTTACTCGAATATCAGTCCGGTTGACTCATCCACAGCCTAGAGCCTCGATGCTAACACATGAAATGGGCCCATGTTTCCTTGATCCTCGGGCCCCACTCTTGAGCTCGTAAATATTTCTACGGCTGCGTTGACATTCACACTTGGAACTTAACGTTAACATAATGACCATCTAAAGACATGTAGTATAACCCATGATCATATGCTCTTACTCATCATATATATATATATATATATATATATATATATATATATATATATATATATATATATATACACATATATATTGTACTCTTGACATTTTCTTTACTCTTATATATATATATATATAGATATTCTACTCTTGTCATTTTCTTTACTCTTACCTATTCTTGGGACTTACAGAGCGCTAGTTCGCTGATGAGAGTTCCATCCATTTTTCTTCTCTTGGAATGTTCGTCAGATATTGTCGAGACGGAGGAAATGGAAACTACAAAGGAGGACTATGACCAGATAGCTAGTCAGGGCTAGCTCAGCTTCTTTTCCTTCAGTTTATGTATGCTACCTGTTTAGGTATTTTCTTCATTGTATTTACTTTCCAGCATAAATTCTTATATTTGTAAATATTGGAAGTTGATTGTAAATAAAGATATTTGTTGAAAAAATTTTACAGTCTCAATTTATTCTTGCATTATATATTATTGTTTCAATACGCTTAGTATATTTATTCAGAAAATGATCTCTGGATAAATATGTCGCGGGCTTGCCACGTCACCGTTTCCGTCTATTGGGAAGCGGGGCGTGACACAAATCAATACATATCGTAATGAAATCAAAATCAAATCCAAAACCCGATACGGCAAGCAAAATGTATATAGGTTAGAACCTATGGTCCATGCATGCAAGAACAACCAAACAACTCCCGACGTTGATGTACAAACGTCAAACGACCGAGTCAAAACTCAAATACCAAAATCTAGTTTTCAAAAGTCGCGAAACGAAATCTGAAACATAGTAAAATACTCCCAGATTTTATCTAAGGTGAAATTAGGACAATTTGCACCTTGGATAGGCCTAGTTATCTAATAATTGAGCTATGGACCAAACTTGGGACCCTACCTCCACGACTCGGCCGCAAATTGCGCCCAGAATGATTATTTTGGCGGCCAAGGTAAGAAAGTGGGAGCTCGGGCTTCTAGGGTATCTTCCTAATAGCCTACACATCCTACTGTATCTACAAAATATTTTTCAGGGTCCACGAGTCATTCCAGATTCTATTAGAACACCACAATTCAACAAAAACCCGATATCGGAAAATTCTAATTTCGTGTTTGGGACTTCTACACTCACTTAGACCAAGGATTCTATCACTAAATGCTGGTAGTCACTCTCTAAACTCTCTAATATAACACTACTACTCATTTAAACCACCAAAGATCACCCTAGAATTTTCCAAGTTCACTAAAATATACACTTTTAAGCTCTAAACTACTTGTGAGGTTAGTAAACATAAAAATTTGGTGAAAAGTAGTTGTTTTACCTCAAGGGAGAAACTCAAGAAAATTTCTAGATGGTCTAAAGTGCTCAAAACATGAACTTGATCCCACCATGGGGTCTAAGATGATCTTATGAACGATTTTTGTGAAGAATTTGTGAGGTTTTAGGGGCGGTTTCATGGTGGTAGTGAGGGTGGAGGAGGTGATGAAGCATGAGGAAGATGGAGGAGATGAAGAAAAGTAAGAGATGAAGGTAAATAATGAGGGTGAAGGTAGTAGCCATGGCTCATTCTCTCTCTCTCCCTCTCTCATCCCATACCTCCTTGTCCCCTCCTTTTCTTTTCTTTTATTTTTCTTTTCTTTTCGCGTTTTCTTTTCTCTTTAAAACCAAACAAATTTAAAAGCAAACTAAAATGGAACCATGGTAATAAATATGAACAAATATTACAAAATGAAATGTAGCATGTCATTATACATAAATATGGTTTAATACATAATTAGTAAAATACTAATCAAATTTAGCATAAACTTGTATGTAAATAATTGCGTAATAATTTATCAAAGCTCAAATCCGATAAATGCTTTCATAAATAATAATTCATATTAATATTTCAATTATTTTCTAAATTATATGTATATAATTATACCATTCCATTAAAATTAATTTCCATGCTTTTATATTATTCATAAAATTTATTATTTTATTATTTAAATTCCAAAAATAATATTTTATGTTTTCTGAAATGTTACAATATGTATTTTAATTGTTTTGGTATTTTGGTGATAAAACCTAACTTTTTTTGAAAATTTATGGTATTTTTATGAAAACTACTACTTTTGGAAACTTGGTGGTATTGTATTAAAAATTCTAATCTTTCATTAAAAAATATAGTTTCATAATATGTTTTTATTGAAAATACGAATTCATAGTTTTATATAATTTTTCCAAAATTTAGGTTTTTATTTAGAAAAGTCGTATTTCTTAAAAACTGTATTTTTTATTTCCATTTGAAACCGAATACTCCGTAAGGAATTCTGTATCTCGCTCTGCTGTCCCAAGGATATGCGATAATCCATGTTGGTTATAGTGCACTCAAGTCAATTATTGAATCGCAGACACGCGATTGCGACGATTGAGGGAGGACCTATACGGATAGAATAGTCTGCTCAAAATGATAGTATGCTATCTGGTTTGTTTTTATCATCATGTACATGCTTTATGTGGTATTACAGATCACTATTACATGTCGATAGAGCTGATAGGATTCTTACTTGACTTCCAGCATTATGATGGTGATCATATACGTGGGAGCTGGATGGTTTATAAGCACATCCTTAAATGTCCCTAGTCGTGGGAGTTTCAAGACTGAGCATCGATACTCCAGAGTAGACTAGTGTATACCGATCGAGACCCCGACGAGAGGCGGTGGCCAGGTCTCATAAGGCATTGGTGTTAGTTTGTTCACCTAAACTAGTATACAGGTGCTCATTGGGTTATGAGTACACTGGATGGAATCACCGGGAACCTGTTAGTTGGTAGTATACCTATTGTCAGATAGCAGTTCCCTGGTGACATGTATGCAGGTTAGTCTGTCGACCTGAGATCGTCATTTGTCTCATGTGAGTTCTCACTGTGCTTTGATTACTACCCTACCACGGCTCAAAGGAGTCGTGCAAACAGGTTTTAGTTGGGTACAATCCCGAGCCACATAGAGGCAGTGAGCCGATCATCGGGAATTCGTCTCTCCCGGTATTGGGGGTTGATGTCGTGTTGTGCACGGATGGCCATCACCAGAAATCCTTAGCCAAATTAGTCGAGAATTACTGATTTGGATTAGTAGTTTCTCAGTTGGTGATGGGCTTCATACCGCTACGAAATATCGCATTGTTAGGAGTCTGACTTTATCCTCCTCCCCCCCCCCAGACTCGATATGCGATACTTTTAGCCGAACAGACCGAACTGTACGGATATTGTCACGGACAGGCTCAGTAGGGGTTAGGATGGGTTTACTCGTCGGCCTTCCTTTCGCTCAATACCTGGATAGCCGTTACGTACAGCTAGTGCCGCTGACGTACTTGTGGTTAAACTCACTGCCAGCGTATTGACAAATCTTTAGAGTCCCACACAGAGGGTTTCCCTTATTCGGGCGAAATGATATAGAGGCCGTATGGTCTTACGGCAGGATTCGATCATATACGTGCACTTGTGCTCATGTCATGATTCAGACGGTTTATACTAGTGGGCTTTGGTTTAAGCCAGATTCTAGTATTAGATTGATGGATTATTTTTGTCTCTTTGTATTTGTATTCTTCGGAATGCGGATGAGAGTATGTATATACGGATGAGGAGTATTCTTTTAATTTATTACAAGGTGCTTTTAGAAGAATACACCTCATATGTTTTTAATCATTTTGGATTAAATGGTTAATGAGATGGAGGATGAGGTGTTTATTGCATTAATTGATGGCATGGCTTTGTAGTGACTTATGGTTACTATTCAAGCATGCTTGATATTTTGTTTTGTTGTGAGATATTTTGAAGACTTAAGATATTTTGAGGACTTAAGATATTTTGGAGACTTGAGATATTTATTAGTGGCTTCATTATTGCTCACAACACTTAGACATTTTTCTTGAGTTGCCTCATACTCTCATCCTCAAGCTTCTTCTTCTACCTCCACCCTTCAAGTCTCATGTGTTAAGAAATCTATGGTGTTTGGAGACAAATTAATACATCACTACACTCTACATCCTCTAGGCTATCTAGTTTAGCAATCTAGGTACCCTAATTACCTTGGATATTGAGGTAGGAGCTCGAAATACAAATCCTCAGGTGGATCATCTTCGATGGGGTGAGACCGGAGATCAGGCTTTATCATGGAAGCCTCAAGGAGCTTGGGATGATGGTTAAAGACCGAAGGACACGGATCATTCGGTATAACCATCCTAAACTCTTTTTAGCTTGCTAGACTAGGTTTAATGGTAGATCCGTAGCATCGGATTGTTCTAGCACCAGTTTAGAAAAAAATTGTTCCGCAATCGGCCACGGTTTGATGGCCAGGGCACTGGAATAACCCAACATGGTATCAGAGCCAACCCATAAACCCTTACTAGCTAGTTTGCACAAGGTTAAAATCTCAATCGACAAACTTTTCCGAATCGTATTTCCTTTTTATAGTGCTTGCTGTCGAATTTCAAAGTTGTTCAAAAAAAATTTCTAGGTATCTTAAAAATATGTGCAGGAAAAAATAGAGCTAAGAAAAAAATTTGGGCACCTAACTCCAAAATTCTGCCACGGAACCCAAGCCAAATGGCACGTTTTGCCGAGAAACTGCGACGCTTTTTTCGCTACAGTGCCCTAATTTTTTTTTAGGGCTCTAGTTCATAGAAATATGATTTTTGGAATATTTGGTTTTGATCCAGATTTGTTTAAGTGCTAGTTTTGCATTTTGGGACCAATTTGGAAAAGTTTAGTCGATCGAAATTTTAATTTTGTGTTTTTCAGTGCATACATTACTATCTGCGACCGTGAATGTCATTAGAGCGGTACAACTCATTTAATTGCTATATGTTCTTTTAGATGGGTTTGCGAATATGACATTCACGTTGATGTTCTGTATTGTGTTGAGGTTGTGGTTGGATTGTCGTGGCGGATAGCCAGTGGTGCAATGGTAGTACAGTTCAGATTCATTTATACATTTGATATTGCGGGGCGAGCGTCCGACATATGGACTGCCGTCTCTACCAGTTTGTATATTATTTGTTTGGGGAACGACCGGGTTGAGGTCGATATCACCGTTGTATATATTTTCTTTTCTATACTAGGATTACCCCCATGGTGGAGTGCACGGATAGCCCGGTTCTGGAGGAAAACGAGCCCGCATCTCGTGGCGTTAAGACAGAGGGGGCCTTACTCTAGAATTGGTGGGCTATTCGCCGCACTCGTAGGGGGTATATGTTGACCCACGGTGGGGTGCTCAAGTTACAGGATTCCGTGAAGTGCTGGGTGGCCCATTCACTTTGTTGATTGGGGTTGCCTCACTTTTGGGATTGGCGGATAACTTGTCACGCTCGTAGGGGTCCAGGTTTTCATTGTATAGGCTATCCACACGACAGGGAACGTCAGGTCTCATTTGCAGCTCAAATGAAACCCGAGGCTCCAGGATTATCTACCACTCTGTGTTGCTTGGCTGAGATTATGTGATGTTGCTTTATAGAATGCCTGGGACGAATGTTATATATATTTATATATATACTAGTAGATGTTGTATATGTTTTGCACCCGCGCTAGTCAGCCCCCGCTCTGTCGTTAGTTAAGAAACCTAACGGGTGATGACGTGGCTCAGTGGCGAATGCGGATGGCATATACGTACATTATATTTTTCGTTCCTTTATCTGGTGTGATATGTTTAATTGATGGGACTGCATTAATTCCGATTAATGCAAGGAAAACAAACCTATATGATGTTGTTGGAACCAGGTTTTTTTGAAAACTGACATTACAGACGTTTCCTTTTGCTTTGCACAGTGGTATTCGGTTATGAATATCCAGCACTTCATTCGACGAGGCAAGAGCCGAGATCCCTTCACAAGGAGTGACCTCTTGAGCAAAAGTTTGCGTCGGTGTAATAACTTCACTATAGTCGATTCTTTTGCTTTGCATCGTGGTATTCGGTTAGGAATATCCTGTACCTCATTCGACGAGGAAAGAGCCGAGATCCCTTCACAGGGAGTGGCCTCTTTAGCAAAAGTTTGCGTCACCATATATTTGTAAAACCACTTGGTTCTTTCAACGATGTCAAGTTCATTACGTTAAAGGTTTTTTGCCAAAAACCAGCCATAGCCCTCCGTCACTTCAGATTAGTATTACTTAGTATTCGTGCTGCGTATGTTGACTGTGTCAAGGCGTAGTGTACGGTAGCTCCTTAATGCTTTCTGTCGCATGGATATGTGGATTGATTAGGACAGCCGTGTAACCATTTTGACTGTGTCAAGGGTATTATGCGGGTGGATTTAATGCAATCAAGAAAATGACAGGTTGAACTTGACTAGGGCCCTTTGATATGTTGACTGTGTCAAGGTTACTAAGGTCCTAGGAGTAAAAATCACATCAGGAGTTTCAAACATATAGGAAACTTGCCAGGCATGCGCATACCTTCTGGTGTGTGGTGACTTGAGTGGATTCCATCAAGTTATCATGCGATGATAGTTGGATCCCGATTCCTACTGATGAGTAGGTGTTACTCCTCGGGTGATTTTAGATGATCCCGACTAATTCTCCTTTTAGGATTTGAAGGAGAATTCGAGGAAACAGTGGGAGCCATCCTGATAAGATAAAGTGATTAACCATTCTAATCTAGATTAGAGTGCACGCTGAGTGTTTCTTTTCTCTCTCTCTCTCTTTGGCAGCGACCATGACCCGACCCGACCCTAAACTAAAACTCATGAACCAAGTTAATCGAACCTTCTTAAAATACTTTTGCTTTTGGATTGTCACGGAGTCGTATATATCATTGCCAATCATATATCCCCTTTGCATTTCTCCAAAACACTTCGTATCACTACGAAAATCCATATTGCTTGGATATTACATCGTATAGTTACATACGAACTCGAAGGAACTTGTTCCAGGGATGGATTATGGTTCTGAAGAAATTGAATAGGATTATTCAGTTGTCTTTTTCCTTTACCTTCTCTCAGGTTGCGAGAGCTCCTAGGATTAGGAGAGTACACCTATTGCGCTTATTGGATAGTCTTCTTCCAAACCTTAGGCAGGTGACAAAAGGTAGAGAAGGAAGAAAACCAATTAGCCTAAGTGTGGTGTACAGAAGGTAATAAGTAAAGACATATAAAGGGATTAGAATAAGGGCAAAGGAAATTGCGACCGCTATCATTCATGACAAAACCGCGTATACCCCTGCTACTCCTACATCCACTTTGTATTTCTACAGAACACTTTGTATCACTACGAAGATCCATATTGCTTGGATATGCCATCGTATAGTTACATACGAACTCGAAAGAACTTGTTCCAGTTCGAGGATGGATTCTGGTTCGGGAGAAATAGAATAGGATTATTCAGTTGTCTTTTCTCTTCACCTTCTCTCGGGTTGCAAGGGCTCCTGGTATTAGGAGAGTACACCTATTGCGCTTATTGGATAGTCTTCTTCCAAACCTTAGGCTCGTGACGAAGGGTAGGAAAGGAAGAAAATCAATTAGCCTAAGTATGGTGTACATAAGGTAATAAGTAAAGACATATAAAGGGATTGGAGTGAGGGCAAGAAAGTATATGGTTACTGTCATGAATCTGGATGGTGGAAGAGGCATTACTAGGAATACCCGGATACCTCTTCGAAACATTTTCAAGTTTCACATTTTACCGTGCAGTGTTAATTGAAAACTGTTTTCCCAATAAGATTCTGACTCCAAGGTATGTATTTACCAGTTTTGATTCTCACATCTGTATAGTGTTACAGATGATGAGTGGGAGTAGAATATTGGGAATTGGGTGATTATATTCTCATTATATCGGAATTCTTTGTAATTGGTGATATTTGAGGAAATCACTTAGGGTTTTGCCTGACGGCAAATATTTGGTTTTGAATATCCGTCGTTATGCACACTGATATATCTGTACGTTTATTTTATAAAGTGAGATATAACTTTTTCAAATTATGTCTATCACATTTACCTGTATCAGTTGACGATTAGGTAAGGAGCATTGAACAACAGTGTAATTCTTCTTAACCATAGTGTAGTTTTCAACCTACGACGTGCAGGGTTTGAGTTATTGAACTCAGGGGACTTATACAAAGTATTGTATGTTTTCCGATGTCCGTTAGGAAAAGGGGTTGGTACTTGTACTATATTCTGTTTACTCATAACTTCTCCAGTTCTAGACAAGTATTTCGTTGAAATACAAGGTCCGGATTTTGAGAAGTTATAGGTATAAGAATGAAGTAGAGAACCATATGTTGTAAGACAAAAGGATGGTACTCGTACTATATTCTGTTTATTCATGACTTCTCCAGTTCTAGATAAGTATTTCGTTGAAATACAGGGTCCATGTTTTGATAAGTTATAAGTACAAGAATAAAGTAGAGAACCATATGTTGCAAGTATCAGGATTCTTCAAGGTGATCGAAGATATAGATACTTGTGTTTGGTGTTCCGTTGTATGTAATAGTTTTAAAAACTTGCTTCTCTTTCAGGTTACTCATACTTGGATGCATTCCTTGATGAGTAATGTTGTTTAGCCTTCTTCTATTTGGTTGATATGCACTAGAAACAGTTGCATGATTTTGAATCTGATTCCAATTAAATTAGTGCCTTTGTTTCTATATTGGATGTATAGAATGGATTCATATCTTAACGATGTTAAGGTATATGGAGCTGTCCGGCTGATGCTTAAAACCAGAATCCGGATAAACTCTAAGCACATTTCAGTAATGGCAGTTTGTGGGTTATCCCGGGCTTTGACGAGGATTAACTTTCTACCAACAGGAAGATCAATAGTTATATTGTTCTTGACTCGCCACCAGTTTTAGTAAAATGGATTCTTTTTAGAAAACATTAGTGGGAGTATGGTAGAACCGGAAGTGATTCCAGAACCACAAACGATTACTAAAAATTTAATAGAACCTAAGGATTCAAATGGTTTCGACGATCCATTAGCCACTCCGCAGATTTGGTAGGTAACCTCAGACACCCGAGAGGTACTTTGGTATCCTCAAAGACAGTGACAGGGAAGTTTATGATTACCCAAACTTGTCATTGCTGCTATTCTAGACTATGAGACCCGACAGGAGGATGAGTATAGCGTCGTTCTAAACTAGCTTTAGAATTGCACGTGTATATGACTCTGCCAGAGGGTTGTTGTAGTCAGTGGGAGCAGCGGAAGCAAGTGGGAAAGTAGCTTATGTCTATTTATAGACTAAAGCAGGTACAGTGGAGATAGATCATCTAGTTTTGATGTGACAGTCATAGGTTTTGATTTCATCAGAATAAGAGATGGATCTGATAAGAAGGTAGTAGGGAGTGATGTCCTGGTATTTGGATGACATGCACTTGATAGTGAGAGATCTTCCTATACTACGATCGGTTATACTGTGGTTGTCACAAGCGGTTTCTCCACATATGATATGGATATAATATCAGGGTTTCTGGTGACTAGATCTATGGTTTTAGATCTAGATTTGGGAAGTGTCCCAATTTGGGTACTTTGACATTATTCTAAAGGTGTTTTAGAATGGACGAATCCTGGCATGGTGGTGTACCCACATGTGATGAAATCACCCTCTCGAAAGAGATGTCTTCTAGACTATGAGGAGAGAGATTTGCATGATTGACATATCACTTGCTTAGGCAATTGAGTCAATCATGAGATATCAAGTACAACAACAGATATTGCTTTTGCACTGGCTGCAATAAGCATATATATTAATCCAATCCTGGAGAAGCGTTAGGAAGCAGTTATGAACATAAGTGGATATTCTTGGGATATGGTAACGGCAGCCTCCTTCGGGAGACGGATATCATTTCAGGATTCCAAGGTGACCTGGATGACAGAGTGGATGTCTGAGTTATAGTTTTCCCTCTTTTGAGGGACGGTATACTGGATAGGTGGTCCAAGCGGATACTGTGGAAGGCATGGCGCAGGATACTGATTAAATTCAGTGGATGATACAGTCTAAGAAGTTTTTTGGATTTGGAGTTCATTTATGAACTGGGTCCCATCAGATATCCAGACAAATTCTAAGACAGGTATCGCTCATTTCGGGAGATAGTCTTTCTTCGCGAAGTTGAGATATAGAGAGATAAAGATAGAAATATTAGAGCGGATCCACTCACCGAGGCTATTTCTCGAACGCAATAGTTTCACAAACGAGCTTTGTGAGACTGATTAGTAGAGAAGTTGGGTGTTCGATATCACACGGGCTGTGAGTATGCGACACCGCAATAATTAGCCTTAAGTGCAAGTGGGAGATTGTTGGCTATAGTGCCCTCAAGTCAATTATTGAATCGCAGACACGCGATTGCGATGATTGAGGGAGGACCTATACGGATAGAACAGTCTTACTCAAAATGATAGTATGCTTTCTGGTTTGTCTTTATCATCATGTACATGCTTTATGTGGTATTACAGATCACTGTTACATGTTGATAGAGCCCATAGGATTCTTTCTTGACTACCAGCATTATGATGGCGATCATATACATGGGAGCTGGGTGGTCTATAAGCACATCCTTAAATATCCCTAGTCATGGAAGTTTCGAGACTGGGCATCGATACTCCAGAATAGACTAGTGTATACTGATCGAGACCCCGATGAGAGGCGTTGGCCAGGTCTCACAAGACATTGGTGTTAGTTTGTTCACCTAAGATAGTATACAGGTGCTCATTGGGTTATGAGTACACTGGACGGACTCGCCGGGAACCTGCTAGTTGGTAGTATACCTATTGTCAGATAGCAGTTCCCAGGTGACATGTGTGCAGGTTAGTCTGTCGACCTGAGATCGTCATTTTTCTCGTGTGAGTTCCCACTGTGCTTTGATTACTACCCTACCACGGCTCAAAGGATTCGTGCAAACAGGTTTTAGTTGGGTACAGTCCCGAGCCACATGGAGGCAGTGAGCGGATCGTCAGGGATTCGTCTCTCCCGGTATTGGGGGTTGATGTCGTGTTATGCACGGATGGCCATCACCAGAAATCCTTGGCCAAGCAAGTCGAGAATTACTGATTTGGATCAGTAGTTTCTCAGTTGGTGATGGCTTCATATCGACACGAAATGTCGCATTGTTAGGGGTCTGAATTTATCCTCTCCCCTAGACTCGATATGCGATACTCTTAGACAAACAGACCGGACTGTATGAATATTGTCATGGACAGGCTCAGTAGGGGTCAGGATGAGTTTGCTCGTCGGCCTTCCTTTCGCTCAATACATGGGTAGCCATTACTTACAGCTAGTGCCGCTGACGTGTTTGTGGTTAAACCCACTGCCAGCGTATTGACGATTCTTTAGAGTTCCACACAGAGGGTTTCCCTGCTTCAGGTGAAACGATGTAGAGACCGTATGGTCTTACGGCAGGATTCGATCATATACGTGCACTTTTGCACGTATCATGATTCGGATGGTTTATACTGGTGGGATTTGGTTTAAACCGGATTCTAGTATTAGATTGATGGATTATTTTCGTCTCTTTGTATTCGTATTCTTCGGAATGCGGATGCGGGTATGTATATACAGATAAGGGGTATTCTTGTAATTTATTACAAGGTGCTTCTAGAAGAAGACACCTCATATTTTTTTTAACCATTTTGGATTAAATGGTTAGTGAGGTGGAGGATGAGATGTTTATTGCATTAATTGATGGCATAGCTTTGTAGTGACTTATGGTTACTATTCAAGCATGCTTGATATTTTGTTTTGTTGTGAGATATTTTGGAGAATTAAGATATTTTGAGGACTTAAGATATTTTGAAGACTTGAGATATTTATTAGTGGCTTCATTATTGCTCACAACACTTAGCCATTTTTCTTGAGTTGCCTCACACTTTCATCCTCAAGCTTCTTCTTCTACCTCCACCCTTCAAGTCTCATGTGTTGAGAAACCTAGGGTGTTTAGAGATAAATTAATCCATCACTACACTCTACATCCTCTAGACTATCTAGTTTAGCGATCTAGGTATCCTAGTTACCTCGGATATTGAGGTAGGAGCTCAGAATACAAATCCTTAGGTGGATCATCTTCGATGGAGAGAGACCGGAGATCAAGCTTGATCATGGAGACCTCTAGGAGCTTGGGATGATGGTTAAAGACCGAAGGACACGGATCATTCGGTATAACCATCCTAAACTCTTTTTAGCTTGCTAGACTAGGGTTAATGGTAGATCCGTAGCATCGGGTTGTTCTAGCGCCAGTTTAGAAAAAATTTGTTCTGCAATCAGCCACGGTTTGATGGCCAGGGCGCTGGAATAACCCAACAATCCGTACCATCCATTAGCGGGTCACCTGACAAGGGTTGTAGAGGCGTAATTGTCAGGGATTACAAAAATACCAATTAAAAGAAACCCGTTTTGAAAATGTATGGTATTTTAATAAAAAATTTATTCTTTAAATTAGCCATATGTTTAAAATATCGTGCTATGAAAAGGTGTGGTATTTTAATGAAAAAGTTATTCTTTAAATTACCGTATGTTTAGAATATCGTGTTATGCAACCATAGTGTGCGTGTGGGGTAGGTCGTTACCCCATGAAGTTTTCCTAAAAATAGATAAATTAGTTATCGAAAAAGGCTATACTAAAGTTCATGGTATTTTAATGAAAAGTCCATTATATGTTTGTTTCACATGAATTTTTTTTTATTAAACTAAATGCTAATGATTTGAATAAGGTTAAGATTAGTATAAGATGTTAGTTTGATTTAATTTGCTTGTCACGTGGATTACAAATATTAAATAGAAGATTATATCGGAGATAACTCCACTTTTGTCGATTTGTTTTAAATAATTGTTTTGAGATGGAAAGGAAGTGAGATGAAGGGACTTACTAGTTTAAAGCGTTAACAAGGATGAGGGGAAGCCTTCGGGTGTCGTGATGTCATCGGAAAGGCTTCAGTCGTCGTGTTTGGCTTGCTACTCCACTTGGGTACCTAACTCCACTTGGTCCTTAGAGAGTTTGAGAGAATTTTTGATAGAATTTTCAGAATAGGGAAGAGCTAGGAGATGGGGTGTTATTCATAGTGAAGAATTAGGGTTTGGGAATTAAAAATTTGATTAAAGGAATTAAAATTGGTGTTAATAATGAATTTAAAGGTCACTGTTTAATTGCAGGGAAATCAAACAGTGTAGGGGAGTTGAGAGGAGTCGAAGGAACTAGTGTGCAAAGCACGGAGGGAAATGGGGCTATATCGACCGTCGGTGGCGGCCAAAAGGGGGAAACGGGCGGTCGGATCTTGCTGGCTTGCCTCGAGATTCGTGCCACATGTCTAAGCGTGTGTTTACTCCTCTTTGCGCCTGTTTGATTTTTCTGAAACTTTTCGTTTCTCCATGAATTGCACGTGCAACTCTTGGGCTTCCGAAAAATTAAAAAGAAAAATCTAAAAAAATAATTGGGTCTGATGAGATTCAAACGCACAGACTATATCGTAGTAATGTAAAGGTTTTACCAATGAGCTACAAGTTCCTTCTTAATTTTATTAAACAAATCTAACTTATAACTTTACAACGGGCTGAAATACCCTTTCTATATAATAAACAAGTAATTTTGTACAGGGATTTCAGAGTCATTACAAGTAGAGTGGGATACAGAACTCCTTACGGAGAATTCGGTCTCGAAAGGAAATAAAAATACGATTTCTAAAGAATACGACTTTTTCAACAATTAAATCATTTTAAAAAATTCATAAATCATAAATCTATATTTTCTATGAAAACAAAATTTGAAAATTATATTTTAAAATGAAAAATTAAAGTTACCCAAAATACCAGCAAGTATACAAAAATATAGTTTTCATAAAAATACCATAAATTTTTAAAAGCTAAGTTTTGTCACTAAAAATAACATAAAGATCTAAAATATAATTTAATCAAAACCCTCGACAATATAAATAATATTTTTACCATAAACACCCTCGAGATTAATTTCAAAATAGAATATTTTATATAATCCCCCTCGAGAAATGCAAATAATGAAAATACATATTAAACAACTTAAATAAAACTTTAAGGACACTAGATTAATATAGGCCTAAGAGGGATCATTTCTCTTGAGCCTCAGGGAGCCAGAGAAAGTGAGTACTTTCCTATTCAGGTCAGATAACGCTGCAAATTTAAAGGAATTATCAATGGCAATCGTCTTGGAAAAAGACACAAATCCTGCCGCCCTTATGCAGCGATTGTCCAATTATTCTCGAACTTAAGAATTTAAAAATGTTAAAATCATTCATAAGATATTGACTATAACCTGAAAACAAACTCGAACTCGAACCCAAACTTGAACACTTGATCTTGAACTTGAAAATCCAAACTTGAACTTAAACACTTGACTTGACTTGACCGAACCATGAATGTAACTTGGCATGAATACCTGAATACCTGATTACAACTTGAACCTGAACTTATACTCTTTATATTCATAGATTCGGCCAAGACCTATAAACTTGAACTATACACTATAATACGCGGAGATAAGGGATAGATTGGTATGGAACGTATATCATGGCACGAGAGGTCATTTTAAAAGATACCTAACCTGAATTCATGTATCGTTGTCCCGTGGGTTTTGACGGGGCCTTGTACTTCCTATTAGCTTAGTCCACGGAGTAAGTTGGACTTCTCTCATATACATGAATACATTTTTTATCAAACTACAAACAACTACGTTAAAATAGCTATCTTATACATATAAAAGACATGCTTAGTTACTCTCATATACAACCTTACCTATTCACATTTACTTGGTTCCTATTCATTTTACATACTATTCAATCATCTTTATTTACTTGTTTTGGGGACTTACCGAGCGCTAGTTTGCTAACGACATTTCTCTCTATTACTTTTCCTTAGAATGTTCGTCGGGAAGACCGGACTATGAGGAGATAGAGCCGAGCCAGGATGACTTGGACCAGCTTACTACCCAGCCTAACTACTAGTTTTTTCTGCACTTATTTTCTGTATGCCATTGTTTAGGCGCCTTTTGATCATTGTATCTTTATTTCAGACAGTTGTATTTGAATTTTAAATGTAAATAACTTGTTTATTTTTATTACTTTTGTTTTTCTTACACATTGTTATATTGCTTACATACGCTTAACGTATTTATTAAGAGAAATGGCATTCTCATTGTAAATATGTTGCGGGCTTACCATGTCACCGTTTCCGTCTACTGGAAAGCAGGGCATGACAGTATGCATATGCAATGAACTTGTGAAACCAAGATAACTGGAACTCCAACCCCCCGACACACTAACCACACTAGCTACGATACTACGTGCGATGTATAAAAATGAAATCAAATGCAATGTAGGTATACGAAAACAACATCAAGTGCATCGAGTGTGCACAAAACAACACTCAAATGCAACCGGTGTGTACGAAAACAAAGAGCGATACTCCACTCATCAAAATATTGAGGCCAAAACAAAAGTGATGTCTGGATCACCAAAATATCAAGGCCAAAACAAGGAGTTGTACTCCGATCACCCCAAAACACAAATCAAAACACATATCAATGCAATTGACATTGAAGTGTATCTGTTTCAATGTCGAAAGGTGCCTGAGCATCCGGAGTAGTCAAAGCAAGAACTCTCGCTTACCAACCGCTCACGGCCTGACGTCCTCTATCTATGGGATCTTTGTCCTCTGTGCATAGGACCACTATATCCACTACTCGTCCGATTCCTAAATGGAACTTGAGTGATCATCGGTGGAGGGGGGAAAAGAAAATGAAGCAAAGTGTCGAGTTGCTATCCTGATATAACACCTGGCAGGACAATTTCTGGCTTTGTGACCGGACCTCATACAACTAAAACACAACCGGACTGGCCTCTGCATCCTTTCGGTGTTGAATGGCTGCTCTTGGGGACATCTACTCATGTCATCACTCTCCTACTAAACAGATGGAGTCTCAACTCGAGCTCGTTTTGGCTCTAGAGTCATTCCAATCTCAAAATAATGTCCTCTATATGCATGGCCGCATCCAGTATCTCTGCATAGGTATCGAAATGCTAGGCACCAACGGATAAAAATAGCCGCACATCAAGTCCGTGCACAAATCTCTTAATCAGGATCTATTCCGTAGGAACCAAATAAGTAGCATATCACGATAACTGGGTGAACTTAAGGTCATACTCGGCTACCGTTATGTCTGAAGTCTTAAGAAAAGACTCAAAACTATGTGCTCGGGCATCTTTGACACTCTGAGGTAGGAACCGGGTCAAGAAAACCTTGGAAAATTCATCCCAAGTCATAGGAGGAAAACTTACTGCTCGGCCTCTCTCGATCGAATCACACCGGGTCTGAGTAATACCCTCTAAACAAAAACTGGCTAACTCTACTGATCTCGTATCGGAGCATCTCATCAAATGAAATCCTCACTATCATGTCAAGGAACGACAGCGGATCTTCTGACGCATCTATGCCGGTAAACATCGGAGGCCTTAGCCTCATAAATTCTGGAAGCGACACATCTATCTTCTCAATCATCGGAGGCATAACTGATTTCTGAGCATCGTGTTGTGTCAAAATCTTCGGAGATGGCTAGGAAACAACAGATCTCTGGTTCTGAATAGTCTCAACTAATGACCCAATCAACAGATGTAGATCCCTAAAACTCGTCTCCAAACGAGAAATCCTATCTGAATACAGAGGATCAACTTGTTCCACTATCATCGGTGAACCATCCCGGTCAGTCCTTACATTAGACGAGCCTGTCCTAACCTCATCACGAACTGCAGCCCACTCAGCTCATGCATTCCATGGCAGCATAATGACTGGTACAAGAAACAACAAGGATCGGTTTCCGGATCACAATGGAAAAGCAATGCGATGCTACTAACTCGGAAGGAAGCAAAAAGAATTATGAAAGAATCTGAAATAATTTCTAAGGTTATTTAATAGGAGTGTCAAGTCGTAAATATGTCGCGGAACATATGTACGATACGCAACTCTATTTAAGCTACCTGCTCCATCATACCAAGAGTAGTTTATAAGTCGAATGGTCGGGTTTAAGACCCCCAATGTTAAGTCTAAGTTCCGTAAGGTCAAGTCTATGTCTTGAAAGATCATACCCTAGACTTCGAATGGTCAAACCTAAACTTAACAAAGGAAAATGAAGTTCGGGTCTAACACCCCAAAGTCAAGTCTGAGTTTCGCAAGGTTAGGACTAAATTTCAAAACGTTACAACCTAGACCCCACATGGTTAAACCTAGACTCAACAATGGTAAAATCTAGTGCTCTGATACCAACTTTGTCATGACCCGAAAATGGCACGTGACCAGCACTTGAATCACATGAAGTTTATAGGACCCCACAGTAACCCAAATAAGCCAAAAATCAGGAATCTAAATTATTTTTTACAAGAAATAGCGGATGTGAAGTTCTTAAAAGGTTTTACTAACATGAAATCATGTTTGGATTGAAAACATTACTATCGTTTAAAAATCGGGCATCACCACCTTTGTAAATTTTGATAAAACAGATACAATAAACATAATAATAAAGTATCCTCAAGACGGGAGTAAAATCAACGTCCAACGGCAGATCCACAACCATGCAATACACACACACACGACGCCTCAGGTTAAGGATCAAAATGCGGAAAGTAAACAGAATAATATACATTCATTTGACTCCACACGAGTCCGACAATAACAAAATATACCACTCTATGGTCTCGATAATACTAGACTTGGTCTTTAATGGAGTACTTCTAGATACAAATAGGTACAAGGCAAATTCCAATACAAAAATATAACTCACCACTCAAAATATGCGCAACCACGCGTACAAGACAGAAAATGTGCCAAATTAGCCGCTACTGATCCAAGCGGTCAAATCTGCACACAACTACGGAACAACGAGGGTGAGTTGCCAACTCGTGAATAGCATTAGCCGATAGAATATTGCCCTGAAACTTAGATTCGCATCTAGCTTTTCAAATATTCCAGAAAACAAAGTGAGGAATCCACTTTGCTAAACTGGGAAGAACGGAGCTATTATACCAAAAATCTAAACAATCAATAATGCTATTCCAAGAAACCAGACTGAAACTAAATATGGATGCAGCATCCCCCATATATCATTTGCCCAGTTACTTTGCAGGATAAGATGAACTAAATCCCCTTGCTTGTTATCAACACAACATAAACACTTGCTAGGTAACAAAAAACCAAGTTTCTGAATAAGAGAATCAAGAGGAAATGCTTAAGAAAGAATTCTCCATGTGCATAACAAAATATTTTTAGGAACTTGAGCATTCTTTAAGAATTTGGATGACTGAATCCTGTTAACAGAACATTTAATAAAATTCCAGGCAGATTTAAGAGAAAATTGTAGCTTATTGGTAAAGCTTTGCACTGCTGTGACGTAGCCCTTGTGTTCGAATCGCCTCAGCCACATATTATTTTTACTGATTTTTCTTTTAAATTTTTTGGAAGCCTAAAAGTTTACACGTGCAATACACGTAAAAATGAAAAGTCGAAGAAATCTAACATGTGCAAAATGTTATATGAACTAAGATGAACACATGGCAAGCATCCAACCCCCAACACCCACAAATTGGCCAGCGAGATGGGGCATTGGGCCGGCGACGCCGGTCGGTCCGTAGGGAAAAGTCTCCATATTCTGCTAATTTGACTCTTGCCCAACCCCCTTTACCCCTGCACTGTTTGTTTTCTCTGCAATTTAACAGAGAATTCAATTTCACATTTAATCCAATTTTTAATGCATTTTAATTCATTCTTTCAATTCCAAACCCTAATTCCACACTATAAATACAACCTCATATCCTAGCCCCTCCTCATTCTTAAATCCCAAGCCAAAATTATCAAATTTTTCTAAGTATAAGTAGAGTAGAAATGGAGTTAGCCCAAGGTCAACTTTCAGCGAGGATTCGAGGCAATTCCGGCGACCCCGCAACACCACGAAAATCTCAACCTCTTCCTCTCTCTATTCTTAACCCAAGTCACTAGTAAGTTTGTTCAGTCGATAAAACTGCACTTTTGATATAACATTTTCCTTACTATTCTTAAATATCTAAAGGTGTTTTTATAAATATGACACATATGAGGGTTTATCTGTAAAAATACTATTTTCATATGTTTATATAATATAATTAACATTATGAAGGAAAATGTATGCATATAATATTTATATAATATTTTGATAATTTAAATATGCATATCATATCAAATATCCTTAATCAATATTCTTAAAATATAATATCATATAAAATGGTTAGGATAATATCTCAAAAATACCAAATATTACTAACATTATTCATTGAGATATTGTGCAGAAATTATATCAGGACTGGAATCAAGGAAATCTGAGATATCAAGATCAAAACTGCTGAAATATTGAAGTAAATCATGAAAACAATTCTGGCAGAGACTCGGAGAAGATTTCCAAAATCCAGATATCCAAAAGATCACCGCATGTCAACAAAATGAAGCTCCAGAATTTTAAATCCAAGATCCCACCAGAGTGCCGCCCAACCGCGGCCAAACCCTACCTAATGCGGCGGATCCACGGCTATATGGAGGAGTTAGAATGTGGGATTTTCTGTGTAGGATCATCTCAACAAACCCTAATTTATGGAATCTAGGGATTGCAAGTTCTGTGAGTATAAAAAGAACCCAGAGCCCCTCTTGGAAGTTCATCAAACCGAAAAGATCACGAAGTCCAAGTCGACTCACGCATCCAGGTTGATCAATCAGCTGTTCATCTACCTCCTTCAAGATAGATCGAGAAGCAAACTAGGGTTTTGTATTCCACTTTCTAAAGGAACAAAAAGTGCAATTGATCAAGTTGATTAATAAAGGTAGTTTTTTTATTCTTATCGCATTTATTTTTACATTATGATCTCTATCCGTTCTTCTTCTATCTCCATCATGCGCGAGTAATTCTCCGCTTGTTAGGGTTCATAGGATTAGGGTAAAACAATGGATGAGAAAATATTTTAACTTCTTTTAAGTCTTATGAAGTTTATAAACTTTAGTAAAAGAATCGTTAACATCCTAATCGGGTGCGCTATCAATTTATTGATAGTCTTGACCGTGATTTGAGATTAGATTAACAATTTTTTTGTTAAAGGCTGGACATGAATAGAGATCAATGAAGGGACAATGGTCAATAGTGTGGAAACCCTATTTTCTTCCAAGAACCTTAATCCTCATTCATCACTATCTATCTAGTTTTAAATCTATCAAAAGATAAAATGAATCATCTTTATTAGTCATCCATGACTACTAAATCCTAACGAACCCTATAAGCCTTCTTATTATATATTCTACATCCGTGTTTAACATAGATCTAGGATCTACAACTATTTTCCTTATTCTTTTATTCTAATCAACTCGTCTAAAGCCAGATTAAAAGTTCCACGCATCCCTGTGGACGACCCGTACTCAGCTCGGCTAGCTACACGCGACACCGTTATTGATTGCGGTTACTACAAACGCACTACTTTCACAGATCAATCAAATGGTGTCGTTGCAGGGGATACGTGCGTAATTTGTTTTTCTTGCTATTTAGATTGAATTCTTATCCGATCCATAAAATTAAAACAAAACCGCATCTTGCATATTTAACGATTAGTGTGCGATTTTTACGAGGATATCTGGAGTCACTGTAGAGAGGAGATAAAGTTTCAGAGGCATCAAATAAATCCCAGAGGAACAAAGGGGGCAACCGAATAAATTTTTTTCATAAGAACCCTAATTACCGCGGCGGAACCACGGCCATAGTATGCTATTGGCGGCGGAACCGCGGCCATAGTATGCTATTGGCCGCGGAACCGCGGCAGAGTTGGTGAGTTGGAGCGCCAAATTCTTCTGGTAATCTTCTCTGATTTTTTTCTCTCCTCTGAAATCCAATAATATATTTTTCTGCAGGATTGTTTGCAAAATATCGCCGCTCAAAAATCTTTTTGCATGTTTTGAAATTGGTTTGTTTGTGCATATTTTAAAAACAGACTTTAAGGGGAAAGACCAAAATTCAGATTAGATGGGGATTTCATCACCCTTCCTACGCCCCACAAATCACAAAACGAGCATCCGCATCACCCTACATTAATTAAAAAATATCTAGACCAAGACTCTAAGGACCGCCGCGCTCAATTTGGACAGAGGAGGGTCGTGAGTAATTTATCGCTTATCCGCATTTCTTTTGTGGTGTCTAGGAAAGTATGTCTAGGAAAGTGGTTACTTAATTAGGCCCGCTATTTTCGGTGATTCGTATAGCGGGTACCTCCCACTTATCTGGCACTTACCTGGCAACAAGAGCGATAAATAGGTGGTAGAGAATTGATCATGCGGCTTGTCCTTTGGAAGTCTAGGAGCGGTCTAGTGACTTGACCTAAGTGGCCTTAGTTTTAGGGTTGTTTGTGCATGTTTTGTGTGATTTGTCTCACGTCCGGCACTTTTTCAAAACAAACCATTTTAAATAGTTCTCACAAACGCTGCCACATGCGCTAAACCTGCTTAGTGCATGCTCGGCTGGACACGGGATTCTAGTACCCGTCTTGTCCGTGTTTCTGCTATCGACTCCGAAGTCGGTATTTCTTCATCTTCCTTTTCCCCTCCACCCACAACATCCGAGATGGACGGTTCTCCATCAGATTTTACCAACACACCCCTGCCACCATCCGTAGGTGCGTAGAATCCACCACGCATCTCTCTCCAAGAAAGATGTTATCCCGTGCGTGGACCCCTTCCTACTTGTCTAACCCTTCTACCAGCCAATGGGGATAATTTTGAAATTAAACCCCACTTCATCAACCTGTTGTCCAAATTTCACCGGCTTGAGTCTGAAGACGCATACGTTTTTATCACTAAATTTGAAAACGTATGCGCAATGATGGGTACATCACAAATTTCAGTGGATGCTATGAGATTGCGTCTTCTCCCTTTCACTTTGTGCGATTTAGCAAAAAAATGGCTTTATAACACTACCGCACACTCTATTACCAATTGGGATGAATTCGTTATAGCATTCCTTAAGAAATTTTACCCCAATCATACGACCGACCGTGTTCGGAGCGAAATCTACTAGTTTACCCAGCTTCCCAATGAACCATTTTGGAAATACTTTGAACGGTTTAAGGATCTGTTTGTCCAATGTCCTCATCACGGAATAAATAGATGGGATCTATGCCGAATTATATATGAGGGCATTACTCCAGCGACAAAGAAGATGCTTGAAACCACTTGTCAATGCAATTTCATGTCCAAATACGATAGTGAAGCTTGGAAATTTCTGGAAGTTCTCACTGAACACACTTTGCAGTGGAAAAGCGTTAGACCATCATCCAGAGGAGGTATCCATCAGCTCGATATTTCCATCGCAGTAAAAGCCGAAATGGCAGCAATGCAAAAAAAACTCGACGCTATGGAGAACAAATTCTCATCAATCTTCCTAAACCAGGTTATGCTTCCCAAAACTATATGTGGTTGTTGTTCCGATCCACCACATCTGACGGAAGAATGTCCTTTGAATGCATCGTTTCAAGGTCAAAAACACACAAATGCTACTTTTCAGCAGCGACCTAGAAACGATCCTTATTCTTCCACATATAATCAGGGATGGAGGAATCATCCTAATTTTGCTTGGAACCAAAATCAAACCCAAAATCAAAACCAGTTACAAAGCAATTATCAAAGACCTCCTACACAGCAGCAGCAACCACACCCACAGAGTCAGCACCCCTTTCAATCGCAACCTTTTCAAAATCCGGCTAACAATTCTACACCTTATAATAATTCTTTCCAAACGACCGGTAACGAAAACTCATCTGCACTCGAACGGAGCATGGATATGTTTATTAAACATTCCATGCAATCGACGGATCATATAAATTCTATCCGAGCATTAACACAGACCACCACCTTCCACGGTGAAAGTATAAAATCGATAGAATCACAACTTGCACAAATAAATGCCGCGATGAGTGCGAGAGAAAAAGGGAAACTTTCATCTCAACCCCTACCAAATCATGGCCACTCACACAGTCATAATATGAGTGTCATTACCATATTGAGATCGGGAAGAGTGCTGGATAACCAAGTGGGTGAACACGTTGATAATGTTGATGATATTAATAACACCCCAGCTTCTACTTCTTCTCCTATTTCGTCTAGTCCACCATCTTCCGAGCCTATTTTCCGTTTTCCCCACGGCTCGAACCCTCCGCCCACTTTCTCAAGTCTACCTAAAACGATCCCCACTCCAATTCTGAGATCCATTCCATCCCCACAATTCTCTCCAATTGTCACGCCCCGCTTCCCAGAGTACGCAAGATTGGGCACGTGACATAGCCAACCATGCTACCTGTGGGTAGAAAGTATCCATCCACAGTCACATTACGGTTGTAGAGATATCAAGAACAAGATAAATAAACTAATCTAACACATGTCCAAATCCATAATAACAAGAGTCAATAAACAATAAGTGCGGAAGCAAATGATCCAATACAATAAATAAATAGTACGTCCCATAATGCGGGCTCACATCTGGAAATGAAATGAATTAAATGAACTAATCACTATGGAACTTACAGATCAGCCTGCTGGCTGAAGTACTCCTGCTCGGTCGTCGACAGTGGTAAGGAATCTGGGCCATGAAAAACCCAGACGTCAGCGCGTCATGTCAACCAATAATATAATATGAACATAGTAATAAGCAATGCAGGGATGAACATGAATAAAGCAGTACTATGAAATAACAGTGCAGGGTAATGTGCAGTGGTAACTAAACTGTCCTATCAGGTTTCTACTCTAAAGTCTTTGAAATCAATTGGTGACTCGTCGATGTAACTCAATAGTATCCCGTGCATGCCCGGGACCATGGTCAAGATTCTCGGGGCTGAATCCGAGACGTGCCGCTAGGCAGTAATAAGTAGCAGGATGGATGAGTGATGTCAGCATCATCACTCCGGGGCTGGCCTAGCCCGTAAGACTGATCAGAACAGGTATCGAACTGTTGAGTTACAAGTCGGTTTCACCTTTGATTTCCCCATACCCCCAAGTTATGTATGTCAGGTCAGGTATTCAGTAATCAAGGACTAATGCCAACACGGGATCAGGTAACAGGTCAGGTTTGTCTGGATAGACAACAGGAATGGTCCATGAGGACCCCAAGTCAGGTTTGTTGGCATTAGGCATGAGATCGGGTAACAGGTCAGGTTATGGTACAACAGGTTGAGTTGGTAGTAAAGGGTACCATGTCCGGTGCATCGATATGTATGTATATGTCATGTGTAGCAAGGTCAGGTCAATAGGTAATGTAATCGAACGTGTGCTCACAACAGGTATACAATCGAATAAGGAATAACAGAAAGAATTTAAAGTAAACAGCAATAATAGTTCATTTAATCACAATGGTACATTCATCTGGTGCAGTTGTATTATAGTAACAGGTTCGAGCACCCTTGGGTGCAAAAATCACAAGGTAGTGCAATATTAATAACAGCAAGTAATGAAGATATAAGTGTACGACTATCGTCCTCTAAATAACAAAATGATTAACAGGTAGTTGTTATTAAGGTTACGGTGGCAAAATACGATTTAGGTTGTCGTATCATGATATTTATCATATTACGTCCAATCGAGAAAAGTAACTATATTTAGTTAACAATGCACGTTTTATGAGTCAATCATACTTAATTAGGATAACGTAGCATGTAGCAAGTAATACTTGCCTCGACGGTTTCGCAAACCGGAAAACATGAACGCAACGTCGGCGGAAAACACGCGACGGATGCACGGGCCACGGATCGAGTCCAAACAGCGAACAGCGGGACCACACGGACTGGAGTACTTCGCTGGAGAGTCGGGTCAAGTCGTCGGCACGGCCGGAATCCGGCGAAATGTAAAAGTGGCGACGAAGTTAGCAAAACACATAACAAAGCAAGAATCGACCAGAGAAAGGATACATGAAGGGAGATGGTGAAGAGAGGCTTACAGGGATAACCAGGGGGCAACCGCGACGGGTTCGACGGCGACGGGGCGCCGGCGGTGAGGAACAGTGGGCGCGGCAAGGATTGAAGGTGGTTGGATCGGGGTGCAGTGAGTAGGGGAGGTGCTGGCCTGGTCTGGGTTGCAGGGGGAGAAGGAGGTGGTCGGCGGTGGCTCTGGCAACGACGACGATGGTCGACGGCAGCTTTCCCGGCGACTGGAGAAGTGCTAGGGTTCGGCGTCGGTTCTGTTGCAGCCTAGCGAGGGAAGGAGGAGGAAGATGAGGAGGTCGGGACGAGGGTGAAGGGAGGAAGACTCTGGCGTCGTCGGCGATAGGAGACGGCGGCGACAGCAGCACAGCACACAGGTGGCGGCGGCGTCGGGTGCAGGCGCTGAAGGAGGGAAAAGGAGGAACGGGGTGCGGTCGAGGCTGTGGAGATGAAGGTGGTGGTCTCGTCGGCGCGGGGACTGCGGAGGCGACGGCGACGAGATGGCTAGGGTTTGCTGGGGGTTCGTAGGGTTCTCGGGCGAGGTTTCTCGTGGGGTTGAGAACGAGGAACAGTTGGGAAATATAAAATAGAGAGGGAGAGAGGGAGAGAGAGATTTTAGGAGAGAGAGAGAGAGTGAGATTAGAGAGAGATAGAGAGGCGGAGAGAGAGAGAGAGAGAGTGGAGGGGCCCATGAGAGATTATATATCTCTCGTGATTGGCTGGGGAGGAAATCTCGTGGTAAATTTTTAAAAGATTTAAAAGGATTTATACGTTAAAATGTAACAGTAATATATATTATGTAGTTTTAATATATTTAATTAAATGGGCATTTCGGCGCTAAATGAAACATTTCCAAATCGCGCCCGGGTTGCGCCCAAATGTTTCAAATTCAAATAATAGGATTTTAAGCGAGCTCCAAATTTTAAAATGAGGTGTTTTATGATTAAAATGCATGCCCCCAAGTCGGACACTTGCACGCGCGCGTAGCCGTCCAAACTCGCCCGTTTCACCGAACGGGATGAAATCTCGACGCGCGGACTCTACCACGCGACTAGTGGTGACGAGTAGGCCAACATGGATATTTTTAATTTCACTTTAGGTGTTAAAATTTGTTATAGGCAAAAATGACTTAGCCGGTTAAAATTTAGCAATAAGCACCAAACAAGCAAGATAATTGAAAGGAGCAATGTCTAACATTCAACTAGTACCAGAAATAGTATTATTGGGCTCGGGTGTTACATCATACCCAACTACAAAAGAATTTCGTCCTCGAATTCCAAGAATACAAGATAGCTAACTAGAGGAAAAGGTGAGGAAACTTCTGCCGGATCTCGTCTTCTCGCTCCCAAGTGGATTCTCCATGCGATCGGTTACCCCAAGAAACTAGCACAAGAGGGATAACCTTGTTCTTAAGAACCTTTTCTCTTCGATCCTTGATTTCAACTGGTCGCTCCTCAAAAGTTAGGTCCTCCCGTACAGTCAACTCCGAATGATCCAAGACGTGAGTTTCATCGCGAACATACCTCCGTAGTTGAGATACATGAAACACATCGTGTACTCCTGCCAATGACTGTGGTAACGCCAAACGGTACGCTACCTCTCCAACACGCTCCAATATCTCGAAGGGTCCAACGAATCGAGGACTAAGCTTTTCCCGACTCCCAAAGCGAATCACCCCTCTAGTCGGTGATATCTTCAGGAATACCAAATCACCCACGGCGAACTCTAGAGGTCTTCTTGACGTGTCAGCCCAACTTTTCTGTCTGTCTTGAGCTGCCTTCATATGCTTCCTGATTGTATTCACCTTCTCGACTGTCTGTACTACCAAATTTGGTCCTAGTAACCTTCGTTCACCAACATCATCCCAACAAACAGGTGAACGACACTTACGACCATACAACGCTTCAAACGGAGCTATCTGAATAGTCGCTTGGAAGCTATTGTTGTACGAAAACTCCACCAGGTGTAGATGATCCTCCCAAGAACCTTTGAAGTCCAACATGCAAGCCCTCAACATATCTTCAAGGGTCTGGATCGTTCTCTCCGATTGTCCATCAGTCTGAGGATGATAAGCTGTGCTAAACTTCAATCGAGTCCCCAAACTTTCTTGTAAACTCCTCCAGAAGTGCGACAAGAATCGAGTGTCCCGATCGGACACGATGCTCACCGGTACTCCATGTAATCTTACAATCTCCTGCATGTACCGCTCTGCCAAAGTCTCCGTCGATTGACCAACCCGAAAAGGAATAAAGTGAGCTGCCTTGGTCAACCGATCGACAATCACCCATACCGCATTGTTGCCCTTTGGACTCCGTGGTAAAGCCGTCACGAAATCCATGGTTATATGTTCCCACTTCCACTGAGGAATCGGAAGTGGTTGCAACAAACCAGCAACCCTTTGGTGTTCAGCCTTGACTTGCTGACACACCAAGCACTTAGCCACGAAGCGAGCAATCTTCCGTTTCATACCTTCCCACCAGAAGTGCTGTCGAATATCTCGGTACATCTTTGTCCCTCCTGGATGTACAGAGTAAGCTGAACTGTGTGCCTCCTTCATAAGCTCTTCACGCACATCTCCTTTTGGCACACACAAACGGCTACCATACCTCAAAGAACCATCTTCATGGATCAGTAAATCGGTTCGTAGTCAATCTTCAACCTGCTCTCGAAACCTTTGTAGTCTAGGATCTTGCGTTTGTGCCGCTTTAATCTTCTCAACTAAGAACGACTGTACTTGCAACTGCATCAACTGTCCCGTAGCATGTGGTAGCACAACCTCCAAGTCAAATCTCCGAAAATCCGCAATAATCTCCCTCTGTGCGGTCAATACCTGAATCGCTGGTAACCGACTAAGCGCATCCGGCACGACGTTAACCTTTCCCGGATGGTACTTAAGATCAAGGTCGTAGTCGGCCATCAGCTCCAACTATCAGCGTTGCCTCATGTTCAACTCCTTCTGAGTGAACACGTACTTCAAACTCTTGTGATCTGTAAAGACTTCGACTCTCTCGCCCAAAAGGTAGTGTCTCCAAATCTTCAAGGCGAAGATCACGGCCGCAAGCTCCAAGTCATGAGTCGGATAATTCTTCTCATGAGTCTTCAGTTGTCTCGATGCGTAAGCTACGACCTTCCCCTTCTGCATCAAAACACATCCCAATCCTTTTCCAGATGCGTCGCTGTGAATCACCAGTCCTCCTGAATTATCCGGTACGGTTAGGATAGGGGCGGTTATCAACTTCTGCTTCAACGTCTCGAAGGCCAATGCACATCCATCCGTCCAAACAAACGGTACCTCCTTGCGCGTGAGCTTGGTTAACGGCTCAGCCAAACGAGCGAAGTTCTCCACAAATCTCCTGTAGTATCCGGCCAAACCAAGGAAACTTCTTATCTCAGCCACATTTCTTGGAATAGGCCAATCTCGAACCGCTGCAATCTTCTCGGGATCGACGGCGATTCCATCGCCCGACACGACATGTCCCAGAAATTTCACTTCTTCCAGCCAGAATTCGCACTTACTCATCTTCGCATACAATTTCTCCTGTCTCAGCGTCTGCAGTGCGATCTTTAAATGCTCAGCATGTTCCTCCGGACTCTTCGAGTATACCAGAATATCGTCAATGAATACCACAATAAACTGGTCCAAGAATGGTGAAAAGATTCTGTTCATCAAATCCATGAATATTGCCGGCGCATTCGTCACTCCGAAGGGCATCACCAGATACTCGAAATGTCCATATCGAGTTCGAAACGCCGTCTTGCAAATGTCTTCTGTTTTCACTCGGACCTGATGATATCCGGATCGCAAATCCAGTTTCGAGAATACCCTCGCGCCACTAAGCTGCTCAAAAAGTTCTCCAATGCGAGGGATCGGGTACTTGTTCTTAATAGTCACCCGGTTCAATTCTCGATAATCAATGCACATCCTTCTCGTGCCATCCTTCTTCTTTACTAAAAGAACTGGAGCTCCCCAAGGCGAGTTGCTGCTTCGAATCCAACCCTTCTCGAGTAATTCACCAACTTGTTTCTTAACTTCTTCCAATTCCACTGGTGCCATCGGATAATAAGATTTTGATACTGGCGCTGTACCAGGAATAAGGTCAATTGCGAACTCCACGTCTCGCTTCGGCGGTAAGCCCGATATATCTGCAAATACATCCATAAAGTCGCGAACAACTGCCGGCTCTTTATTACTATCAACTTCCATTGCTGCAAGAACACTGCGTGTCGGCCTACCCCTGAACTCGACTGGCCCGACAGAACTGCTTCCCCCAGTGAAGGTAAACTCAGGGTGTCCGGGAATCTGGAAAATTACCTTCCTTGCCCTACAGTCAATGTGGGTGTGGAAAGTGCCAAGAAAATCCATTCCCAAGACAACTTCATAGCTGCCCGTATCTATCACCAAGAAATCTGCAAAAAACTCCCGTCCGCACACAACAACTGTACAATCTCTACACTCCTTACTAGCTATGATTTTCCCATTCCCAGTGTGTATGTCCCAAAAACTAGACAGGGTCGTGCAGGTAATCGAGTGTGTAGTTATAAATTTGGATGACATAAAACAGTGGGATGCTCCGGAATCAAATAATGCCAATGCGGGAAAACCATGAACGAGTAAAGTACCTGAAACCACTTCTCCTGATGCCTTAGCTTCCTCAGCTGTCAACGTGAAAGCTCGAGCCTGATTAGGTCCTTGAGTCAGCTGTTTCTGCCCTTGGAACGGTCTCTGCGGAGGCTTGTGTATATCATCTCTCGTGCAAAGCTTAGACGGACAAGCACTAACTGCGTGATCGGTCGCTCCACAAACCAGACAAAGTCCCAGTCTCCTTCGACAATCCTTCTGCACGTGCCCAGGTAAACGGCAGTAGTCACAAATCACGCTCTTCCTTCGATCAACGATCACAGGCTTCTTCATGGGTGCTACACCTTGACGGTCCACTGGAATACCTCTGCGCCCATGATCTCGGTTAGGTACAAATGTGGGCTTCCTGGCCGCAACCGCTGTCTGCTGTAGGTTCCCTTTCATTCCCGATAAACTCTGCTGCTCTCTGGCTGCCGTAAGAACCTGCGAGAAAGTGGTCAAACCCAGGGAGACGATCTGCCTCTGGATGTCCACATCCAAACTGCGCAAGAACCTTCGCACCCTGTCTGCCTCGTTGGCGACCAAGGGTCCAGCGAAGCGGCTGAGTCTCGTCCATTCCGTTGCATATACGTCCACAGATGCTCCATTTTGTCTCAGCCCAATAAATTTCTCTTTCATTTCCTCCCGTGCAGTCCGCGGGAAGAACTTCTCCAGGAAACTTTTAGAGAAATTCGCCCAACTGATTGGCTTGGGCAAGCGGGTCTCCTCCATAAGCCACCACTCTCGGGCGTAATCCACCAGCTGAATGCGCACTACATCAACTCTCTTATCTTCTGGGATCTGTGCCGCAATCAGTAAATTCTCCGTGTCCACTAGCCACTGCTCGGCTGGCAACGGCTCCTCCAGACCAGTGAAAGTAGTAGGACCCAAACGTCTGAAATCTGCCACGGTCCCTACTCGGTCAACTGGCTTCGCTACAGCGGTGTTTACAGACTGCCGAATGGCCTGCAAACCCTCCTGAAATGAATCTGCTTGCTGCTGGATCAGCTCAGTTTGCCTCTTCTGATTTTCCAACATCCCTCGTATCACTCCTAACATGGCGGCTTCATCCACGCGCCTCTGATACGTCTTGAAATTCTTATCTGCCATAGTCCTGAAATCAAAACACCCAACATTAGCATGATGATAGATTCAAATATATAAATCAAGGCTAGAACTCCAAGATACTTAAATAGAGTACCGCATTGTAGCTATGCCGCGGTATCATAGACGCAATTACTTAACTCCACCCAAGTCGCCTAAGTCCTAGAGATAACAAGAAATTAGGTTTTCGAGTTGACCATGCAAAGTAAGTTTGCACGCCGTACAAGATATAATCAGGAAGGATGTGATTCAAGAATGGTAAAACGGTCAAGGGGGTAGGACATGTTTCCTAAGCACGGTTATTCTGATTCGTGTATCGGGTACAATACCCAACTACAAAAGAATCAACCCAACTAACCTATGGCTTTGATACCAAAAGAACCATGTCACGCCCCGCTTCCCAGAGTACGCAAGATTGGGCACGTGACATAGCCAACCAGGCTACCTGTGGGTAGAAAGTATCCATCCACAGTCACATTACGGTTGTAGAGATATCAAGAACAAGATAAATAAACTAATCTAACACATGTCCAAATCCATAATAACAAGAGTCAATAAACAATAAGTGCGGAAGCAAATGATCCAATACAATAAATAAATAGTACGTCCCATAATGCGGGCTCACATCTGGAAATGAAATGAAATAAATGAACTAATCACTATGGAACTCACAGATCAGCCTGCTGGCTGAAGTACTCCTGCTCGGTCGTCGACAGTGGTAAGGAATCTGGGCCATGCAAAACCCAGACATCAGCGCGTCATGTCAACCAATAATATAATATGAACATGGTAATAAGCAATGCAGGGATGAACATGAATAAAGCAGTACTATGAAATAACAGTGCAGGGTAATGTGCAGTGGTAACTAAACTGTCCTATCAGGTTTCTACTCTAAAGTCTTTGAAATCAATTGGTGACTCGTCGATGTAACTCAATAGTATCCCGTGCGTGCCCGGGACCACGGTCAAGATTCTCGGGGCTGAATCCGAGACGTGCCGCTAGGCAGTAATAAGTAGCAGGATGGATGAGTGATGTCAGCATCATCACTCCGGGGCTGGCCTAGCCCGTAAGACTGATCAGAACAGGTATCGAACTGTTGAGTTACAAGTCGGTTTCACCTTTGATTTTCCCATACCCCCAAGTTATGTATGTCAGGTCAGGTATTCAGTAATCAAGGACTAATGCCAACACGGGATCAGGTAACAGGTCAGGTTTGTCTGGATAGACAACAGGAATGGTCCATGAGGACCCCAAGTCAGGTTTGTTGGCATTAGGCATGAGATCGGGTAACAGGTCAGGTTATGGTACAACAGGTTGAGTTGGTAGTAAAGGGTACCATATCCGGTGCATCGATATGTATGTATATGTCATGTGTAGCAAGGTCAGGTCAATAGGTAATGTAATCGAACGTGTGCTCACAACAGGTATACAATCGAATAAGGAATAACAGAAAGAATTTAAAGTAAACAGCAATAATATTTCATTTAATCACAATGGTACATTCATCTGGTGCAGTTGTATTATAGTAACAGGTTCGAGCACCCTTGGGTGCAAAAATCATAAGGTAGTGCAATATTAATAACAGCAAGTAATGAAGATATAAGTGTACGACTATCGTCCTCTAAATAACAAAATGATTAACAGGTAGTTGTTATTAAGGTTACGGTGGCAAAATACGATTTAGGTTGTCGTATCATGATATTTATCATATTACGTCCAATCGAGAAAAGTAACTATATTTAGTTAACAATGCACGTTTTATGAGTCAATCATACTTAATTAGGATAACGTAGCATGTAGCAAGTAATACTTGCCTCGACGGTTTCGCAAACCGGAAAATACGAACGCAACGTCGGCGGAAAACACGCGACGGATGCACGGGCCACGGATCGAGTCCAAATAGCGAACAACGGGACCACACGGACTGGAGTACTTCGCTGGAGAGTCGGGTCAAGTCGTCGGCACGGCCGGAATCCGGCGAAATGTCAAAATGGCGACGAAGTTAGCAAAACACATAACAAAGCAAGAATCGACCAGAGAAAGGATACATGAAGGGAGATGGTGAAGAGAGGCTTACAGGGATAACCAGGGGGCAACCGCGACGGGTTCGACGGCGACGGGGCGCCGGCGGCGAGGAACAGTGGGCGCGGCAAGGATTGAAGGTGGTTGGATCGGGGTGCAGTGAGTAGGGGAGGTGCTGGCCTGGTCTGGGTTGTAGGGGGAGAAGGAGGTGGTCGGCGGTGGCTCTGGCAACGACGACGATGGTCGACAGCGGCTTTCCCGACGACTGGAGAAGTGCTAGGGTTCGGCGTCGGTTCTGTTGCAGCCTGGCGAGGGAAGGAGGAGGAAGATGAGGAGGTCGGGACGAGGGTGAAGGGAGGAAGACTCTGGCGTCGTCGGCGATGGGAGGCGGGTGGCGACAGCAGCACAGCGCGCAGGTGGAGGCGGCGTCGGGTGCAGGCGCTGAAGGAGGGAAAAGGAGGAACGGGGTGCGGTCGAGGCTGTGGAGGCGAAGATGAAGGTGGTGGTCTCGTCGGCGCGGGGACTGCGGCGGCGACGGCGACGAGATGGCTAGGGTTTGCTGGGGGTTCGTAGGGTTCTCGGGCGAGGTTTCTCGTGGGGTTGAGAACGAGGAACAGTTGGGAAATATAAAATAGAGAGAGAGAGGGAGAGAGAGTTATAGGAGAGAGGGAGAGAGAGATTTTAGGAGAGAGAGAGAGTGTGAGATTAGAGAGAGAGAGAGAGTGTAGAGGGGCCCACGAGAGATTATATATCTCTCGTGATTGGCTGGGGAGGAAATCTCGTGGTAAATTTTTAAAAGATTTAAAAGGATTTATACGTTAAAATGTAACAGTAATATATATTATGTAGTTTTAATATATTTAATTAAATGGGCATTTCGGCGCTAAATGAAACATTTCCAAATCGCGCCCGGGTTGCACCCAAATGTTTCAAATTCAAATAATAGGATTTTAAGCGAGTTCCAAATTTTAAAATGAGGTGTTTTATGATTAAAATGCATGCCCCCAAGTCGGACACTTGCATGCGCGCGTAGCCGTCCAAACTCGCCCGTTTCACCGAACGGGATGAAATCTCGACGCGCGGACGCTACCACGCGACCAGTGGTGACGAGTAGGCCAACATGGATATTTTTAATTTCACTTTAGGTGTTAAAATTTGTTATAGGCAAAAATGACTTAGCCGGTTAAAATTTAGCAATAAGCACCAAACAAGCAAGATAATTGAAAGGAGCAATGTCTAACATTCAACTAGTACCAGAAATAGTATTATTGGGCTCGGGTGTTACACCAATATTGGACCCAACCCTTATTGATAAAGCATCTTACCCAAACAGGTTAAGGGGCAACATACCAAGTACACCAATAGAGAAGATTGTGGAAATTTTTAAGCAGGTTAACATAAATATTTCTCTCCTAAATGCTATTCAACAAGTTTTGTCTTATGTAAAAATCCTTAAGGACTTGTGCACTAAGAAGAGAAAAACTCAAGTACCGAAAAAGGTATTCTTAACGAGTAACGTGAGCACTGCTTTTACACAACAACTACCCAAGAAACGAAAGGACCCAGGAAGTCCTACAATATCTACTTCTATTGGGGGTAAAAATAGCAATCGTGCTCTACTCAATTTAGGCGCTAGTGTTAACTTACTTCTGTATTCTGTGTATGAACAATTAGGGATCGGAAAGTTAAAACCGGCGCACTGCACTCTTCATATGGTCGATCGATCTATCACCCAACTTAGGGGTGAGTTAGAGGATGTGTTAATCAAAATCGGGGAATTTATATTCCCTGTGGACTTTATCACTATAGATACACAGCCTGTACCAAACCCACGAAACCAAATCCCAGTGATTTTAGGTCTACCTTTTCTCGCGACTTCCAACACAATAATCAATTGCCTAAACGGCTCTATGACCCTATCTTTCGGGAAGATGTCAATTGAGCTTAACATTTATAAGTTGGGAAGTGAACCCTCCGGACCCTATGCTCAAGTATTTTTTGTCGAAAGGATGGATTCCGACAGCAGCGAATTTGAACAGCTTCACGATTCTGATCTTGACTCCGCTAGTACGTTGTTGTTTGATCCTGCTATTTGTTATACATACGGACCCTTCCCTCGAGCTGTCCGGGTCAACATCTAACGCTAAATATGAACCTTTTACGGAGTCTAAGTATCATCCCGTTCTTTCCGATGAGATTATTATTCGGGATATCGATGAAAACTTTGAAGAAGTCTTCGCTGAAGAACTCGCATTCTTAGAATATATGGGAGTTGTGATGAATCAACCGCAACACAAAGAAGTTGAACCACCACCCATTCTTCTTATCAATAACGAGAATGCGAGTAATCCACCATCACTGTTTCGTCTTTATGAACCAAGACGTAAACCCGTTCTATTCCACCTCTTATCCACTCCCTACTTCTTCACGTCTATAGATGACATGATCTTCTACCAACCAGTATGTTATATCGATAAAAATTTTGAATGGTTGGTGTTGAATTTTGGTATTTGTAAAGCTTTGCAAAGACCAATAACTTCCCCCCCCTTCATAATTTTAAATGCTTAATACAGTTTTACTCAAGTTTGGGGGGGATATATTTTGGCTCTTGAACGAAAAGAAAATTTTTACTAAATTAATTGTGAGCCAAAAATAAGTTTGGGGGGGGGGGGGATTTCACTGTCATTATTTCTTGTCCCCTTTGATAACTTTTCCTCCCAAGTCTACAGATTTTTTAAGCTTAACAGATGATATCAGTAAAGACACTACTGCATATAGGTTTGAGGGAGGTTTGTGCTTATTCGCGCATTATTTTGCATTATACTATATAAGCACAAAAAATTTTGATAATGAAATTTTGAAAGTGAAATTTTACATATAAAAGATAGGAATAGTTTGAGAAAAACAAGAAAGTTAGATGTTTTCTTAAACGAAGCTAGTAATAAGTAGTTATGAGCCGTTGTCCAAAGGGTTAGTAAGATGAAGAAAATTACTAATCTGAGGATAAAACTAAGTCTGAAAATAGTCCCTATTCTTAAGACCAAATATTTGAACGTTGATACCCTACTATACGCACTGTCACACATCTCGAAACTAGGGATAGTAGAGGATACCTTGAAATGCTCGTCTAAAATCCTTAGTATGAAGTAAAATAAAAAATGGTGAAGAAAAAAATGAACACTGGTTTTGTAATTACCAAGACAGCATAAAAATATAGCGAGGGTGCTTTATCATCCAGTGCCTTAGACCAACTGATTTGGGAGCCACTGCTAAGCCTCAAGTGTTGCAAGATGAGGAATTACGCCTTAATAATGCAAGCACATTTGTAATCGGTCGGTTAGTACCTCAAGAAATATTAACGGTCGTATGAAAGATGTGTGAGCAATTTCATCTAAAATATTCACCAACTAAAAAGTACTAAGGAAGATGGACAAGAGTATGATAACTTGAATTGAATTCTCTAAGTGTAGAGATGTCTTTTACACACACGTAGGGATATATGATCGATATTTGGAAGAAAGATAGAGAGGAAAACTAAAGGCAATGTTTTATTGAGGGATGGTGTGGTTTCTAACATTTTTTTATGACCATTAAGATAGGGCTCATAGCAACTGAAAAGCTAGTGTAGTTGGAAACTCTTCTTTTCAAGTTCTTTCTTTTATAGTTCTTATATTTATATGTAACTTTCACCATCTTTCTTTTATTATGGGATTTTGTGGATGTAATCCGCTGAAAACCCTCAGGAGACAACACTTCTCCAACTAGGAACACCTAGAGGTTTAAAGGCATGTTGCACGTGCTCAGTGCAATCGTGTTGCCTACGAAAGTGTGCTATTAGGTTTTTCTTTCCTTTTCTCCTTCTCTTGAATAACTAGTTTGCTCGGGACGATCAAAGTTAAGTTTGGGGGTATTTGTTCAGTCGATAAAACTGCACTTTTGATATAACATTTTCCTTACTATTCTTAAATATCTAAAGGTGTTTATTATAAATATGACACATATGAGGGTTTATCTGTAAAAATACTATTTTCATATGTTTATATATTATAATTAACATTATGAAGAAAAATGTATGCATATAATATTTATATAATATTTTGATAATTTAAATATGCATATCATATCAAATATTCTTAATCAATATTCTTAAAATATAATATCATATAAAATGGTTAGGATAATATCTCAAAAATACCATTACTAACATTATTCATTGAGATATTGTGCAGAAATTACATCAGGACTAGAATCAAAGAAATCCGAGATATCGAGATCAAAACTGCCGAAATATTGAAGTAAATCATAAAATCAATTCTGGCAGAGACTCAGAGAAGATTTACAAAATCCAGATATCCAAAAGATCACCGCATGTCAATAAAATGAAGCTCCAGAATTTTGAAGCCAAGATCCCACCAGAGTGCCGCCCAATCGCGGCCAAACCCTACCTAATGCGACGGATCTGCGGCTATATGGGGGAGTTGGGATGTGGGATTTTCTGTGTAGGATCGTCTCAACAAACCCTAATTTATGGAATCTAGGGATTGCAAGTTCTGTGACTATAAATAGAACCCAAAGCCCCTCTTGGAAGTTCATCAAACTGAAGAGATCACGAAGTCCAAGTCGACTCACGCATCCAGATTGATCAATCAACTGTTCATCTACCTCCTTCAAGATAGATCGAGAAGCAAACTAGGGTTTTGTATTCCACTTTCTAAAGGAACAAAAAGTGTAATTGATGAAGTTGATTAATAAAGGTAGTTATTTTATTCTTATCGCATTTATTTTTACATAATGATCTCTATTCGTTCTTCTTCTATCTCCATCATGCACGAGTAATTCTCCGCTTGTTAAGGTTCATAGGATTATGGTAGAACAATGGATGAGAAAATATTTTAACTTCTTTTAAGTCTTATGAAGTTTATAAACTTTAGCAAAAGAATCGTTAACATCCTAATCGGGCGCGCTATCAATTTATTGATAGTCTTGACCACGCTTTGAGATCAGATTAATAATTGTTTTGTTAAAGGCTAGACATGAATAGATATCAATAAAGGGACAAGGGTCAATAGTGTGGAAATTCTAGTTTCTTTCAAGAACCATAATTTTCATTCATCACTATCTATTTAGTTTTAAATCTATCAAAAGATAAAAGAAGTCATCTTTATTAGTCATCCATGACTACTAAATTCTAACGAACCCTACAAACCTTCTTCTTATATATTCTATATCCGTGTTTAACATAGATCTAGGATCTACAACTATTCTCATTATTCTTTTATTCTAATCAACTCGTCTAAAGCAAGATTAAAAGTTCCACGCATCCCTGCGAACGACTCATACTCATCTCGGCTAGCTACACGCGACACCGTTATTGATTGTGGTTACTACAAACACACTACTTTCATAGATCAATCAAAGTCCCACCCCCTTCTTCTCTTTCTACATAAAAAGTCTTTTTAATAAAAACATGTCGGTAAGTGGAGTTATACCGATATTTGATTCTAAAATCTTTGAAAACTATATTTTTTCTTAAAAATTGCCCATTCATATTTCTATACCTTACATGCTAATCATTAAACTAATATTTAGAAACAATTATCACTCTAAAACTCCATATTAAATAACTTTAATTAAACTTTTACATTTAAATACCATGAATTTTATATACGTCATCTTTTAAACATTTTGCTTAGCATACCATTAGAAAACTTTACGGGGTAATGAACTACCCCTCACATATACACATATTAATATAGCACAATTCTCTTTGAAACATATTTTCGTGGCAAATACAATATTTAATTTAAATACCATGAACTATAAAAACCGATTTTTCTTTGAATTGCATTATCAAACTCTTTACAATTATACCTCTACAACCTATTTTAGGAAACCCGGTATTGCATGGTGCGGATTGTCGCACATCCTCGTGCTAGTAGAGCGAGATGCAGACCTCCTCCCGGAGCATTCGGTCTTGAAAGATTTTAATACGATTTTTAAGCAAAACGAGATTTTTTATTTAATAATAAAATTAATTTTTATAAATATTATTAAAACCACATATTTTCAAGATATAATAAAATTCCATGTTTTCTAAAAAGATAAAAGAATGACAAATTTCACCAAAATATCATGAAGTTATCCAAAAGACAAGTTTTATACTTAAATATCATGAACCATTCAAGCTAAGTTAATATTCACTAAAATACCTCAAATCTTAAAAGTTACATCCATAAAACCCTAAATACGATAAATAAATACTCGAGATTTATTTTGAAAATATATAAAATATTTTTCATAAAATCCCCTCGAGTTATATAAAATTACATTAAGGACCTTAGTAAATATGGGTTTAAGCGGGATCAATTCTTTTGAGCCTCAGCGAGCCAGAGAAAATGAGTGCTTACCTATTTAAGGTAGAAAAACTTAACGGAGTTGTCAATGGTAATTGTCTTGAAAAAAACCATAAATCCTACCGTCCATGTGCAGCAGTTACCGATGACTCACGAACTTAATTCAGGATCTAAATCTGTTTAAAGTGTCTGACTCAAGTCTAAGTCTAAATCAATCTGAGTCTAACTCAATCTGAATCTAACCAGAATCCAATCCAAATATGAATCCAATACAAACATGAATCCAATTCAATATGAATTGAATATATCCAACATGTATACTTGAAACTGAATCTGAATACCAGAACAATATCAACATGCAAACTTGACTTGACTGAACCATGGCTATGACTTGACTTGAATACATAACTACTTGATACAATCCTGAAACCGTTTACATGAACAACTTATATCCATGCTCTCGGCAAATCTGATAACTACAATTTATATAATATACATTACGGGGTACGGGGTAGATTGGTAGGGAATGTATTATAAGTGGAACGATGATGGACACTAAAAGACACCTACCGAACATCCGTTCCGTTGTCCCATGGGTTTTGACGGGGTCTTATACTTTCCGTTCCCCACAGTCCATGGGATAGCTGGACTCCTCTTGTATACACTGATATATTCTATACCAAGTTATAAATAACTACGTTAGTGTAACAAACATATACTTGTACCAATTACAAGTTCTATTCTCTTTACTTTTCTATTCCATTCTTTCTTTTGGGACTTACCGAGCGCTGGTTCGCTGACGACATTCCTGTTTTTTCTTTCTTTGGAATGTTCGTCAGGAGGACCCGACTCTCAGAAGACCAAGCCCAGCCAGGAGTGATTGGAGAAGATACCCGAGCAACACGACTACTAGTTTACTTGTACTTATTTACTTTCCATTTCATATGCCACTATTTAGGTATTTCTTTCATCATTGTACTTTCCATTTCAAAAGCAGTTGTAATGTAAAGTTGAATGTTAATAAAAGTTGTTGTTTATATTACATCTTTTGTCATTCTTATGCTTTTATTTATATATTGTTTATTTACGTTTAGCGTGTTTACTTCTGAGTAAATACGTCGTGGCCCGTCGCGTCTACTCCTCCGTACACTGTGAAGCGAGGTGTGACAGCTTGGCCTCCTGAATACCCCGTCCCAATCGAGCATTGTTCGCTAAATGTTTGATTTGAAGAGTTCGTCGTTTGAATTAAAAAGGTCATCATTTTTAAAGGATGTTCAATCCTCTCAATGTAATCGGTTATCCTTTTCTCTTCAAGATTCCCCATTCTTGGATCAAGATCCATGATTCTTTGATAATCATCTTCAACTCGAATATAACTCGTAGCTTCCCATTGAACTTTTTCATGATCTTCATCGTTTCCCTATGGATTGGACTCAATCTGGAGCTCTCATACCATTTGTTACATCCGAACCATATGCTTCCTTTATGATTTTGGTATTAAGAGTGTAATTGATCAAGAAATGAAATGACAACACAAGAATGAAATTGATTTAGATTTGTTTGAATAAAAACGGAATTACAATTGAAAAAAGATACAAGAATTGAACTAGGAAATGGAATTACAACAGGAAAAATACAAGAATCACAACTGAGTATGATTTCATACAAAACACATTATTTTCGATCACATATCATATCTCCCATTTATAGACTAAATTTGGGCATTTTCTACAAAATCCCTTCCTATTCTATATTTACAAAGAAATCCCTATTTAACAACTTCTATATTTACAAATAAACCCTTCATTAATAGGCCTGTAACAAAAACCTAACAAAACAAAAAGATCCGATCTAAGTAACCCATGAGAACAAACAAAAAATCACGAAATTTTAAAAATCCCAAATTTCTAATATTTTGCACGTTGTATCGTATGAAAATCACAAAGCTGTCAAAAATCCCAAAATTTTCTTTTTCTATTGTCTTTTAATATTTTGCATGTAAGCAAGTGAAAATCATGAAATCTTAAAAAACATTAAGAGTTTTCTGTTTTATTTGATTTTTCAATATTTTTGTTTACTATATCGCACATGAATATCATGAAATTTTTAATTGTCTTCATTTTTTTTGTTTTGTTTTTTTGTATTTTACATGCATGACACAAGTAAATAGAAAAAAAATTCAAAAATCACAAAATTTTCAAAATTTTATGTTTTCCTTTGTTATTCAATATTATGCATGCTAAGCTCACGAAATTTTAAGAAATCTTTAATTTTCTGTTTACTTCAAATTTTAATATTTTACATGCTATTGCACATGAAAGTAGCTAATTTTTCACAAATGCCAAAAAGTTTTGTTTGCTTTGGTTTTTTAAAACTTATTTCGCAATACCAAACAAAAATAGCAAAATTCTTTTCTTTTGATTTATTAACTTTAAAGAATCAAAAGTAGGGAGAAAAAATAGAAATAGATTTTAAAGAGTGAGACCGAATAGATTTTTCCATCATATAAGCCTAGCCATACAAGTTAAATATTGGATACGAAGTAAATAAAAAAGTTGTTATGATCCAACTGCAGCAAGAGAATTAAAAAAGGTCTATTTAACAAGTTTTTCACTAAAGTCCAAGTCAGATAAGAGAATATCCTAAGAAATATTCTCATATAGCTTTATATTTTTTTGCATTGGCTTATAAGCCTTGCCGTAAAGGTTAAAAATATGATAAATATTGGATATGAAACAAATAAAAAAATATTATGATCCAACTGTAGAAAGAGAATTAAATATGGGTTAGATAATAAGTTTTTCATTAAAGTCCAAGTTAAATGAGAAAATATCCTAAGAAATATTCTCATATAGCTTTATATCTTTTTGACACTGGTCCGTAAACCCTAATACAACACACACGTACACATTACACCTCTCACGGGAACCGATGAATTTACATCGAAAGCGTTAAATGTGGTCACTTCCATCTCTGGGGGCAGTGGCGGATCCAGAAAATTTGGTCAGGAAGGGCGGAAATTAAACGGTGTTAAAATATTATAAATAAGTTTCGAAATTAAAAAAAGATAATCACTAATGATGTGCATAATTTTAGAATACACCAGATTTGTTAATCCCGCATAAAGAAAAAAATAATATGAAAATGAGCAGACAAAAATTCAAACTCTATCCTCCACCATAAAATTCCTAAGTCCAATCATCAACACTAAAGTTCATTTTATTAATATAGTGCTTAATTACTATATATTAGTTAATATAAATGCATATATTTACCGGAATACAAAAATCCAGATGAGACATTCGCTTCACCTGGACTCTATGTAGATTCGCCAGTGTCTGGGGATCGAAACTCAGCATTCTTCCCAGAGAGGAAAGTGCCATGTCAATTGAGCTATTGCTCATTGGTCATATAGTTTTATATATATTATGGGTTTGTTTGGTTAGCAACAAAAATTAAAATTTTATCATGCTTTCATACAATAAATTTTGCATGCGGTATTTGTTACAAAAAGAAAAGGCTTAAATCCATTGTTTGGTTATCTTTAAGTTTTGCAATTGGATTTCCAAATCCAAACCATTTTTTGTGTTTGGTTGAACAAAAAACTACAGAAAATGCAATACTTTTTGCAAATTTGCACATTTGTCATATACAAAGCTGCTGAGATTGCCTTGTATTTTGGGCTGATTTGGAAAAATTCTTTTCAGAGATTATTTTGGAAGATTTACATGAAGAGAAAATTGAAGATTTGTGAAGAGATAATTGAAAATTTATTTGAAAATTCGTGTTGAGATAATTGAAAATTTGTGAAGATCCTAATTAGAGTTGGAGTTCTATTATTTTGTGCTATAAATAGAGAAGAGTCTCATCAGATAAAAGTGGCCAAATATGAAGTAGAAGAAAAAACGAAGACAAAGACGAAAGGTAGCCATCCACAAAAGAAGGTGGAGCACCAGAACAGTCTTCGTCTTTGTATGAAGAGACGAAGGCGAAGGCGAAGGCGAAAAGTAGTCTTATCCACAAATGAAGGTGGAGGGATTTACTAAAAGTAGTTTTTGTACTTGTATGAGCGTGAGATGAAATTTGAAGAGAGATGGAAGAGAATATAAAATGTACTGGTATTCTTGATCATTAATAAAGAGATTCTCATATTTGCTCCGTAGATGTAGGCCGTTGGCCATACCATGTTAAATATTGGTGTTTACCTGTTTATTTTTTTGCGCTTCTTATTTGCATGCCTAGCGAAAAACCTAACAAAAACTTATGTGGCACCTCATAATAATTACTATAATCACCATTCCGAAAGTTGCAACTCTTGCTATAAGAAAAATGAGTGCAACAAATGTTACAAGAATTTGATACTTTTTGCATCTCCATTTCCATTTCCAACTCAAGTTTGTTGCTGGCCAAACATAGAAAATGAAGATTTTTTGCAACAAATGTTGTATGCATCTCCAAATCCCCTCTACCAAACAGCCTCTGTAGGGATTGAATCTTAGTAAAAGTTATGTAAATGTCAACCTATAAGGCTCTATTTGTGGATGATGTTAAAGTTTTTTAAACCAGGCTTTCATAGAGTTAGCAATAGCAAACTCCAAAATGCTAATTTCATCCTGTTTGCTCTGTACCTTGGAGTTGAAATTACTACAGCTATCTGGACTTTATAGTTGATATAAGTACAGTTATATCAATTCCCATCTGATTTAACTATATCGTACCGTTTACCCTAATTCCATATCTTAACAAATGCCTAAAGTTTAATACCGCTATATCACTCCAACATCAATTAAATTGACATGTTTCAAATAAAAAAAAAAGTTATCTTCCAAATGGAATTTAACTATTTTTTTTTTGTGCAGAAGTTTCCATAAAGTTAGCAATTGTTACCTTCAAGACGCTAATTTCATCCTATTTGGTATTATTTTTGGAGTTAAAATCACTCCAGTTATCGTAACTTTAAAGTTGATATATTTATGTATGGTAATATTAACTCTAATCTGATTTGATTTAACTACCGTAAATTCCATTTTCTCACATCTCTCATAACATAATTATACTTCATTTTTAAATTGCATCTTCTTTACCGCAACTTAAAAATAAACTTCAGTTACCCTAATTCCATGTCTAAACAATGCCTAAAGTTTAATATATTACACCCAACATCAATTTAAAAGACAGGTTTCAAATATAAAAAAAGGCTAAATTGCACAAATGACTTTCAAGTTTTTTGCCGTTGATACCATGAACTTTAATAATTAGAGATAAATATCATGAACTATATTTTTTGAGATAACTGCAATACGATGTTAACTTTTGTGCCTTAATATTAATGGACCAATATACCCCTCGAAATTTTAGAGGTTGATTGAGAACATAACGATAAAATAGGGAAAACAAGTCAAATATTGATTACGTGACAGTTAAATATAAGGTTTGCAGCCGGAAGAAAAGTTGATGATATTTAGTTCTAACCAAGGGTGATAGTTCATGGTATTTGTTTGTAATTAAATTAGTTCATGGTATCAATCACAAAAAACGTGAAAGTTGATATATATATATATATTTGTGCAATTTAGCCTAAAAAAAGTTACCTTCCAAATAAATTTGACATAACCTAAAACACGTGTTAGCCAAACTAAACCTAAAAATAGAAAATAAACACTTTCTAATTTGAATTGAAGCTAGACCACCCAATGATGTTTAGCTATGAAGTTATCTACACTCTGAAAAAACTGATGATTTCTTCACAAATTTAGGATATTGAGGAAAAAAATGGTGTTGTTGAAATTTAAATAGACCTAGAAAAGGCTAGGAAATTTAAATAGACCTAGAAAAGGCTAGAAAAAGCTAGACCACCCAATATGCCCTTTTTAACGTTGGTAATCCAAAATCCACGACAAAAAATAGACCTAGAAAAGGCTAGGAAAGGCAAAAGAAATATTCCAAAATTTTCATAAAAGTGTCCAATAGTGAGAGAATAAGAAAAGAGAGAGATTCAATTCAATGATACTAAAGGAATGTTTGGTTGCGGGACTGAAATTTGGATTCCCAAAATGTAAAATCGAAAAAATCTGGATTAACTAATATCGTGTTTGGTTGGTATTGGATTGGTAGTATTGAATTTGAAGAAGCTTGTAATTCTTGTTTGGTTGGAAAAAATAGTAAATGAGATTTGGATTTGAGGATTAAAGAGTGATAGAGAGGGGATTTGGATTTGAGGATTAAAGAGAGATAAAGAGCGGATTTTTAAAGTTTGAAGGGTCCCACATGAACAGTAGTAATCCAGTAAAATTCTCACAAAAAAATATGATTCATGAATTTTTTTGTATGAACCCCACAAAGAAAACAAAGGAATCCAATTCTATTTTGGATTCAAGAATCAAAGCAGTGCAAAATCCTCATAAATCCTGGGACCAAAAGGGCCCTGACACCATCAAATTAAGTTTCAATATCACATTGATAGCATTCAACCATTAAAACAAAAACACAAACACAAATTAAATCGCCATATAACATAAAAACTGAACGAACACACAAATCAAGCACCCAGCTTAGACCCAATAAGATAGCCCAAACAAGCATCAGTAGCTGCATACACAACCTGCTCCATGCGATCAGCTCCCAGGATCCCCAGTTACCACCAGCAACAGCAACACTTTTCTCAACCACAATCCCCAGAGCAACCCTCGCCCGCCCCGCAAGTCCACTTCCAGCACTTACATGATTCCCGTTATAAACCTTAGGAGCAAGAGGCCCAATCTCCACAACCTTGCTACAGTACACTGGCCCGTGGCCCTTGTTATGTTTCTCGACATCGGAACCGATCCCAACCCCAACAAAAGTTATGTTGCGGTTAGCAAGAAACGCCCTCAGAGACTGCGGGATGTAATCGATGTGAGCGAGTTAACTGGATTATGATACACTTGGTGCCGTTGCAGAGTTGAAAGCGTTGCCATGTCGTATTTTATAGTGAAACATTCATGTCCAATGGAACTCCTTTGAAGCAAACACAAACATGGCAACGCTATTTCAGTGATAGCTAATTAATCTATTTAAAGCAAACACAAACAATGGAACTCTTTTGAAAAAGCATGCATTCAAATACGACAGCTGTTATCATATTTACTCATGATAGCTAATTAATCTATTTAAAGCCTAAAAGGTCTATTTCTATTTCAGTTAAATTGCAAAACCTTCTCAAAACAAACATAAAAAAAACAAGGAAAATTTCCCATTAATCAATTAGTCCGTTCATGATCCGCTTATCTATACACGTGTTTATTCATATATTCGCCCTCCCCTCGGCATGAAGCTTAGCACCCGATTAAAATCCATGCTTTTTCATCCACATATGTTTTACCCCCACCCGCAATGCCCTGCCTACGGATCCATGACTCGACCCATCCATTTAACACCTCTACTCTACACATGTTTCCTTATGTAGACAACTGTAATCAAGTGTGTATATAAGTTTAGTCCATAGAAAGGGTTAATTGCTAAATAATACCCCAATTATGTTTCACCAACTTTTGCATATATCTTATCGATTTTTTTCACTGCGCTTATATATCTTAAAGTACAAATCGTTAATATTTTGCTCCCTTTAGTCAATCATAAATCCATCATTATTTTAAACAAAATTCATAAGGGTATCTAGGTGCGGCGAAAAAATCCATAAGATATATAAACGCAAAGTAGATGAAACATTGAGGTATGACCCTAAAAAAATGGTGTAGATATTTAAGTAATTATCGATTGAGACCTAGGTTTTGCCTTGTGCTGGTAGGAAAATTGATGTCATATATATTGACCTAAATTATAAGGCATATTTAGCATTTCTCTTGAGGCCAAAATTTACAGTAAAATGGGTCTTTTATTTTACCACGATTTTCAAATCTTAGTAGCCGTTGGCCTTTCCAAAAAAAGACTAACAACTTTCTCCTCTTCTTCTCTACTAACTAAAATCTTTATAAAATCTACTGCACTCACAAAATCTTTTAACAAATCCCTCATAATCTTTGTCTTCGATTTGTAAGAATCTAAGACAAAAATTATGTCAAATATTTCCACAAGATGTGCCAGCTAGCAAGTATCTAAGGAGAAGATGTTATGAAGATTGTGTTTTGGCTCCTTATTTTCCTGCATCGGATCCTCAAACATTTGCTTATGTTCATAGGATCTTTGGCGCCAGCAATGATTGGAGGTATTTATATTAACAAATGGTCGATGATATATATCTAGTATATATACTAAGATTTTAGTAGCAAAATTGATTTTGTATATATCATACCTTTATATCTAAATATATAATTAATCATCCCTTTTGTTTACTATATATCCCTTTAAATACCGGCATACAAACAATCCTCATATCATCTTGATATTCGTGTCCTATATGTTTGCTTTGGAATAATACAGAACTACGTGACAGTAGAACAATAAATTAAACTAAGGATGTAAACAGATTTAGATCAACCTTCAGCTTCTCAATTCATTTCTACGATTGAGAAATTCCAATTTCAAAAGTGGTTAGTTCATCTAACTATTTCTATAGGAAACTTCAAACAAACCTTTGTTGCAATGTTAGACAGTGGTGCAGATCAAAGCTGCATCAGAGATGGTCTAATACCAACAAAATATTATAGTTTTACTAATAAAGTTCTTATAGCAGCCAACAACTCTCCTCTTCGAATCAAAGGAAAGCTGACTAAAACCGAGATATGTAATCAAAACTACTGCTTTAAACATCAGTTCATTGTAGTAGAAAATCTCAACACTGATATTATTTTAGGTACTCCATTCCTTACTCAAATTTACCCTTTTGTTGTTGATAACAAAGGTATCAGCACTAACATTATGGGAAATCGTTGAATTACCATATGAAAAGGAATTTTCAGAAAGAAATATTCCTACAAAGGCAAGACCCATTCAAATGAATCATGATCTATTAGAAGTTTGTAAAAAGGAAATTCAAACTCTTTTAGATAAAGAGCTGATACGGCCATCCAAATCACCTTGGAGCTGTGCAGCTTTTTATGTCATGAATCAAGCAGAAAATATTCCATTTTATGAACTATGTAGTGTTCATAAAATTCGATTAAGAATCAGAGCACTACATATGGTATTGTTTAAATTACATATGGTGCAGTACTATCTGTTCGTTTAAGAACATGAGTCAAAAACATGTCTTTATACCATCTGAAATCACTAAGTGTTGGACACCTAATGTTAGTAAGGAATATCTTTGAAGAAGCTAATTCTTCTTGAGGATTTCCTACAAAGTGCATAGCTATGGTGACTATGAGGAAATCACTTGAATCGTTTTGGGTAGTAATTTCTCCTTGGGCATTTTCTACGTCTATAGTATGCTGCGGATTTGCCAAAAATTCGATTACTGAAGATTCCTCTCAAAAGCAAGGACAGCTCAAAAGTAAAGATTCCTACTCAAAATATGCCAGTTCAAAAGAAGACAAAAGATGTCTACTCAAAAGATGCCAGCTCAAAAGAAGACAAAAGATGTCTACTCAAAAGATGCCAGCTCAAAAGAAGACAAAAGATGTCTACTCAAAGATGACAGCTCAAAAGAAAAAGAAAGATGCTTTCTCAAATAATTGAAGACAGACTCAACTATTCAAAAAAGAAAAGGACAAGACATCTACTCATATATTTCTGAGCTGGTAAGCCCGATAGAGTGCGTGGTGTTCCCGGTGGAGTGTTCCCGTTGTTCCCGATCAAGGTATGATCTATGTCTAGTTCATAAAATTGCTATTAATGATGGCTGGTTTTATTAGAAAGCTTTTCTCTGGTTCTGGAAGTAATTCAGGACACATAATACAAAGCAAAGAAGAGATGATTAATGAGGACTTTTCAAACTGGACTCTTCCTAATGAAAATATTGAAAATATTTACAAAATTGGTACTTTTGATTTCAAAAGCGCTTTTAGCGTAAAAATTCATGAAGAGACTTTAAACATTCAAAATAAGTTTCAATCAATTCCTCTTTTATCTCATATTTCTATACGAAAATATTTAGAAAAAGGATTTCGTTATATTCATTTTGGTATGATTCAAGTAGCAGTCAAACCACTTGCTCATATTGGCATAGACATTCCTGTTTACATGGCTTTACGTGATAAACGATTGCGAAGATACAAATCGTCAATTTTAAGTATGATTCAAACTAATATTTGTAATGGTCCTATTTATTTCAATTGTATTCCTAATTTTCCAGTTTCATTAACTGATCCTTTAATTATGAATTCCTTAATTCTCGATGTTCATCTGCAAGGAGAAGAATTTGAAAAACTTGCAGAACAGTTTGTTATTATTTATCGCATTTACTTTAGATTAATGAGTTCTGCTATTAATCCCAAATGCAAATTAGTTAATAACTTTACCGATGAGACAATACTATTACAAATTGATGCTGACTATTCAAAGACCTTTGTTCCTAAACGCCTGAAATGGAATGAAATTACCATTCCAGAAGCCTTTCAAATAGATGTTCCTCAGAGACCAAGAAATCTCGAGAGAACAGAAATTCAAGAGATAGTTGAAGAACAAGATGGTACAGTCCTGGTTCGTTTCAACTCACTCAATGAAAATAGGAGATCCGTCAGACCCTACTCTATTCCTAGAAATTCATTTAGAGAATCTAGATCTTTCATAGTAGAAACTCCTTCTCTTCAAGAAGATCCTTCAATAAGGATTCACAATCAAACACCTATTCCTGACATTTCAAATGAACTCAATTTTTCTCCTAATAATTCTCCTAATTCCAGTCAGATGCATGGAGAATTCCACGGTATTAATGTTATCACTAAACTTGGTGTTAGGATTGATATCGAAGAACTTGAAAAAGATTTCAAAGAAGAATCAGAACACTACATATGGTATTCTAAGCTTGATGCATACTGCCAAGCTAAGATTCGACTTCAATGGATAAAAGATATTCAAAAATATCATGCTCCCTTTCATTTTGAAAACTGGTTAGAATTTTATTTTACAAAAAATGAAATTTCTGAACCATTCAAAAAATCTGCTATTAATGTACAAACAAGTTTGTACAAAAAATGGCAACTTCAAGATGGCACTATTATTACTGCTATCACTCCTCCCTTACAGACCTTGAAACTCCATTCCAAAGAAGGAGAAGTCATAGCTACACCTTTCAAAAAGGGCCGTGAAAGTATTGACCCTAGAGGAAATGATCAAGTTAATTTGGATGATATCAAGAAATTATATCACCAGAATAACTACTCCAATCAAGTTTTACACACAATTTCAACACAAATAGATTCCTTATCTACTAACATTAAGGCTATTTCGAAACCAACAAGTTCAACATTCCCTTACAGTACTTCTTTACCACATTTTCAGCCAAGAAGTATTCCTAGAGCCTTAGAAAATAAGCTCACGTTAGAAAACGATTCATTATTATCTAGGTTAAATCAAACACTTGATTCAATTGACAAGAACCTTCCCGGTCCCTCAAAAATCAACAATATTGACACTATAGAAGAAAATGAAGAATCAGATTCCTCATTAGAATCTAATTCCTCTGAAAACTCTGTAGCTCAATCCTCTGAAAACTCTGTAGTTCAACAAATCAATAAAGTTGAAAACGATATCTTACAAATTAATTCTGATCAAGATATTAATAAAATTGGGAGAGAAAGGAAACCAAATTTCAATAGACCTCGTAAAAATTGGAACAATAGTAGAACTAAAGACTACTATCCACGACCTACTCCTCCTGACATTATGTATGAAGAAAGAGCAAAATTCCATACAAAAGATTATGATGGAAATTCCATTTATGAATGGAATATTGATGGAAAAAGTGAGTATGAAATACTCAACACATTACAAGAAATGGGTATGGCCAAATTAGCATACAAAATGAAAAGATGTTCTGAACAAGATATTGCAAGTTTATTCATAACTGGTTTTACTGGACAGTTAAAGTATTGGTGGGACAATGCTTTGACCTTGCAAGACAAAACAGCAATTCTTGAGCATACTATAGACGTAGAAAATGCCCAAGGAGAAATTACTACCCAAAACGATTCAAGTGATTTCCTCATAGTCACCATAGCTATGCACTTTGTAGGAAATCCTCAAGAAGAATTAGCTTCTTCAAAGATATTCCTTACTAACATTAGGTGTCCAACACTTAGTGACTTCAGATGGTATAAAGACATGTTTTTGACTCATGTTCTTAAACGAACAGATAGTACTGCACCATTCTGGAAAGAAAAATTCATTACTGGTTTACCAACTCTGTTTTCCCAAAGAATTATGATTAATTTACAAAAGGAAATGGGAACAGAACAGATTGATTTCACTTCAATGACCTTTGGTCAACTCTTTGCTTTTGTCAAAAAAGAAGCCCTTGCAGCTTGTCAAGAGCTTAAATTTCAAGCTAAATATGGCAGTAAAAGAAAAGAAATGGGATCTTTCTGTCAAGCTTTTGGAATTACTGGAATCAGTGCTCCTTCCACTGAAAGAAAGAAAAAATTCCTTCAAAAATCTTTTTCACAAAAAAGATATTCTAAGAAAAAGGAATATAAAGATGATTCCTTTTCCCCAAAGAAATTCAGGAGATTTAATAGAAAAAAGAATTCAAGTGATTTCAAGTGCTTTAAATGTGGCAAGAAAGGTCATATTGCTAGCAAATGTCGAAGCAAAGGAAAGATAAATGAAATCATTGATGACATTTCTGATATTGAAGAAAATATCAGAAACAAGTTAAAAGACAGATTGCAAATCTATTCTGAGATCAATTATATTACTGACGATGATAATGGCAATTATGATTCCTCTAGTGAAAGTCAGGATGACTGTCACTGTAAACAGATTAATATGATTAAATCTTCTACTGATAATAAGAAGATAAATTCTGATACAAAAGAATTCATCTTTGATATGATTCAACAATTACCTGATCCTATCAAACAAAAGAAACTTTTTGAAAGATTAAAATCTTTAATTCTGCAAGAAGATGAGAAGTTTAATATCATTCAACCTTTCAGTATATCAAAAGTTTTTGAAAAATATCCTATGAATCAAACCTCTGGTATTAAGTCCATCTCTACCAGAGAATTGCAAACAGAAATTCATATTCTAAAGGAAGAAGTCAAGTCTTTAAGACAGACTACTAACAATATAGAGATGAAAAATCTCTCTTTAGAAGCTCATATTGCAATTATTCAATCTAGACTTTCCAAAGGAAAAGAAACTTATCTAGAAGAAGAAGAAGAAACACTTATTCCTCCACAAGAAATAAATATTACCCCCACTCAACCTTCAGCTTCTCAATTCATTTCTACGATTGAGAAATTCCAATTTCAAAAGTGGTTAGTTCATCTAACTATTTCTATAGGAAACTTCAAACAAACCTTTGTTGCAATGTTAGACAGTGGTGCAGATCAAAGCTGCATCAGAGATGGTCTAATACCAACAAAATATTATAGTTTTACTAATGAAGTTCTTATAGCAGCCAACAACTCTCCTCTTCGAATCAAAGGAAAGCTGACTAAAACCGAGATATGTAATCAAAACTACTGCTTTAAACATCAGTTCATTGTAGTAGAAAATCTCAACACTGATATTATTTTAGGTACTCCATTCCTTACTCAAATTTACCCTTTTGTTGTTGATAACAAAGGTATCAGCACTAACATTATGGGAAATGCTATACATTTCAGATTCTTGATTCCTGTTCGACAAAAGGAGTTAAATGCTTTGCAAAATAACTCCATTTATCAACATATTAACCTTATTCAAAGGAAACAGAATAAGATAAATTTTCTCAAAGAAGATTTGTCTTATGCTCAAATTGAAGAACACTTACAATTACCCAGCACAAAACAAGAAATTCAACAGTTAGAAGATCTATTCAAAAGAGAAGTCTGTGCAGACCTTCCTAATGCTTTTTGGGAAAGAAAAAAGCACATCGTTGAATTACCATATGAAAAGGAATTTTCAGAAAGAAATATTCCTACAAAGGCAAGACCCATTCAAATGAATCATGATCTATTAGAAGTTTGTAAAAAGGAAATTCAAACTCTTTTAGATAAAGAGCTGATACGGCCATCCAAATCACCTTGGAGCTGTGCAGCTTTTTATGTCATGAATCAAGCAGAAAAGGAGCGTGGTGTCCCTAGGCTTGTTATTAATTATAAACCTCTCAACAAGGTTCTTCAATGGATTCGTTACCCTATTCCAAATAAAAGAGATTTATTAAAACGTTTAAGCATTGCAAAAATCTTTTCAAAGTTTGACATGAAATCTGGCTTTTGGCAAATTCAAGTTGCTGAAAAAGACAGATACAAAACCGCCTTTACTGTACCCTTTGGCCATTACGAATGGAATGTAATGCCTTTTGGACTCAAAAACGCCCCTTCAGAATTCCAAAGAATAATGAATGACATTCTGAATCCATATTCAAAGTTTATGATTGTTTATATTGATGATGTATTAGTTTTCTCTGAAAACATTGATCAACATTTTAAACATTTGAAAACTTTCTTATATACCATAAAGAAAAATGGCTTAGTTCTTTCAGCCACAAAAATGAAATTATTTCAAAACAATATTCGTTTTCTTGGACATTTCATAAATCAAGGTACTATTATTCCTATAAATCGAAGTATTGATTTTGCTGATAAATTTCCTGATGAAATTAAAGACAAAACTCAACTCCAAAGATTTTTAGGTTGTTTAAATTATATTTCTGATTTTATTCCAAAGATGAGACAAACTTGTGCGCCTTTATTTCAACGACTTCAAACAAATCCTCCACCTTGGACTTCGATTCATACAGGTATTGTTAAACAAATCAAAAGAACTATTCATTCTTTACCTTGCATTAATATTCCTCATCCTGAGGCTTTCATGATTGTTGAGACTGATGCTTCAAATATTGGTTACGGTGGTATTTTAAAACAACGGCTACCAAACTCTTCAAAAGAAGATCTAGTCAGATATCACTCTGGTGTCTGGTTAGGACCTCAAAAAAATTACTATACTATAAAAAAGGAAATGCTTTCAATTGTTAATTGTATTTTAAAATTTCAAGATGATCTTTTAATAAAAAATTTCTTCTTAGAATAGACTGTCAATCTGCAAAATTCATTTTAGAAAAAGACGTAAAAAATCTGGTTTCAAAACAAATATTCGCTAGATGGCAAGCTTTACTTTCTGTCTTTGATTTTGATATTCAATATTTAAAAGGTACTGATAATTCATTACCAGACTTTTTGACTAGGGAATTTCTTACAGGAAAAAATGGGTGATCCCAATTCAAAAGTTCGCACTTCAAAGGATTATGAGATGAAAAAATTGACAACAGCAACTTCATCAACAAACAAATTCCATATTCTCCAAGATTTCCCTGCTCTGACTTACTCATCAGTAGTAGAAAGCAAGAAACCTCAAAATTCAACTCCACAAGTTCAAACTTCTCCAAAAGATCAAGACAGCTCATATTTCACAAAATCTGGTGTTCAACACATCTGCTTGACCACCTTCAAAGAACCTCCCCACTACAACACACTTCAAATCTACACTCATCAATTATTCCCGTCAAACTCCTATTGGCTGGATGATCCCCTCAAAACTCAACAATTCTATGAGTTGATCTTAGTTGACTCTGGATCAGCTGAAATCACTCATACTCCTGATAGAAAAACTCCTTCACTGATTTCTTATTCAAAATGTGTCATAAAGAAGGTTATTCTACCAAATGAATGGTCCAGCATCTGGACTACAAAAGAATTCTCAATTACCTACGTTCCCAAAGGATATACATACCAAGACTATCAAATGGCTTGGTTTCGAACCTTATTCTATAGGCCATTCAATCATTCATGGTTCCTTACCTTCCATTCAAATTGTGCTGACAATGTTCCTATCTGGTTCTATGAATGGTGGCTACGTTTTGGCCCCGTTCCAGACATACTTCCACCTGTTGTTCTAAAGGCCTTCCAAACTTGGGTCCAAAGAACGGGAGGTGAACATTTCAAAAAGGCTTTCCTATTCCACAAATCCTTCAAAGTCCCATGGATATTTTGTTGGACATTTACATTATTCAAACACTACAACGGTGACTACCCTCTCAGTCTGGGTAGAGAATTCAAAGTCAAATGGTGGACCCGTTACACTCAAGATTACTGCAATGAGAAGGCAGTATTACATTACATTCAAACGGGAAAGAAACTTCAACAAGAAATTCAGCAAATTCCAAAAGAACCAGCAAAGCCTGAACCAAAAACTCCTGCAAAAGAAGTAAAGACTCAAAAGAAGGCAAAAGCAGTCATAGATTTCAACTCCTCAGATTCAGAGAATGATGATATGAAGATTTTTATGGAGTTCCAAAAATTCAAAAAAAATGCAGAAACAAATGAGAAGCTCAAAATCAAAACTCCAAGCATTCCTCAGAAGGATCCTCTACTGATCCTATGGGAGGACCTTGTGCTCAAGACCCTTATAAAATGTAAAAAAAAAAAAAAAAAAAAAAAAAGTATATGTATATTATCTTATCTTTCTAGTGTTCTCTTCTCTGTAGTGAATGGTGACTACAGCTAGTCCGGAGCAAACGGCTACCGGTAAAGACTTATCAAATCCGTTTTAAAAACGTTTGCTCCTAACCCAAAGGAGTATGGCTCTCAAACAGCCAATTTTCTGGAGAAATAATTCTCCACAACAACGTCATATGTAGAACGGTTCAAATCTACATACTAGCCCAATCTCAAACGGTGGTTGGTAAAGGCATATTAAATCCGTTAATGGCTGCGGATTTGCCAAAAATTCGATTACTGAAGATTCCTCTCAAAAGCAAGGACAGCTCAAAAGTAAAGATTCCTACTCAAAATATGCCAGTTCAAAAGAAGACAAAAGATGTCTACTCAAAAGATGCCAGCTCAAAAGAAGACAAAAGATGTCTACTCAAAAGATGCCAGCTCAAAAGAAGACAAAAGATGTCTACTCAAAGATGACAGCTCAAAAGAAAAAGAAAGATGCTTTCTCAAATAATTGAAGACAGACTCAACTATTCAAAAAAGAAAAGGACAAGACATCTACTCATATAATTGAAGACAGACTCAACTATTGAGAAAAGAAAGACAAGACAACACTAAAAGATTCGTGCTGATCCAAAGAGCATTCAAGAGAAGCATTCAAGTCTATATAAACACAGCTCATTCATGCAACAACACAGAGGTTTTTCGGGAGAGGTTTTAAAGAGAGAGTTCAGACTTTGTAAACTTTACTCTTTGCTTCTGTATCCAAATAATTTTCAAATTCAAATAAAGATCAAAGCCAGTTCTCATTCCATCTTATTGTTTACTTCGTTTTATGAACCTGAACCCCCTATTGAAATTTGGTTTCCTTTCTCTCCCAATTTTATTAATATCTTGATCAGAATTAATTTGTAAGATATCGTTTTCAACTTTATTGATTTGTTGAACTACAGAGTTTTCAGAGGATTGAGCTACAGAGTTTTCAGAGGAATTAGATTCTAATGAGGAATCTGATTCTTCATTTTCTTCTATAGTGTCAATATTGTTGATTTTTGAGGGACCGGGAAGGTTCTTGTCAATTGAATCAAGTGTTTGATTTAACCTAGATAATAATGAATCGTTTTCTAACGTGAGCTTATTTTCTAAGGCTCTAGGAATACTTCTTGGCTGAAAATGTGGTAAAGAAGTACTGTAAGGGAATGTTGAACTTGTTGGTTTCGAAATAGCCTTAATGTTAGTAGATAAGGAATCTATTTGTGTTGAAATTGTGTGTAAAACTTGATTGGAGTAGTTATTCTGGTGATATAATTTCTTGATATCATCCAAATTAACTTGATCATTTCCTCTAGGGTCAATACTTTCACGGCCCTTTTTGAAAGGTGTAGCTATGACTTCTCCTTCTTTGGAATGGAGTTTCAAGGTCTGTAAGGGAGGAGTGATAGCAGTAATAATAGTGCCATCTTGAAGTTGCCATTTTTTGTACAAACTTGTTTGTACATTAATAGCAGATTTTTTGAATGGTTCAGAAATTTCATTTTTTGTAAAATAAAATTCTAACCAGTTTTCAAAATGAAAGGGAGCATGATATTTTTGAATATCTTTTATCCATTGAAGTCGAATCTTAGCTTGGCAGTATGCATCAAGCTTAGAATACCATATGTAGTGTTCTGATTCTTCTTTGAAATCTTTTTCAAGTTCTTCGATATCAATCCTAACACCAAGTTTAGTGATAACATTAATACCGTGGAATTCTCCATGCATCTGACTGGAATTAGGAGAATTATTAGGAGAAAAATTGAGTTCATTTGAAATGTCAGGAATAGGTGTTTGATTGTGAATCCTTATTGAAGGATCTTCTTGAAGAGAAGGAGTTTCTACTATGAAAGATCTAGATTCTCTAAATGAATTTCTAGGAATAGAGTAGGGTCTGACGGATCTCCTATTTTCATTGAGTGAGTTGAAACGAACCAGGACTGTACCATCTTGTTCTTCAACTATCTCTTGAATTTCTGTTCTCTCGAGATTTCTTGGTCTCTGAGGAACATCTATTTGAAAGGCTTCTGGAATGGTAATTTCATTCCATTTCAGGCGTTTAGGAACAAAGGTCTTTGAATAGTCAGCATCAATTTGTAATAGTATTGTCTCATCGGTAAAGTTATTAACTAATTTGCATTTGGGATTAATAGCAGAACTCATTAATCTAAAGTAAATGCGATAAATAATAACAAACTGTTCTGCAAGTTTTTCAAATTCTTCTCCTTGCAGATGAACATCGAGAATTAAGGAATTCATAATTAAAGGATCAGTTAATGAAACTGGAAAATTAGGAATACAATTGAAATAAATAGGACCATTACAAATATTAGTTTGAATCATACTTAAAATTGACGATTTGTATCTTCGCAATCGTTTATCACGTAAAGCCATGTAAACAGGAATGTCTATGCCAATATGAGCAAGTGGTTTGACTGCTACTTGAATCATACCAAAATGAATATAACGAAATCCTTTTTCTAAATATTTTCGTATAGAAATATGAGATAAAAGAGGAATTGATTGAAACTTATTTTGAATGTTTAAAGTCTCTTCATGAATTTTTACGCTAAAAGCGCTTTTGAAATCAAAAGTACCAATTTTGTAAATATTTTCAATATTTTCATTAGGAAGAGTCCAGTTTGAAAAGTCCTCATTAATCATCTCTTCTTTGCTTTGTATTATGTGTCCTGAATTACTTCCAGAACCAGAGAAAAGCTTTCTAATAAAACCAGCCATCATTAATAGCAATTTTATGAACTAGACATAGATCATACCTTGATCGGGAACAACGGGAACACTCCACCGGGAACACCACGCACTCTATCGGGCTTACCAGCTCAGAAATATATGAGTAGATGTCTTGTCCTTTTCTTTTTTGAATAGTTGAGTCTGTCTTCAATTATTTGAGAAAGCATCTTTCTTTTTCTTTTGAGCTGTCATCTTTGAGTAGACATCTTTTGTCTTCTTTTGAGCTGGCATCTTTTGAGTAGACATCTTTTGTCTTCTTTTGAGCTGGCATCTTTTGAGTAGACATCTTTTGTCTTCTTTTGAACTGGCATATTTTGAGTAGGAATCTTTACTTTTGAGCTGTCCTTGCTTTTGAGAGGAATCTTCAGTAATCGAATTTTTGGCAAATCCGCAGCATACTATAGACGTAGAAAATGCCCAAGGAGAAATTACTACCCAAAACGATTCAAGTGATTTCCTCATAGTCACCATAGCTATGCACTTTGTAGGAAATCCTCAAGAAGAATTAGCTTCTTCAAAGATATTCCTTACTAACATTAGGTGTCCAACACTTAGTGATTTCAGATGGTATAAAGACATGTTTTTGACTCATGTTCTTAAACGAACAGATAGTACTGCACCATATGTAATTTAAACAATACCATATGTAGTGCTCTGATTCTTCATGTAGTGCTCTGATTCTTAATCGAATTTTATGAACACTACATAGTTCATAAAATGGAATATTTTCTGCTTGATTCATGACATAAAAAGCTGCACAGCTCCAAGGTGATTTGGATGGCCGTATCAGCTCTTTATCTAAAAGAGTTTGAATTTCCTTTTTACAAACTTCTAATAGATCATGATTCATTTGAATGGGTCTTGCCTTTGTAGGAATATTTCTTTCTGAAAATTCCTTTTCATATGGTAATTCAAACGATTTCCCATAATGTTAGTGCTGATACCTTTGTTATCAACAACAAAAGGGTAAATTTGAGTAACGAATGGAGTACCTAAAATAATATCAGTGTTGAGATTTTCTACTACAATGAACTGATGTTTAAAGCAGTAGTTTTGATTACATATCTCGGTTTTAGTCAGCTTTCCTTTGATTCGAAGAGGAGAGTTGTTGGCTGCTATAAGAACTTTATTAGTAAAACTATAATATTTTGTTGGTATTAGACCATCTCTGATGCAGCTTTGATCTGCACCACTGTCTAACATTGCAACAAAGGTTTGTT